>CM042139.1:87557865-87582865 GCA_023376005.1 Doryteuthis pealeii | reverse complement strand
ACTGCTTTCATAATAAGATATAAACTATTTATTCCGATATGTCGACTACGGCTGTAAAATACGCCGACTGCACATTAGCAGAGGGATAATATCCCACCAATCTATTGGTTGTTGCTGGTGACCTGTGGTACTTTAGGATGGAATCAGAGTTGCTGTGCAGTCCATCTATTTTCTATACATATATAAAGAGCTGTTGTGTATATGTGCATATCCGGAGGAAACTTCGAAAATAAAACAATTAACGACAAAGTAAATATATATATATATACACATTCACTATCACCAGTGCTTGGTTTTTGAGCAAATATAATGAAGATTTGATTTATATTTTCGAATACATCTAAAAACAGCATAATAAAATAACGTTAAAATTATACTGCCATTTTTCGGCGTTTCTCGCTAAAAAGTAAACAGATAACGGAAGCTCAATCAATTTTTTTTTTCGTGTTAAATCTACGTTTTTACTGATTCAAAGTTGTAGTAATTATTTCCTTGTACAGGGTAAACAATTGCTATTCAATCATTTTTCTTTCTTTAATTACACAATTTTTATGGATAGTTTAAGAATTAATCACTTAGTTACACTTTTGACATCGTAATTATTACGATGAGTTGATATTAAAATTTTGAACAAATACAAAAAAGATAAGTTTAGATTTGTTTTGCATTAAATCCTTTAAATAGGAGACATTAATTTTGCACAGACGTTTCATGCTAGACGTTTAAAAATTAATGTTTACATAGTTATATACTGGTGTCCGTCGTTCGTCAATGTAAATAAACCATTTTTTATTTTTCATGTAAACCATTGTTTATAAGATAATCGCATTAATTTATTTATTTTAATATTAGAAATACAAATAGAATCATGATACTAATGCAGAATAGCACGCAAGAGATAATACCATTAGATTACGTATAAAATGCATTACCTTTCACGGAAATACCTGAAAACTTTGAGACATTTAAGTAAGTAGGTTAGAATTAGGCGCCTTCGGGAGTTTCCCTAATCTAATGTTATATATTAGTACAATGCGATTCTAATGATATTATCTATTGCGCGCTATTCTGTATTTGCGCCAAAGTCATACTGTAATTTGATATTTAACTTTTAAGCACATTCAAAATCCTATTTAAAAAAGTATGTTTCATTTTTTTTTTTGCATTTAGTTTTCTTTTCTTTTCATAATGGTTTAAAGTCAGTTCACTTTTGATTTAAAAATAATATACTAACTATACTTAGTATAGTATATTATTTTTATCAAATTATTATAGTATAAATGTGATATTCGATCTGCTTCGCTTTGAATTAATAATCAATATAATATTTTTTAAAGATTATTTATCGTTTTACTTTAATTTGATTACTTTATTTAATTCTTTTGTATGTTTTTTCTCTTTTTACTTTGAAATATTAATTTTAAATTTAGCAAATCGCGTCATTTATATCTTATTTTAAAATATAGTTAATCATTGAATTAAAATGTCTTACTATATCAATATGTGATGTCTTCTCCTCTACTTTGACGGAAAAAAATTCTGTAACTTCCCACCAGGCCGGATTAACATATGATCTTTTTTACATGATGATTTTTATGGGTCATCCTGCGAGTATCAAACTCGCTATTTAGTAGTAATAGATCTCCAAACGATTATTAAACAATGTTTTTTTATCTTCTACCCAGGATTTGCCGGTTAGCCGCTTCTAGTGACATATAACACATTATTTTGCCCTTACTATGGCTAGACGGTCTTTCGGAGCCCCCCGTCCCAATTAATCAGCAGGTCAAGTCAAATCCTAGCAACTAAATGATTATCCCAACCCTATTGCTCTTATGGCAAATCCCAGCTTTTTTATCATATATGTGCCATAATGCGGGGGCTTATGATCGTAGGGTCCTAGGTATGACATTAGTGGTGAGGTTCTAATTCTGAAGCTCTGAGGAGTGTCCAGTAATCCTTCATCGAAATTACTTCTAGGTTCACTCTATCCCGCAGTGGTAGTACTTGTTAGGATGCCATCTATAGGTCAAATAGACAACAATATATTTTTAAAAATTGAGTTTTGAAAGAAAATTAATACCCAACATGAATGAGTATAAACAACCCGTTTTCAACATAAAATAACCCAAGGGTAGACATGACTTAAAATCAAACAGCCAACCATCTGATGTGTTGTTTTTGAGATTTTTTCATGTAAAGCGTGGATACTCATATGTATTTTCCTCTTAAAATATATTTCGTACTTTCTACATTTATTTTAGCAGTTATTTTTGTTATTTTGAAAGGACTTGTGTTTTTATCACTGAATCGTGTGAGACAGCAAATCTTTTCAGGTCCTTGGGATTTGCATTCTTATTCTAATTAATTTCAACAATGCTCTGATTTCTAAATGGTCCTGTTACTTTTTCGGCGCTTTGTCAACCGTTTCACACACACACACACACACACACACACACACACACATATATATATATATATATATATATATATATATATTATATATATATATATATATATATATTATATTATATTATATTAATTCATTTAAACCCGGGCCTTTTTTTTAAGAAATCAGCAATTTCAGATAATTAAAAACACAATGAAGAAAACACATATACGTATCTTTCGCTGTGGACATTTCTTTCTTAAATCTCTTAATAAAAAAGAATCCACAGCGAAATGAATGCATATATTTTGCTCATCCTCATTGTGTTCTTGGCATATATTTATATATATATATATTATATATATTATATATATATATATATATTATATATATATATTGATAATTGAATCATACTACCACGATCAGACCAGGTTGTATGATTCAATTATCAATTATATATAATTCCTCTATCAAATGTAATATATATATATATATATATATATATATATATTATATATATATATATATATATATATATATATATTATATATATATATATATATATATATATATATATATATATATATATAGATAGATAGATAGATAGATGTACGTGTGTGCGTGTTTGTGTTTGTGTAGGGTGAGATAAATCATGTATGATTAACTCTAAGGAAGATTTACAAATCACTGATAGAATGATGGATATAGAAAATCTAGCGTTCATTTCATTATGCTGCATGCAAATGTTATCTTTTCTTTATTTCGGGATAAGGTAAATATTTTCATCCATATTGAGTTGCAAGGAAAATTATTTTCCTCATTTGTATGATAAATGAGGGCATTTTATCCGGCTTCCCACGTAGTTCTTGAAAGGATGCTCCTTCTCGTATAGAAAAAAGTTGTTGTTTTTTAATGCAGATTCTCATTATTTGCAGAATATTGTCAATTCAGAAAGTGAACCTTTTACAGAAAAGAAAAAAAATAGTGTATCATATCATCTCTTGGTACAAGATGTAATTGAAGAATTTCACAAATTTCCGGTGAGTACACCTTCATTGTCATTACTCCCAGATCCACTCTGGCCGAAGTGGTAGTACCTGTTATGGTCACATCTATGGGTTAGATAGGTCAAAATGAGTTTAAATTTTTTCTTAAAAGTGAATTGAAAAAATTGATTACCCAACATGAATGAATAAAATAAAACGTCTTCAGCATAAATTATCCCCGTAAGGGTTGACAGGCCGGTAAAATTTCAACCAGCCGACCATGCAAACATTTTATTTTTCTGTGCCCATTTTGTATATATTCGAGGATGCACTGAAACGTTAACAGCACTGTCAAGAAGAAAATTACCTTTCTTTAAAAATGTTATTCAATACTAGTGTAAACGTCACTCAATAGACTCAACAATGATATTTCATACAGTCTCTCCTCTTTTCACTAGAACTAGACCAGCGACATTATTTGCGTCTGAGGTGGAGCACCACACCTCCCATCAGCTCCCCGCTTTACTGCACATATCCCTATGCTACTCACAAGCTGACTTGGCGAGGACCGGTATTGAACTCGGAACCTTGTGGTTCCGAAACGGACGCCCTACCGACTAAATACACATAAATAGACAAAACAAAAAATCACCCCCCCCACACACACACAGTGGGAAGGGGATTTTAACTGTTTTAATACACACATCGCTTTGTGTGTAAAGGCCGTCACAAAGTGCTCCATTTCTTATATAGAAGAGCGTTGTGTTTGTATATATATATATATATATTCCAGTCTAGGTCATTATTATTAGCACTCTTTAATTTTTGCGATACCTTTAGAAATAAATGTAAACTTACAAATTTTATATGAATTTGTAGTTTTATCTTTTGTTTTGTTCAGATTAGAGAAGAGTGTAGTCTGTTGATATTTTTCGCAAAGGTATCAAGATAAAAGAAAAATTATTGACGAAAAAAATTGTTAGTCTTTATTACCTGAGAAAATAGAAGAAATACCAAAGAGAAAATATACAAGGAATATGTTATACATCGTGTATGAGAAGGAATATCCAGTAGGCCTGTTAAATTTAATATCTTGAGGCTGATAATAAATATACCACTTAAGGGTTTGTAAGGTTCTTGTGAACAATGCACGGAATAGCCTCCTGTCATAGAGGCCAAAGACACAACTGGTGCGTGTTACCTCTGCGATGCCGGGGGATAAGAAAGCTCTAGTGTATCAGTTACACCGAATACCTGTTGGGAGCCAAGCTGTGGTACACCTGATGGTTGAAGGGTCTAAGAGGATTTGATTATGACAGTACTGCCTTTTATACTACCCGGTAAAAGTCAGGGAAAATTTTACTAAAATTTTCTATTGATTTTTAACTTGTCAACATACACGGTTTCTTGATTATAATCTATAGAGAACAAATATATAAATTCCACGCTCTAGCGAAGGGACTTAGAATAAGCTGAATCTATCTGTGACAAATAATAATAGCATGCCGCAAATACAAACACAACATCCAAAAGTATGTGCGACATCAGATTATGACTCTGTGGTGAGGAATAGTTTCAAATTCAAAGTTTAATTATTGTTAGCCAAGGCACTCTAGCTGTGTCTTAGAATACAATTATGCTTTATCAGTTTTGCGTAATTCATTAGGAAATTAGATTAAGATACCGTCTTGTCGTTTAATCCTTTGTTGTATTCAAAAGTTGTCAACCAATGTAAACGACCCCAGCATGGATCCAATAATTAATAAAATGCAATATATAGTCACTATTGAATGAATATATATATATATATATATATATATATATATATGTGTGTGTGTGTGTGTGTGTGTGTGTACGTATATATATATATATATATATATATATATATATATATATATATATATCAATTAACACTGATTATTATATCTATAAGTAAAAATGGGCTCAATATTAATAGAACATGTATATCTCAATTAGTGTAGCGGAGCCATGAAGTCACCGGCGCTTGGTAGCAGTAATTTCGAACCAAAAGAGTCATTTTATTGATTTAAAAATTGTATAGCAGTGAAATTGAGGTACTAAGCGCCGTTGACCTTATGCCCTCACTACCCTAATTTTAATATACATGCTTTATCAATGACATTGAGTACTTTTCCATATAATTATATTATCAATATATTATCAATATATATATATATAATATATATATATATATATATATATATATATATATATATATATATCCTTTTGCTAAAAGTTTCAATCAAGTAAAAAACTGACTTGTCTAATAGATAAGCCAGCCGTTAGCTTCTGAAAATTAACATACGAATAAAGGGGGAAGTTCAATCTACCGCTCACACTCTCCACACACACACACCCACATACATACACACACCCACTCTATCTCTCTCTCCCCCCCTCTCTCTCTCTCTCTCTCTCTCTCTCTCTCTCTCTTTACACTCACAGAGATAAATAATATATATAACATAGTTAATATATATATATATATATGTATATATATATATATATATATATATAGAGAGAGAGAGAGAGAGCGAGAGAGAGAGAGAGAGAGAAAGAGAGAGAGAGAGAGAGGGGGAGAAGTGACCTACAGAATGGGAAGTAAATGGCGGCTGAGTTTTTAACTTAATTGCAAATTAAGCTTAATTAGAACAAAATAAAATGGATTTTTTTTTAGAAAACCTAATACCAAAACTAAGGAATATTTCGGGATGTATTAAACTAAATATTATCTAGTATGTCATTAAACTAAATAGGAAAAAAAAATTTGGCAAACAATCATTGATTCACTCCGCTTTAGTATAATAATAGATATATACTCCATCACTTTATCTTAACGTTAGCGTTACTGAAACATATGACGTAATGAATTTAATACGGAATGTCATAATGAATCATCTTTGATAAATGTATTAATATCAGGAAAACATATAAGTTCTTAGCAATTAGACAGATGTTGTTATATGTTCAGATTCTTTAACATATATATTATCTTACATAAGAGAGTGACACACTATTTAGGAATACCAGAATATCTATGTCCGACTGCGAATATTTGTTAAAGGCTAAATATCTTACATGCTCGTTTATTCGGACGATCCCACTGTAGCTATATGCTGGTCGTGGAAGATAAGGCTAGTTTGAGAATTTTTTCTTAAGAAATCTTTTAAGGGCATTTTTATATTCGTATTTTTAAACCATTGTAAATAGCGTTTTATGCCTGGGCGGAATTTTCCCGGCAAACGTTTTAAAAAAATTGTATTTTTGACAGTTTAAATAGCATTCGATGCAGGTGTTGAATTTTTACCCTTATTTGTAAAAATCGAATCTTTTTCCCGGCAAACGCTCCCCCAAAATTTGTATTTTTGACAGTTAGCGTTCAATGCTGGTGAGAACGATTGCACTTGGCAAAAATAGAATCTTTCTCAGCAAACGCTAAAAATTTATTGAAATTTTGAAATAATAAACTGTGATTGGTTTATTGGGTATTGAGACGCGGCAATGATCACTTTTTATCGATGAACGGCGCGAGAATCGCCAGACAGAATTTATTTTTAAAGTATCGAGTATCGAACTTTTCTGTCTCCGTTAAAATTTATTTAACGTTAAAATGTTGAATATACAGGTTTAACGAAAATTAACAAATTATTGAATTTGTTATAGTTATCCTGGATATATAAAATTTATGAGACATTCATTAATGTCATTCACTCTTTAGAGAGATAAATTTAAATTTACTTAGAAGTAAATTTTTTATGTATATGTTGAGTAAGAGTCAACATTGTATTTTATTACAGGACGAAAAAAATTTGTATATTTTAACTTGTCCCCTGTGTATTTTCTTTATTTGAATTGTCAAATAAAGTATATTACTCAGAGTGAGTAAAATTGATTTAAATTAGTAAAATTCGGTTTGAGACCGTTTTAATTTCTTATTCATTAAGAAAATATTTTTATTGTCCAGGCGTTTGAAGCCTCTTGAAAGTAAAGAATAAAAGGAGAAATACATAGTTATTTCTCCTAATATATTAGTAAATTTGTGTCATTAGACACTTTGTTTTGTCTCGGCAATTTGTCGAGATATTTTTTTGATTGTAAAACAGGGATCGAAGAAAAACAATTGTCGTCTGCAGCCCTTAAACCATCACAGCAGCAGCAGCCCTAAGTAAGATTTGTCTGAGGACAGGAAAAGAAAAGAAAATTTGTTTTTATTTCATTATTTGCCGAATGCAAGTAAGTTTTTAATATTTCGTAAATTTGTTAAAGTAAATTTTATTTTTTTTGTGGCTTCGTGCCTTTGATAATATAAACATAAAGGACATATTAAGCAAGACCACAGTTATTTGTTTGTTCAATAAATTATTTTAAATTCAACTTTGTCTCCTATTGTATTTTTAAACTTTTCAACGTGACGAGGAAGGATAGACAAAACGTCTTTTTTTTATATATTCTTCTTCGAGAAAATTGTGAAAAATTTTCGCGACACTTGCCGTCTCATAGTGATATTGTTAATTTTATTTCATAAACACTGTGGAATTGTACAGAGAAAGATATAGAGAACATTCAATCAAAGATAAATTACATTTCAATAGAAATTGAAACACAAGAGAGAAATGAACACACAGTCTGTCTTATACAAAAGTTCTTAAAAAGGAACCGTGTTACCTATCTGACCAGCAGTAGTAAAAGAGAGGAGGAATGCTATCTGGGCTCTTTGATTCCCTTACCTATTTTCTCTTTGAGTCTTGTAGTACGCGGTAAATTTGAGGGGCCAGCAGCCCATGATAAAAGAGGGATTTATGAAAAAATCAAATTAATCTAAGGCTAGATATTTTGGTGGCAGTTAAATTAGTAAATAAAAATATCTATATAAAAATCATGTATTGCTATTAGGTTAATTTAGCAACCGTTACACCCACAGCTCGTCTATTGCATCTATGTCATCGAACTGTCTCTCCTCGTCAACATTTTGTTGATCTCGTTCGTTAATTTTCACTTCCCTCGTTTCATTTTGTATTCTTGCTGATATGAAGAATAACTAGAAGCCTATATATTTATGTGCATATTGTCTTTATTTCGAAGACTTGCTTTTTACCCGTTGGGACTTCGGTTAATTGGTTTGTTGGATTTTAAGGCATGTGAACCCTTGGGTTATTCTATCCCGAAGACGTTTTTGTTCAATTCATTCTTTTTGAGTATTCAATTCTCTATTAAAAATCAATTCTTTAAAACATATATTAATCTATATAAACCATATTTCAGAAACTAATAGGTATTACCACTCCAGATCAGAGGGTACCAGTGCGTAATGACAATGAAGAGGCCATCCACACTTCCTAGAGCTCCAGAATTGATAACTCAAGCTTATTTGACGATATTTCCAGGACCATAAAACACTCAGTCACCGCCTTCTAGCACATATATGATAAAAATGGTTTGGGATTTTCCATAAGAGCAATACCGTCGTAACAATCATATAGGTGCTTGGGCTTACCGTCACCAGTTCGCGGTGGCGGGTGGGGGAACTTCGACCACCCGTCTAGTCCAAATAAAGGCCAAAGTGGAGTGATACATGCCATGGACTTCTCAGACCTTAAGCATCACGAGTCTCCACCCGGGTCAACAGGTGGACCAATTTAGGTGGTCGTACTCGTCTGTAAAGGTGAAGTTGTTTTCTACAGCACCAGTCGACAAGGTGTTGTGACGTCAAGGAGTCAGTTGGATCAGAGCACAGATGGAAATTGATCCACGCCTTCGACTCGCTATCTGCTAAGATAGGTTAAATTCATTTTCTAAACTTTCTAAATTCATTTAACCCCGTGTCCTGCACGGGAAGCAAGGATTTCAAATGGCAACGGGGTAATCACACGTCAGTTAGACTTGTGTGACACAACGGTTTTCGGGCGATTTAAAACAACTACACTACATGCCAATAATCGTCGGTTAAGAATCCTTAGGTACATAAATAAAGATTCTATTTTCTTTTGAGATTAATTTTATTTTTTATTGATAGTACGAAAACAATGATATTTAATATTTATAAACTAAAACTTTTAAACGATGTTTCTTGTTTAATTAAACAAAAAGTGTCACTTAGTCGCAAGTACCAAATCATAATATGAAGCAAGAAATCTATTCCTAAAGTCCTGAAGAAAGTCTAACAGACCGAAACGTTGCATCGTCGACATCACTACCTACAATAAACATCCATTTTCTACAACATCCCGTGTTTGTCTACCTTTCTCCACATACTGTCAGATAATCTCCTCATATTTTTCCCATATATATATATATATATATATATATATATATATATATATATATATTAACCATAGAAATTAAAGGTAGTGATAGCTGGTATCTCGCTATATATCATCTTCAATTTATCCACCTTTGTTAGCCCTTCTATTTGAACAATAACAAATTTACTGGGTCACCCCTTTTTAGCTTCTGACTAAATTTAAGCTTAGGTTTATTATCTGATGCATGTATACATTTTTTTTCTAAATTACACACACACACACACACACACGCATATATATATATATATATATATATATATATATATATATTATATGTATATATATATATATATACAGAGAGAGAGAGAGAGAGAGAGAGAGAGAGAGAGAGAGAGAGAGAGAGATCAGGTTTAATTATTTTGTGTAATGTTTTGTATTTCATTTTCAATAACAAAATCATTATTCATATTTTTTGTGCAAAATTCATTTCCGTGAAAGAGCGATTATCGTAATTATTTTGTATGATAATCGAATTTTCTTCTTGAATATCAATTTTTACTGTTTTTCCTTCCATCTGTTAAATCCAGAGTGGCCTAAGAATTATTGTCATTATCCAAGGGAATCAGAAATCATGTTAAGAGTGAATATGCTGTTTTGATTAATGGAGTTTCTCAACAGTTGGAATAAATGTTATTTGTCCGGGAGAAGCAGAAAATCCCCAATGTGTCCCCTTCTCCAATTACAAAAAAAGTAATTAGATGACTCTGTCTCTCAAAGAGAATTGCAGTCGGTCAATCCGAGTGGAATGATCACATGTGATTAGAGCTAACACTTCATGATAAGTGCGTCTTTTAACAGTACACGTCGAAATACAAGTAGATAATTGTCCTTATACCAATTTTCTAAAGTGTGTAGTGACTGATTGCTGTGAAGATCCGTATTCGATATATGGGTTTTAAATCGTCATAACATAAAATAAATACACTCAAAATTTGAACATACAACATTAGACAGTCCTCATTGTTTTTTAAAACAAGTTTTAATAAATACATGACTGGTATTATATATCTATATATAGTTTGTTTTATTTTAATACATATTTAAAGTTTACATTTCAAATTGTTTTATTTTTAAATCCTTTAATGAATTTGATGATTTTACTTACTTAGGGTACAAACTCGCTGAGATTGAATTTTTTACTTTCACCCCTCAGGCAATATGTTTAAAAAATCTATGTTTATATCGCCCGGAGGGTGTTTTTTATTTTGTACTATTTTTTTTAAAAATGGAAGCGCGGTGTATAATGGTTATCCTCGTAGTAAATGGACGAGTTCAAATCCTGGACGAAGCTGTTTGCATTTCATACTATTGATATTTCAGTCGCGGAAGACTATAATATAGTTTTTGCGCCCCTGAAGTTACAGCGCCTCCTTTGACTGTGAAGTCCAATGTTTGAAAAACATTCTCGACCACAGATGTCACATGTGAAGGCTGTTCCTGAAGATGTTGATGTGCCTCTGCTTTGTTGCCGCTGCTTTCTTCTGGACCTCTTAGCTTCATGGTGTTACGTCAAGGTGACTTCAGACATAAACAGTCCACTATGGCGAGCCTGCCGCCACCGAGGGCGGTCCTGAGCCAAATTTGCATTTCATATAGTATTGATATCATTGAGAAAGGTAGGCCAACAATTATCCTTCCAGCCTGGGTAAAAAGTAGGATAGAGTTGGCTCTTCAAACTTTGTTAGGTAGCCAGTCTAGGAGAAGGAAATCTCTGAATTTAAACCTCTTAAATCAGCTTAAGAATTTTACCTTGTGTCATATTCTTTTCGTGTGGAGGGGCTGGTAAATATATACATATGTTTGCACGCGCATGTACAGAACTATTGGCTTACCCCTTCATAATTATATATGGGTTCGCTTGTATACTTATATGTGTTTGAGTGTTGTTTAATGATTACCGTCTTAGGGAATGGACACAGCAGGACGAGCTCAAATCCTGGACGAGGCTATTTGCATTTCAACTATTCCCCCTCTCATTAAGAGTAAATAGTAGGAAAGACTGGGCTTTTTAACCTTGACTAGTCAACCAGTCTAGGAGAAGTAAAACACCGAATTAAACAGTTAAACTGCGCTAAAGTAATTGACCCTTTTTCACATCCTAGTTGTGAGCTGCGTTAAGGAAATATGCATTTAAAAAAATATCGACCCGAACTAAAATGGCCGGAAAATTATATGTGTCTATAAATATTGAAAGTTGATGTCAAACTCCGCTTAAAGGAATCTGTAAGAGCTGAATATGACTTTGCTGCCTTTTTACGCACCGCAGTATTATGCGCAAAAGATATCAGCTTCATATGCACATTATCTCGTGTAAACAAACATAATTTTTACCATTGATTTGCCATTAAGATTTATGACTTGCATATTCACATACTGTGTTTGAAATTGATCGAGTTTTGTTCATGTAGAAAATACACCAGCTAAAGGGGCTATTAATTTAATACTCTATTGACTGAAACCAAATACACTAGCTTTAAATGATGTTACACTATCCATAGTTTAAGAGGTGTTACTGAAAAGTTATTTAAGGAAATGATCTAAGACAGAGCTCGAATCACTCCTGTGTTCCCTAGGAACAGTATTACGAACAGATAAACAAAGAAACAAAAAAATACCACAGTTATTCACACACATATTTACACACACACACACACACACACACACACACACACACACACACACACACACACACACACACACACACAAAGAACTGTCTCTTCAACTTGTCTGTGAGATTGGATTTCCATATGACCGATAATTTATTTATAGCGGCCCATGCCTTTCCTATACGTGTATTAACGTCGTTTTCTGTGGAGGTGATGTTACTGCCTAAGTATCTAAATTGTTCTACTGAGTTTAGGAGTTCGGTGGTGGAGATGTCGCTTTTGTTTTTGAAAGGCATAAACTCAGTTTTATCAGAGTTTACGTATAAGCCGACATTTCGTGCTGCCTTTTCTATGCTGTGTAGCAAGGTTTCGGCTTGTGCATGTGTATTTGCGAGTAGTGCTAGGTCATCAGCATAGTCCGCATCCGTAATAGTGTGTGCGGGATATCGGCTGCTTCTTGCTTTCTTTAGTGTGAGGCCTTTTTCTTTTATGGGATCTAGTGATGTTCGGAGTACGTAGTCTAGGCATAAATATAGCAAAATATATAATTAGTATTAATGGGTTCTAAAAGGATTTTACTTGATAATTTCTCGTAACTAAATTTAATTTTTTTTCACCTCTGAATATATTAATTGGATATTGCCAATATTTTGTACATGATAGTTGTTCCAAGGTGTAATGATTTTGTGCATTTAGTTGACATTCAATAGAAAGTTGATGCATGTATTTTTGTTTTATTTGGTCAATTTATATAACATTATCATATCTTAATGAATTCCAAAATTGGATACAAATAATTTGCAGACATTTACACATAAATCTACTAAGCCCTACACATGAATAGGATGAGACACATGGTCAATTTCTTAAGTAGAGTTTAACAAGTTTAGGTTTAGAGTTTTACTTCTCCAAGTTTAACTTTTACGTGCCTACTATTTTACCAATAGCTGTTGGATTCATACCTTTCCCAAGGGTATTAGTGATATATAAAATGCAAACATTCTCGTCCATGATTTGAACTCGTCTCGGCATGTGCATTTCCTATGGTTGTAACCATTATACCACGCGCATCCACACAGTTATATGTTCCCAAGTATTCCTATCTAATACTAATAATAATCCAGTTTTTGGACAATTATTTTGTTGAATGTAAATGTCTTCAAAAGTATATCATTTCAAGTAAATTTATATAATACTCATTATTTTCAATGATATGTATTTCACCCATAAATGGTTCGCTAACAGGTCATTTCAGGCCAGAATGAACCTTGAAATAATAGTGACGAAGTGCCACGCCATATTTTTTTGGTAACTAGAACCTAAATCTCGACACCGGATGCTGTTTTAGTGTTTTAATGTTAAATCCAGGACCCATTTCCTTTGAAGATTCTCACTCTGCAAAGACGAAAGTCAGCATATTCTAAGCAAAGCGAATAGGTTTACCTTTATTTTTGTTAGACAAAGATGTTTCATCTTCATCGAGGAAGGATATCTCTTTTCATAAAAGCAGAAGCTGTCCCAATGCAGAATAAGCAAAACATTGAAGTAATATTTCAATATTAAGTACCAGTAGAAAGGATATATGATAACTTTCCGTGAAATGAGATACTTAAAGAATTTTTAAAAAATGACCACAAATATATCGTGGTTTAAACTCCAGATTATTTGTTTGCAAAATCGATCGTTATTTCATTTTATTTTTATTCGTGTTTGTATTTCTTTCTTCGATCAGAAATTTAGCATCCTTTTAGGATTAAATGTCGCGTGTCGAAATAAATTTCATTCAAAAAAGGAGAAAAAGAATATAGTTGTTTTTACAGCAGCTAACGGGCGCCATATTGCCTATTGCAAAAAGTGGAAACATGTTGTGTAATGGTTATCGTCAAAAGAAATGGATACGGTGACACGGTATTACACATAGAGCTTATACACTTGTGAAAGGTATGAATCCAACTATTTTCCCCAAGCTATGGGTAAATAGTAAGACTGACTGGGTCTTTAACCATAGAAAGGCATTAAGGAGAAGGAAAACTCCGAATTCAAACCTGTTAAAGAAATTGACCATGTGTCACATCCTGTTCGTTTGGAGAGGTTGATAAATATATATTGCCTACTGCAAAATAGAAAAAGTTACGCACACGTGAAGGTAGCAATATTGTACCAGTGATGACGTTTGGTTTTGCCACAATCTTTAACTGCAATAAATTGCTAGCCCTCCGTGTCCGGTTATCATCATCTAATATCTAACTCTCTCTCTCTCTCTCTCTCTCTCTCTCTCTCTCTCTCTCTCTCTCTCCCCCCTCTCTCTCTCTCTCTCTATATATATATATATATATATATATATTGCACAACGGTCGGAAAATTAAAACGGAAAGTTTTTTGGTGGTCCCCATGACAGTTTAACTACAGTCTATGAATTAACTTATTTCGAATTGGGTTACGGTCTAGAGGATTAAGGTTGTTTTTAATTACATATTGCTTAAAAAAACAACAAAAAACCTAAATTACTATACATTTAATGTTAATTTGTTTTTGTTGTTTATTTTTTAAGCAATACGTAATTAAAAACAACCATAATCCCCTACAACCGTAACCCAATTCGCAAAAACTCAATTCACAGACTGTAGTGAAACTTTTATTGGGGACCACCAAAAAAAATTTCCGACCGTTGTACAAGTTCAGCCTTTCATTTTTGAATTTCAGTTGATTTAACGGTACGAAAATGTAAACATTGTTTTCGTTCATAATTTTCATTATTTCCGTGAGCTGAATTTAAAAAAAAAATCATCAGGTTTTTTTGGTTTCTTCTTTTGAATGGTCCAAAAATTTTGAAGATTATTGTAAATATAATATATTGTTATTGTAAATATTGTAATATAATATATTGTTATTGTAATTATTGTAAATATAACTTTTCTACGAAAAGTTTCACTGAAACTCCAGTTTGAAAATAACAATAGTATTTGGGGACAATTTTAAATTCAGTTTTTAATTAGAAATACATTGTAATTTATTTCTTTGAATTTTTTGTACATGACAATTCAAATCTCATTCTTAACGATAAAAATAATGCAATATCTATTTTTGCTTAAACTCAAGATAGTATTTTAAAAATATATAATTTTAAAACGTTTTCATTAAACTATTAAGACTTTTTTTTTAACCATTAGTATTAATTACAAAACAACGCGTTTTATCATTTTTTTATTTACATTTATACAACCCTATACTAGTGACTAATTTTTATTAACATTTAAAATCTTATTTAAAAAAATGTAACTGTAAACTTGTGTTTTGAAACAATTTTCATTTTTCTACAATTTTGTATACATGACAACAATTTAATTTAAGTGAATGTACATTGTACAATAAAAGTTAGTCTCAAAAACATACGAAGTATGATTTTACTTCGTATAATCGGCTCTCCAAAGCAAAATATTTTAACACCCTGTAAAAAATAATTAAATGAATACAAATTGAATATTTAGAAAGATTCTAAAATAAATATTTAAAAGATTTCGACAAAAAAAACGAATTTTATTTTACGTTAAAATTTAGTCATGGTTGTAGAGAACATTTCCAATGACTGGAAGCTGATATTCTTTCTTTCTTTCTTCTTTTTTTTCGAGTAGTTGAAAAAAACAGCAGCCATCTCCAGATGATACACCAAGCAGCAGCAGCAGCAGCAGCAGCTATGCTATAGCTTTCTAAAAATCGTTTGATTTTTGTTGGATTAATTAATTATATCCCTTTATCAGTAAACATCAATAACCAAATTTGGAGTGTTTCTTAGTTAAAACGATATCAATGTGTATGCAATATTTTGAATCTGAGTGACCTCCCGTTTTGGAGTTATACGTGGACACGTACATACCAAAATCTCTCCTTTATATATTAGATATCATATATATATATATATATATATATATATAAGGGGCCGGGTTAGCTCAGTCAGTAGAGCGTTCGGCTAGAAACCACTAGGTTCCTAGTTCGATACTAGTCCCCGCCAACTCAGCGTATGAGTAGCACAGGGATCTGTGCGGTAAAGTAAGGAGCTGATGGTAGGTGTGGCGCACCACCTCAGATGCTAAAAAACAATTTCCTTTGTCTAGCGCTATTGAAAAGGGGATAGACTCCCTCGCTGACTGGCTGATACCGACTTTAGGCCGCCCCGACGACTTTACTTTACCTTATATATATATATATATATAGATATATATGATATATATATATATATATGATATATATATATGATATATATATGACATATATTATATATATGATATATATATATAATGATATATACATATATATATATATGATATATATATGATATATATATGACATATATGATATATATATCATATATATATATCATATATATATATGATATGATATATATCATATATATATATATCATATATATATATATATCATATCATATCACATATATATCATATCATATATATATATATCATATATATCAGATATATATATATATATATATATATATATATATATATATATATATATATATCAAACCAAAAGCGATACCTGCCGGTTATATTTTTTTTAATGTTCCACATATATTAATCGGCTTCAAACACTGCGAATCCTGATTTTATGTGTGATGCTTAGAGCCAGACAACTCGGAACAAGTCATCACCATGGGGTAAAAAGAATATGTTTGGAATATTGACGATTTCGATAAACCACTCTATCAAAACAGCTACCAAGACGTCAATACATATAAAATATGTTTACACCCATTGTTACCCATGACAAGTTTTGCAAAATTTTAAATATAACAAAAAACACCCTCTGGTCGGTCTAAAAATTAACTTTTGAAAGATATTGCCCGAGGAGTACCTAAATCAACTTTATTAAAGGAGTAAAAATGAAATAATTTGAAATGTAAACTTTTTTCTGTCCACCTCATACAAAATGTTGCGTGTATCTTAATTATTCAAATAATTATCTAGAAGATTGTCACTCGTATGTTAGAAAGGATTCAAATGTTGAATTATAGGAACAGATTTTATATATTTTCTAAATAATAATTTTAAATATTCCAAAAAGGTTACTTAAAATAAAAATACTAAATTAAAAAAGTATCGTATTCAATGTTGTTCTTTATTTTATGTATTAAAGATTGTAGGTGTTGTGACGTAAGCAGTGACATTATATTAGATATTATTTACAGACATATAGCGAATCTCCCTGAGGAATAGATTGAAATCAACGTGCGCTTTCCTCGTTGCCTTTCATAGATTTAATTTATATTGAAGTATTTTAACATGGCTATCAAAGAAGACAAAAGGATATTTGTTTGAAAATGACCCCACAATATATAAGAGCCCTGTGTCGACCTTTTAACCTTTCCATTTTCAGATGATAAAATAAACGCCAGGAATTCTTCGTTGTTGACGCTGGAACTGATATCTGTAGAAATCTGACCCGAAATCTAATGCCTCAATTTAGTAATAAGCCTTCAACTCAGTGGTGCCATATCCTTCTGACAGCGAGTTCAGTAGGCCGTGGCCCCACCCGCTTCTATGAGTTTATAACACGGATCCATAATACAAGCATATTTGGCTTTCTTGGCGAAATGTAAGGCCGATTCGACTTGCACGCAAGGAAGTAATAATTGCATTTCATAGTCACTTAATCACGTGCTGTATGCGCCTTGGTGTGAAGAATATTTGCAGAGAGAGAGAGAGAGAGAGAGAGAGAGAGAGAGAGAGAGAGAGAGAGAGAGAGAGAGAGAGAGTTATTCCCCGTTGTGTAAGAAAGCGCATATTTTTGATGAACATGCAGATGAACGATTATTATCATTCAATAAATTAATCCAAATAAAGGAATCCAAATTAAAAATATGAACTTAGTAAATATTCGTTTAGCACGAAAATGCTAATTAAAATTAGCTAAGAAAAGTTAAAGTTCATAGGTAAAAAAAAATTGATATGTTATGAACAATTTGTAAAAAAAAACACACACACAATAAAATAATAATATTGAACAGTTTTACAGAAATAAAAATATCAATACTTAGCGTGTTTCCTTTTTTTTTTATTAGAATGATGCACATTGCATATTCAGTGTTTACAGTTTCTGAGTTACAGTCATAGATATAAAACTTCTAAATATTGATTGGTAGATTTGTACAGCTTATTTATTTTTATTTTTATTTATTTTATTTTTTTTGGCGTCTTAACATTTTTTGGATAAAGTGAATTATCTAGAAAACTTGAATTTGTAATATGAATAAATAATTCACATTTCTTAAGTAGAGTTGTTTCTTTACAAGCGTTTCCATGCTACCTACGCCTATATATATATATATATATATATATATATATATATATATATATATATATATATATATATATATATATATATATATCAAGAAGCAAAACTAAATGCATTATTTTACAAATAAGTTTATTTGATGGCGAATATCACATCCACAACTTCTATTAAATATAGTTGTTTTTTCAGCAAGATGAAAGTTGAAAGAATCATTATATATATATATATATATATATATATATATATATATATGTGTGTGTGTGTGTGTGTGTGTGTGTGTGTGTGTGTGCGTGCGTGTGTGCTTATGTGTGTGTGTGCGTGCGTGTGTGTGTGTGTGTGTGTGTGTGTGTGCATACATATTTGTCCATGTGTGTATGTGTGTGTGTTCGTGTTAGTATACAAAATTAAAAAACAACAATTTGTTTAGATATATGATATTTTATTGTAGGAGCCGACGTTATGACGTTTCGGTTTGTTTAGCAAACATCGTCCTATATAAATAAAAGAGAAATTGCAGTGGTTTGTAAGTTCTGTGTTTTAGTGTATTGCAGCTTCTGAATATTACTCACATCGGAAAAAAGAGACAGAAAAGAAATTAAGTTATCGTTTGTCTGCAAAATATTTTAACAAATCTTTATGAATATTTACAACATATAATCCTTAATGATATCCGTTTTGGTTGAATAAGGTTTGCTAGTATTAATAAAATCATTATATATTTAGTTTAGAAGAAAAACATTTTGTAGAAAATAATAGTGTTTCACTAATGTCTGCGGGATACCGTACACACAGATTGACACACAGATTGACACACATGCAAACAAATAGACATACGCATTCCCCACACACTCTTGCAGGCAACTAAATCCTGTGCAACATGCATCAAATTTTATCATGTTAATTTATCTCTGTATCTTTTCTATTTGGATGCATTAAATTTCCATTGATAACACCAAACATAAAGAAGCGTTTAAAATGTGTTTCCTTAAGCAAAATGTATGAGTATATACATATCTTTTTACGTTGATTTTATGATGATTAATTTTTCTTGTGTAATGTTGTGGTTATTTACTCTCAAGGCTAAGCGGTTAGACGAGGCTATTCTGTTTTTTTCAAACATTGTTCAGCAAGACTATATATATATATATATATATATATATATATATATATATATATATATATATATATATATATATATATATAAGAAGATTTTTTTAAGGCAAAATAATGCAATTTATGTTGACAAACATATTTATTTAATTTTTTTTCTCTTAATATTTTCGGACAAATGTCCATCTTCAGAGTGTTGAAAAGTTCCCATCTGTGTTTGTTAAAATCAACTGTGGTATTATTCCGTTGAATCTTCTGATGGAAATTTAAAAGTTCGGCAAATATCGGCAAATTCTGTTAAATCCCGAATTTTTGAAAATCATTTAAGATATATTATTAATACTATAAAAATAAGGCCGCGCTCGGGCATATTGAAATAAAGATAAAGTTATATATATATATATATATATATATATATATATATATATATATATATATATATATATATATATATATGCTTATTTACCCTAACGCACATGCACAGAATCATCGTGGGAATATATAGGATCGCAAGTGTGTTACTCACAATTACTTTAGTTCAAAATGAATGAATAAAAATAGATACGGTATTATGTCTCTATAATGGAAATTATTACGATCTGCTATTTGACGAAGCTAAAATATATTTGATAAGTCATATGTTCTTTAGTGTTTCTTCTATTCCGGTTTATGATTTTACATGTCAAATCTCTTGGTGACATCTCATACGTACCAATATGGAACCTAATCCGAGAGAAGTAGATTCAAAGAGAGCAATTCATCACTATTCCAACGTGCCAAGAGATAACAACTGAGAATAGTGTGATTAGAAATGCCATCAAGCACTGTGAAAAACCAACTACAAGAATGTCTGAATATCACTTTCGTTTTCAAAATCTGTAGCTTCTTTAAGTAAGTAAATAAAGTCGTCGGGGCGGCCTAAAGTCGGTATCAGCCAGTCAGCGAGGGAGTCTATCCCCTTTTCAATAGCGCTAGACCAAGGAGATTGTTTTAGCTCTGAGGTAGAGCGCCACACCTACATTCAGCTCCTTACTTTACCGCACAGATCCCTGTGCTACTCATACGCTGAGTTGGCGAGGACCGGTATCGAACTAGGAACCTTGTGGTTTCTAGCCGAACGCTCTACCGATTGAGCTAACCCGTCCCATTCTTTAAGTCGTGCTAATTACTTGGTTTTAGAGAATCTCAACTGTAATACTTGGGAAGAGTCTGTTTGTCTATGCTCTACAGGATATCAAACAGTTAGATGCATGCGCATACTTACCCACCCCCCAGCCATGGTTAGAATGCCACGCAAGATAATTTATTAAGAGGAGTGATGGTGGTTTGAAGGCAGAGTTTAAATTCTCTCAGATTGGTTGACATAATAAGGATAAAAGGCCTAGTCAGTTCTGGTATTTACATATTGCTGGGAGGAAAAAAGATTAATCGGTGACTTTCCAATGACATTAGCGCGCAGTGAAACGCAAAATCTCATCTATGATTTGAACGTGGTTGGCCGGCTCCACTTCTTACAGACATAACCGATACGCCTCACGGTTATTTTCTAAACGTAAACCCGTTGTCAGGTTGATTTGTTTTACGGCATATCAAACTTCTTCCAGTTCATGTAATAGAGAAACAAGAAAGAAACAAAGAAATAAATAAAGAAAGAGACAGAGTATGAAGGAAGATAGGAAGGAAGGAAGGAAGAAAGAAAGAAAGAGACAGTATATGAAGGAAGGAAGAAAGAAAGGGAGGAAGAGACAGTATATGAAGGAAGGAAGGAAGAAAGAAAGAGACAGTATATGAAGGAAGGAAGGGAGGAAATTAAGAAGGAAGATACAGTATATGAAGGAAGATAGGAAGGAAGGAAGGAGGAAAGAAAAAGAATTCTATCGAAAAAGATTAGAGAGAAAGGAAAAAGAGAAGAAAAATAAAGCATAGGAAGAAAGAAGGACAAAAAAGAAGAAATTATTTAAAAAAAGAAAGAAAGAAAAAGGAATGAGAATGCACAGAAGAAGAAAAGAGAGAACAAAAACAGATGAAAAGAAACGAATGAAGTAATAGGTTGAAGAACACACACAACAAAAGGAAGAAAAAAAAAAGGAAATAGATTGTTGTTTGTTTTGTTTTGCAGCATATCAACCTTATTTTGAGTCGTTTAATGCCGAATCAAGTCATTTTGATAAACAAAGAACTCGGGTCAATTACATTACCTCCCGTTGTTTATGTGGTCACTCGATTAAATATTGAACTGTCTCGTTGTTGCTTACCTTCATTGATCTAGCAGGAACTAGTGATTCAGCGGTATTTGATCGGAATCAGAACCTTTTAAACAACATGCTAAAGACAAAGCACAAGAAAATAATAAATATAGACATGTATATATGACATATAGACATAAAGTATACCATACATTAAATATGGTTGGTTGCTTTGTTTTACAGCATATCAAACATTTTTGGGTAATTTAATGCTGAATCAAGTCATTTTATAAACAAAGGACTCGGGTTGCACCGTAAGCAACCCAAGTCCTTTGTTTATAAAATGACTTGATTCAGCATTAAATTACCCAAAAATGTTTGATTAAAAAGTTTTAAAAAAATTTGAAATGGAAACTTAGGTCTCTCCCCTTCAAATAAAATGTAGCGTGCATCTATTGATTATTAATCAAATAATTATTTTGAATAATTTACACATAAATTTTACACAAAGTTGTGGTTATGTAGTTATTTGTAAGCATTTTAGTTAAATTCTTGTTACTGGAAAAAAGTCGAAAATAAAAAAAAATTATTTAAAAAATTGATTACAAATCTAGGAAATACATTTTTTCCATTTAAATTAACAATACAAATTTTTCATTTGTTTCATTGTTTATTTATTTAATTGGTCATTATTAAAATGGAAATGATTCATATGTTGAATTTTTAGAGACAGCTTTTATTTTACTTTATTAATACTAACACTGAATATTTGAAAAAAGATAAATACAAAATATATAAGATACAGGGTGTATTCTATGTATCAACGATGTTGTGTATTGTGACGTAACCGGTGGCGTAGTTTATTATTAACAGATTAGTAATATTATTATTATTTTACTCCTTGTGAGCTTTTAACACCAGCATGATGGGCTTTTAGAGGAGTTTCCAGGATTCTTCTGACTAATCTAGCTTATTTCAACAATGCTTTTGTCTGGATGGTCTCAATTCTTCCTCTGATTTGCAGTTCCTCTAGTCTCTTTTCTAAGTTTTTGGGGATCGTTCCAAGTACCCCACATTACAAGAACTCAACGAAGTCCTAAGAAAATTAAAAAGTAGAAAAGCTACAGGCCTCTATGAAATAACTCCTGAGATAAGAAAAATGAGGAAAATCCATGATATACTATATATAAGTGGTCAAAAAAGTATGTATTGAACAGGCTCATCACTGCTCAACTTCAGTGATGTAGCGGGAACCGATTCTTTCAGTGGAACTTGAACATAATAAACTCGTTGTCAAAGGTTAAGTAATGTTCTAAAATCGACGTGAAAAGACCACTGGAGGATCAATAATCTGTTTCCTATGATGCTACCCGTTACGCATGGACACCTGAAACAGTTCCCTGTAGACCTACAACATTTGGTATGCATGATCAAAGATGTGCATCAATAGTCATAGTGTAATTGTTAGCAAGAAAACACATATCCTAGTGATTTCAATCCTCATCATCCAGTCGTGTTGAGAGCAAGGACTTTGTCCCCACTCCCCTTCTCTCACACTTTCTTTCTCTCTCATCATACGTTTCTATCGGTCTTCACACCTGGAAAGTCCTCAACACGACATCCAATATCCGCACATAGCTGTTGTTAATGTTTGTGCTGATCGGCTAACTCTAATGTGTTGATATGTAGGAGACTATAGCAGGGCGTCCTTACGTCTTCAGCAGTGATATCTTATTCGTTTGATAGGAGATAAGTGCTACTCTCTTCACGGGCTAGGTTGGAGTTGGCTGGAGTGGGATGGGGTATAGGTATGTAGGTTATAGGTGCTGGGTAGAGTTGAAATATTTGTAAGCCATTAAGTTACCTTGATCTGAGTTTAACCCATGTGTGAGTGCGCGGAAGCGGACTATCCACTTAGTTTCAGTGTGATTGCGTTTTTATGTGGATGGAAAGTTGTGTTGTAATAGAATGCATTTCACGGTGTCTAATGTGTGTTGTGGTTTATTAAAATGCTTTGCTATTGAGGCATATTAAGATTCCGGTCTAATAGTTAACCATTTGTTAGGAATACAGCTGAACATGAAAGTTGGACCGAGAAAGAAACAGATGTGACCCATAAAAATGCCAGTGACTATTGTAGCCAGTCGATCTAATAAAAATCCTTGTAGAAAAAAACAGTAATTCTTTCGAAATATTTGAACGGAATAAAATGGAACTCAGTACCTAATGTCCAACTGAGTTTTTTATTTATTTTACACATCACTCATACTTCGCATTAAAACCTCATATATATATATATATATATATATATATATATATATATATATATATATATATATATATATATATATATATATATATATATATATATATTTCATGTATAAGGAGTCTTCAATATATATATATATATATATATATATATATATATATATATATATATGTGTGTGTGTGTGTGTGTGTGTGTGTCTAATTTTCAGTATATATATATATATTTCCCCTTAGAATATAGCAATTAAATAGCTGCTATACTTGGCGACTGACTGTGGATGTGTGGGTAAGAAGCTTGGCGAGCGTAAGTTCGTTCGGGTTTCAAACCCAGCCAGAGGCAGCTGCTAAAACCGTATAACTATACTGATGAGAGGTGATACCTCGAAACACGTGTCTATAGTTTACCCCTATATATATATATATATATATATATATATATATATATATATATATATATATATCCATATATATACTGAAATTATATATATATATATATATATATATATATATATATATATATATGTATATACATATACATATACATATATATCTATTGAAGACTCATTATACATGGAATTATAGCTGCAATCGTGAAACTTACAATTTGCATTAATGTTTAAGGTTACGTGTGGTAATAAATATTTCACGAGGCATTCATTCTATAATTAGTTTAATATTATTCAAGGACATGTCGCAGATAGATTAAGTTAATAACTATTAGGCCTGTTTGATATGAAATCATCTTTGGTGTCTCATATTCTTTACTAATGCTGAACTCTCAATAACTGGCAGTCGAGGAAATACATACCTCTGCCACCTACCA
>CM042139.1:87525365-87552865 GCA_023376005.1 Doryteuthis pealeii | reverse complement strand
AGTCCACGTGCAAATGTAAGCTTACTGAGTTTTTCTTTTTTCTTTTTTCTTAGGTTTAATGGGCTTGACTATAAAATCATCATTACTGAGTTTGATTTTCACCAGATGTATAATATACGGGGACTTGTACGAAAAAAAGGTTAAATTACTAGATAACTGTCCTTTAAGAACACGTTGGAGTCAATTTACAGCTACTGTTTTCCCAAACGTTATTTCAATATGATGTAATGCGGAGTAAGATAGTCTAGTTGATCAATTGCTACAAAGTAGTGTGTGCAATCTCACTCGATGCCCTCGTGCCAAATCTAAGGTACGTCAAAGTTTTGGTGCGCTAATAGTGTAATAGTCAGCCATGTACCCTAGCAAACCATTGATTATCTCTTCGGCAACATTTCCAAGGGTACAAACTAGAATTGGTATCTCCTTTACCCCACATGTTCCAGGGTATTCTTTCTCCATTCTCTAGAAAGATTCAATATTTTTTGTTTGTTTTTTGTTTTCATCCTTTTTTTAATCAGTGGTCTGCCAAAACGGCAAAATCCACAAGATGACAGGATATTTTTTTCTTGTTAATCAACACTAGGTCCGGTTTTCTAGCCAGAATTTGGTGATACCTTTGTATATCAAAATCATAGATAATGTTCTAACTCTCATTCTCTAGGACGGATTCTGATTTGTGCATAAACCACTTAGTATTAGGGTTAATGTTAATTTCTGGTACAATTCCCAACAAATCACCTATCTCACTCAGCCGTGCCTATTCGTGTACTCCCTTTGTGCTAGTTTGTTGCATGTGCTTATTATGTTATCAACAGTTTCGTAATTGAATCCACACATTCTGCACATGCTATTCTGTTGCGTCTGTTAACTTTTCGCTTTGATATAATTGATACTTATGGCATTGTTTTCAGCTACTATTTTTCAATTACTCCTTTGTGTTTTTTTCTTACTGAGCAATGTCCAAGTCTTCTCATGTGTAATCTCTCCAGTTTTTCGCTTGTTTTTCTTTCTATTTCTGTTTTCTTGTTTTTTGGCATGTTTCTGTTTTTCCAAAATTAATTTGTAATTTTTGCTGGTTTTTTTTTTGTGTAATCTTCAAGTTCTCAAATTTTCATATCTACGCAATCTCAATACTGGCTAGTCTTCCTCCTCCTTCTTTTCATGGTACATATAAGACTGTCAATGTCATCTCTCACGTGTAATGTTTTGTGCATAGTTAATCTCCTTGTCTTTTGGTTCATTTCTCGGAGTTCCTCTCTTGTCCGACTTAAGAGTGGTCCAGAGTACCTTACAATGTATTTATTCCCTTGTGGAGATTTCTGCTGCAAGTTTTGTTTAAGTATTATTATTATTATTATTATTATTATTATTATTATCCCTCCTTAGCTGGTGCTATTTCACTGGAGGTTGCGGGACACCAAGTAACTCCAGGTCTCCAGGATTCTTCTGAGTATTCTAGCCGACCTTAACAATACTGCTGTCTGAATGGTATCGATTTTTCCTCTTATTTCCAATTCCTCTAGTTTGTTTTCTACTCTTATGGGGACAGTTCTAAGGGCACCAACTACTCCACCCTCATATTCCACAATTTTTCAAATTCACTGGCAAGATATTTGTCAATATTTTCGGTTTCTTTCACCTTCAGCTTGTGATTTGCTGGGACTGCAATATCTACCAGTTGAGAGGTTCTCTTTTTCTTGTTAAGCAATACTAGGTCTGGTCTTCTGGCTGGATAAGGTTATCCGCCTGTATCTCAAAGTCCCTTAGAATTGCATGCTTATCATTCACAAGAACGGATTCTGGTTTGTGCAGATTCCATTTTGTTGTATGGTCAAAATTTAGTTTTTTGTACAATTCCCAGTGGATCACATTTCCAACACAGTCATGTCTAGCCTTGTATTCTCGTTCTGCTAGTTTTTGCTTTCGCATATGACCTGGTTATTATTATTATTATTATTATTATTATTATTATTATTATTATTAGATACATGAAGCTAATGTTTTTCGTTCATTACAATAAGTGACCAATAATTTTCTGTCTATTTTCTCTCTCGATTTGTCCCTCCTTCTTTCTATTTCCCTAGTCCTACAAGATGCGGGTATATGGAGGGGGTTAATGGCCAGGATTTCGCCGTGCTTTTAAGTATATTTTACACAAGGAATTATAAAGAAGTAGGGGTTAGCTGAGTATCAGCTACTCAAGAGGGTCTCAAATAACAGTCACAGATGTTCTTGGCGTGATGGATTGGAAAGGCCTAGACCAGCTTGCCACTTAACTGGATAATGTTGTTTCTTTGATCTGTTGGACACGTACTGACAGTAGTTTTCTCCTCTTCGGTTTTCTAAAGACGTGCTGCTGTGACTTCTTAAGTACTTACGTTCGCTGCAGAATGTTCTTACGTGTGGAATCATATATTTATTTCTGGATAAGTATTGTTTTTTTTTCTTCAGTTTTTTCGCAATATGAAAACCGGTTGACATATATTTACCGTACAAATACCGTGTACAAAGTTTAAACTCATCTGGAACAAGGCCAGGTGTATCGAGTATCCAGTGAATGAGAGTACTGTTATTGAATCACAAGATTATTTGTAAACCTTATTCCACGGTGAAAGATGGCATATCAGTACATAAGGTTTATTTTGAAATAACGAAAACGATGAGGTAACACGGGGAGGATGAAATTCATTCTTGTAGAAAGGGTCTGTGAGATCAGACCGCTAACAATGTAGTCATACACTTTCTCCTTGCACGTATACACATAATCACTCTAGTTAACACATAAACAAGTTGAATTCTCTTCGTATATATTTACTCAACCACTTCGCCACGAGCAGGGTGTGACCCAAGGGGAATTATTTTTTTAAAACTGGGTAAAGGGAGTTTGAATTCAGAATTTTCTTTCTTCTAGACAGATTGCTTCACCAAAGATAAAGGTAACTGTGTCATATAGTACCTAAATAACGAGAATCATCTGTTTCTCCTATAAATAATGTCTGACGAATCTTCAGAGGAGTGAAAATGCGAGATCTCACGGACTTATTTATTCAACCTAGGAATTGCTAATTAATTTTTAAGCTTATATTTTTGCCTAGTATACCTCTTAATATTCATTGTATATAATATTAGTTCTCTGTTCACTCCGATACTCATTTTACAACACTCTGCCTGCCCAACTATTTACTCATAGCTGGTTAACGGATTAATTAATGTTTTCCGAATGGCATTAGCGTGAAGTTAAACGCAAACAGTCTCGGCAATGATTTGAACTACGACGATACCCGTTGCGTAAGGCTTGCCTCCACTATCCATTCTCTTTCTAACACAGGTCCATGTTTGGACTGATTTTCTATTGGAAATAATAAATTATTCCAATTAGAATTTCATAGTTATCAAATAATGTCGAGAAATTGGAAGATTATATAATGATGATCAATCCGAACACAAACCGTACTAAAGACAAATTCACTTGAAAATGTAATCTGATTATATAGTTACGATATCGTGGACACGGAGTCAACGGTGCTGACAGTCATTAAAGACTGCCGACACTATGTCTACGTTATCCTACATATGTTCTATCACTGATGTTGAACAGTTTTTGTTTACAAATATAACAACTAAATTATCAACATTATCGATATATATATATATTATATATATATATATATATATATATATATATATATATATGATTTATTGGTGGGTTTTGAAGTCTATTACAATGCAGCTGTAAAGAAAAATAAGGTAACTATGATGTTCCTTGTTTACCTTTGGTTTATTCTTAATATCTTGAGATAAAGATCTCTGCGTCAGAAGATTTGAAAGTCTTGAGCTGTTGCCATAAATTGTCCATTCTGTTTTGTTCCTTATATCTTCAAAATTATCTGCGTGTGTCTGTGTGTCTGTGTTTATGCGTGTGTGTCTGTACACCAATGTAATTATCATTCCAGATTTGGACTACCTTTTTTGGTTTATTAATATTTATCCTATTTTCTTAATAATTCATTCATGTAATCAAGCTATGGTTGAAACATAAAAAGAATAATCATAGAAGTTACTTTATTAGCCCTACCTTTTATCTTAACCTCTTACAGACCAAGTTAACAGAAGCTATAATTCTAACTTTTGATAAAAATTAGTTTCATTCTAACCTTTTTTAAATATATATATATATGTGTGTGTGTGTGTGTGTGTGAACACACTATAAAAAATCAGCCGTGTCTGAAGAACACACACACACACACTCACACATGCAGCTCCCCCCTCTCACACACACATGCAACCTCTTACAGACAAACTTAACAGAAGCTAACAGGTGAAAGTAATAAAATTAAAAAAAAAACATGAAAAAATAATCAGATGTGCCTGGAGAAAAAAGACACAGACACAAACACAAATAAACAAACAGACTACTACGTAATGATAAAAAAGGGTAGGCCAAACCTGGAATGATAATAAGACATTGTTGAACAGACACAAGGTCAATTTATTTAGCGACATTTAACGGCTTTGAATTCAGGACGTTTCTTGTCCTACACTGGCTGCCTAACCAAGCTGAAAGAGCCCAGTTTGCACTACTATTTACCCATACTTGGAGGGGAAATATTTTGATTCATACAAGACTATTGGCGTGATATGAAATCGATAAAGGCTCGTCTAAGATTTGAACATGCCTTGCCGTGTCCATTTTCCTACGACAAGAACCATTACAGAACGCCCCCCCCCCTCTCTCTCTCTCTCTCTATATATATATATATATATATATATATATATATATATATATATATATATCGTGGTTACCACAATTTGCTTCATCTGGTAAAATATCTTAAATCCCGAGTATCCAATCAGTATTACAGATGTAATTATTTCTAACAAATATCTAATACGAATAGATATTACAAAATTGGTTATGTCTGACACAGTGTCATTTGTATACAACACTCAGTGAAGATTGATAATCTAACAAATCCACAACAAAATGCTCCGCATATATTTTTTATAGATAGCTATTCAACAAATTCAGGATAGTCTGACACAAGAACACACATTTGGGGTATCTCTTGTTGAGTCTGACTCGCTGCTAGAGAGACTAGCTTCATAATCTTTCTTACAAAAACAAAAACGCAGAACGCCTGTCTAGATGTTGTCATTTCTGTATTTTTATCACCTTCCTTTGTGCTTGAGTCCAGTGAACTACAAAAGAAAATATGATTCTGCAATATGGCGGCTTCCGTATTATTCCAAGCCCGCCCAATAGAAATGTCTAGAGAATATTTCTCGGAACCTTCTTAGCTGTTTCAAACATTTCTCTGAGAAAGTGCCTTTTAGGCACTCCTTTCACTTTAGCAATCATCATGACAAAACAGAGATGGAACGTTTGTGTGCATAGAAGGCCAAAGTTGATATGAAAAGACGAAAAGGTACAAAGTATCTCGTCAAAATGTGCTATTGATTTAATACTGTGTACAGAAGAGGTAACATTGAAGAATACACTTTATACAAATATATGTTACCTTGTTCACCAATGTCTGTCTCCTTCTCTCTCTTTCTATCTCTCTCTCTCTCTCTCTCTTCTCTCTCTCTCTCTCTCTCTATATATATATATATTATATATATATATATATAAGAGAGAGAGAGAGAGAGAGAAAGAGAGACAGAGAGAAAGAGAGATAGAGAGAAAGAGAGACAGAGAGACATACAGAGAGAGACAGAGACAGAGGGATAGAGAGAGACACACAGAGACAGGCAGAGACAAACACAGAGAGAAAAGATGGGATACAAAGAGAGACAGTCAGACAGAGAAATAGACACAAGAGAGATACATAGATACTGATAAATAGACACAAATAAAGGAAAGAAAGAGGGATATAAAGGATGCGTGATCAAATCAAAACGGAATATTAATCTTTATTTTCGGTTTATGCGTATTTAACGTTCTTATAATATCGACTTCATATTAGTATTGAGTAGCAGCAATAATACAAAGAAGATCGGTCTGGTTTCTTTGTTTAATGGCATATCGTGGGTTATTAATGCCAAAGCCACAGTTGTAGACGAAAAATAATGTTACTATCTAACCTATAGCTGGTGGGGGGTGAGTATGTTGATACCTTTCCCAAGGGTATTAGCCTGAAAGTTAACGTAATAGTGCGACTGGAGTTCGAATTCGCTTACTACGATATCGCAGTGTGACATGACAGGTGTATGCATAGGTATATGGAGTTAGGAAAAATCTATATGAATATGTAAAAAGTCGTCGGGGCGGCCTAATGTTGGTATCAGCCAGTCAGCGAGGGAGCCTATCCCCTTTTCACTAGTGCTAGACTAAGGAGATTATTTTAGCATCTGAGGTGGAGCGCCACACCTACCATCAGCTCCTTACTTTACCGTACAGATCCCTGTGCTACCCATACACTGAGTTGGCGAGAACCGGTATCGAACTAGGAGCCTTGTGGTTTCTAGCCGAATTCTCTACCGACTGAGGTAACATGGCCCTAAGTATATGCATGTAAATAGTGTATATTCAGGAAATAATAAACTACAGAACTCAAAATTGATCGCTGAATTTAAGTATTGCCTTAATATTAAACCTTACGTTTTAAAAGTTGAACGGTAAATCTTCTGCTGCAACTTAATTAAAAGATTATTTGATGTACATAGATCGTTATTTTCCATACTAACAATTATTTCTATTTCATAGTTGACCCGCACTCGATTTCGCAAATAATTTTGATTATTCTCAAATTTATTCTTACTATATAAAAGTTGTTATCGGAAAAAAAATTCGTCGTAAAAATCACCGAAAACTATCGCAGTAATTATCACTTGGAAATCAGAAATTTCAGGATTGCGGATTTGGATTTGACCCGGAATGTGTTTGGTTCCAAAATGGTATTTTATGTTGGGCTACAGTCCCTACGAGTAAAGTTGAAAAGTTTGACACACTGACATTAGCATTTATTATTATAGATATTTATTACTCCTATTTTTTTAGTGGACAATCTAAATACTATGTATAACAATACGAGGGGCGTTAAATAAGTAATGCCCGTGACCCACTTCCCGTTGTTTGATCTAGCTGAAACTTTGCATGTGCAATTATTTATATCTCTATGGATTAAGCAGCAAATTACAGTTCTGAACCAATTGCAGTTTCTGATTTACAGGGGTTTGAAAGGACGCACACCACGGGAGACTTTTGATGAAATGAAAGTAACTTATGACCTTGTAAAACGCTGGCATCGTGAATTCAAACATAGTCGGAACTCTGTGGAAACAGCTCCAAGATCTGGTCACCCCCCTTCTGCAATTGATGAGTCATCTGTCCGTCAAGTTGAGGCTGCCATTTTGGAAGATCATCGCATAACTATTCGCCAAATAGCCCATGAGGTCAAGATTAATACCGGGTCTGTGGAAACTATCATTCATGGCCATTTGCATATGCAAAAGGTGTCTGCCAGATGGATTCCCAGGTTGCTCACACCTTTCCAGAAGCAAGAACGCGCCGAGTGCTCGAGGATGAATTTGGAGATGTGCCAAGAAGATGAGTCAAAATTTTTCCAAAGACTGATTACATAGGATAAAACCTGGGTCCATCACTATGATCCAGAGACCAAAGCCCAGTCAATGCAATGTAAGCACCTTGACTCACCTCCTCCAAAGAAGGCAAGGGTGCAGCCCTCCGCTGGCAAGGTCATGCTCACACTCTTCTGGGACCAGGACGGAGTAGTGATGACAGATTTCCTGGCAAAGGGTACCAAAATTACACGAGCCTATTATGCTTCACTTTTGAGGAAATTAAGAGAAGCTATCAAAATCAAGAGACGGGGCAAGATCAGCAAAGGCATCCTCCTCCTGCTGGACAACGCTCCGGTCCACAACACGCGTGTTGCCAGATTAGAAGCACAGGCGTGAGGCTATGAACTACACCCCGTCCCCCTACTCTCCTGACTTTGCACCCTCTTCCCAGCCATGAAGTTGTTTTTGAAAGGAAAGCGTTTCCCAGATGATGCAGCCTTGATTTCTGAAGACACGTCGTGGTTGGAGGACCAAAACGGTCTCCAGAGCTGCATCAAACGATGGGAGAAATGCGTAACTCTGGGTGGTTCATATGTAGAAAGAGACTAATAACTGTGTCAAGTTTCGTTGCTCTACTGCTATGGAAAGTGGGTCAGGGGCATTACTTATTGAACGCCCCTCGTAATCACATATATAAACAATACAGTAGTAACCTGTAGGGAATAAACAATAAAACCAAATAAACTCGTTAAAATATTAATAAAAAGCAACGACTCTACAGCCTCTATTTTTTATAACATTCATCTTAAAATCCATATGTAATATAAATATATAGCTAAGTACAACAAGTTTTCTTAATTTGTAAGAAAAAATGGCAATTACTTCCTTTTTTCCAGACTGTGTGATTCACTACTCCATTGCATCATAATCAAAACTCATAGCCTGGGAAATATAGCGTATAGCTAATATCTAGCAAGTATTTGTCTCTGAGGAAAGCAAACTTCGTTAGTTATTAATTTGTTCTGTAGCACTCACTGACATTAAGAGATATATGACTAAGACCAAGCCGAGCACGTCCCAAAAGTAAACATTATTTTTGACAGTTAAGTGACGAATCTGATTACACTTAGATCACTTGGGGATAAATTATATATCATAGAATGTTGAATTTGGTTGGAAGGGAAATTGTTCATTATCATCTCATATTTCTAAAACGAAGGTTACATCTTTTTAAGCTTCGGCTTTCCTCACTTTATATAGAAAATAGACACTTTGTGCCATATGAATTTAACTCTTTGCCTACCAGATTTACCCCACGGCTGTACAAAATTTTCATGTTACTTTTTATGTGTATGATAGGATATTTCAAATTTCAGTATCTCTTCCCCTCATAACTTATTCTATTCAAATAAAGTCATATTGTTATTGTAATATGAGTCCTTCCCTCTAAATTAGAAGAAGTAACAGTTATTTTTGCACTTTGTTAAGAGCGTCTCTGTGAGCGGTTTAAGAAGGCAAAGAGTTAAAGAATCGTATGATTCCTCTACAATTTTAATGGTAGCCATTTACATAAACGGTGATATTCGTGAAATTAAAGTTTAAAATCGATATGGATGAATAGACTTTTAAAAGGTGAGCTGAATTTACACTTCTACTGTGGCAGTTATGTGATTTTACACCCCATGAAATATATATATGTATATATATATATATATATATATATATATATATATATATATATATATATATGTGTGTGTGTGTTAATGATTTACTTCTTACTGTATATATTCATCTCTATCTTTATCTTTCTATCTCTCTCTCTCTCTCTCTCTCTCTCTCTATATATATATATATATATATATATATATATATATATATATATATACATTAATGTTTTATTTGTTACTCTATATATTCATATGAATACATCTATCTATCAACATATATATATATATTGTTTATTTGTTATTTTATATATCCATATGTCTATCTATATTTCTATCTCTGTCTCTGTCTGTCTACCTGACTCTCACTCTCTCTCTCTTTATAATATATATATATATATATATTATATATATATATATATATATATAATTTAACACGTTCACTACGCATTGGTACACATATGCACCACTATGTATATTACTGATGTAAATAGTTTTTTAAAACAATATTTAGAATATAAAACTTTCATAATAACCTAACAGTATCTAGATGTACTACTTAAAAAACGATAGAAGCGATGATAAATTTTCTTATGACTAAAACTTTTATTCACATTTTCAAAACTGATTCAATACAGGAAATGTGGCAAAGTCAGTGAGGAGAAACTGTCATATTCATTTTAGCTTTTTTTTAAATTTTGATTAGTATTTTATTTATCTGTTTAATTTGTGTCACATAGACGAACCACATGTCACGTGACAACATCCTGATACTTTGAATTATGTTTGACTTGCCACTTTTTTACGCCTCTTATCTTATAACGATTGCGTACTCGACATGAAACTGAGAGTGTTGGACACAACGAAAAAAATAATTTTGAAATTTAAGATTTTTCCCACCACTCTACTATATTAGCATTGAGTACTTTTTTATGCATCTTTCATTGTTTAGATTTCATCAAATTCTATCATTATCTACATAGCACTTAAAATGGGCCGAGTTAGCTCAGTCGGTAAAACACCCGCCTAGAAATAGTAAGGTTTCGTGTTCGATGACAGTCCACGCCAATGTAACGCATGAGTAACATAGATTGGGTAATCAAATCTCTGTGGTGAAGTTGGGACGTGGTGCCATGTGTGGCGTTTCTCCTCAGCAAAAATTATCTCCGGCTGATATCAACAAGAGGCCACTGTGCCAACATTAGTACATAACATTTAATTAGTTAATTGAGCACTTTTTAGAAACGTACCCAAAATCCCATTATGTAAGAGGCTGTGTATAACTGTCCTATGAAAATCCCTGCACCGATACATGATCGCACAAATAGACAAAACAGAATGTCTAAATAAACACCTGAGGTAGACAATTTATTATTCGACAAGGGATAATAAACAAAACACATTCAATTCCAATGGTTGTAAAGAATCCCTAAATAACATTCTAATTTAACACAAGTTGAAAAATCTACATAAAGCATAATAAATAGGTTGACATGTTTTAAATTAAACAACATATATTTATAAAAATGAAGCATTACATCATGACAGTGAAATGAGTTAAAAAAAATCTAATTGTGAAAGCAAATAAATCTAATAAACTATTGTGACTTGGATCAAAAGAAAGAGGACGAATTAATAAACGAAGCTGTCACGATATTATACAAAGAATTCACCGAATTGTTGGAAAATAAATTAAAATGAGAAGGTGATGATATTGCAGCCAGTTTTAAAAAATATGAACTGGATAAATAATATATTCAAAACAAAAGCAAGTTCTTAATTTAATGAAGGATCATGAGCAGATTTTAGAAAAAATGTCGAATGTAGGATAGGATTCCATGAACAAACAAATTGGATGCATTAGCAAGACAATCGAATGAAATATAAATCATTTTTTGAGGAGTGCTCTTTATTTATATCTAAATCAAAACCTGACATTAACTGTCTCAGTATATCTATCTATACATATATAAAAGGGGAGTTGTATGTATGCATATATGTGTGTATGCCCGGATGAAACTACGAAAATAAACGATAAAGTAATATATATATATATATATATATATATATATATATATATATATATATATATATATATATATACGTATCACTAGATCTTAATTTTGTGCAAATAATAAAAGATTTGATTTACATTATCGAATATAGTTAAAGATTAAAATAGCATTAACATTCTGCATAGAGCATTGTTAGGCGTTTCCAGCTCAAAAGTAAACAGATAAAATACGAAAACTCAAAACAAATCCTTTTTTTTTCCATTTTTTTTCTTTTTCGTGTTAGTCAGTCTTTATAAAATAAACTCATTAATTTATTTTTTAATTAATGGTTTTCTTTTTTACTATTCAAAAATTAAATATACAAGTATTAGATCTTTAAAAGAATATATTGGTTTGTTATTTTTTCATATTGAAAAATGACGCATCAAATTACTAACAAACTGAATGATAACATTTCAATAATCAACTTTTAATTAAATCGGCTTTTTTACTGATTCAAAGTTGCAGCAAATATTTCATTAATAAAGCGTTTATTTAGCCTGATCTTTTTTTTTATTATTGTTATACACTTTTATATGAACTTTTTAAAAATCAATCACTTAATTTCATTGTTGAACATCCATACACTCATAAAATAAGTCGAAATTTATTATTTGCCTTTTAAAAAAATTCAAAATTCTCTTTAATAAAAAAGTGTTGATTGTTTTCTTTTTGCATTTAATATTTGAAATATACATTAATTCTCTTTTTAGAGTTTTCTCAAACCTGCTCATTATTTAAAAATTGATACACAATAATTTTATATTCGATTAACTATGGTTGAGTTATTTAAAAAACATATTTTCTAACTTTTAAATAATACAAACCTTTTAAAGAATTATTTTAAATCTAAAGACGGTCTTTTCATTTTAATTCAATTACTTTATTTATTATTTTTTTAAATATATTTTTTTTATTTTTTTTTTATTTGAAATATGATATCAATTGAATAAATTCAACTCAAAATGTCCGCTGATCGAGAATCTCGAAGGTAAACAAATGTAAATGGTAGCGCAAAACATTATTTTTTCATTGCATTTGTTTTTTCATGTTAGCCAATGTTTATGATATAATCGCGTTAATTTAGATTTTATTAATCATTGCGTTTATTTTTTAATGTTCAAATATCTAATATATAATTGTTAAATAAAAAACAAATTATATTGTTTTTTCAATTTTTCATATTGAAAATTAACGCATGAAATTAGTAACAAATTAAGAGAGTAGCATTTTTTAAAAATTTAATTAAATCTGCGTTTTTACTGATTCGAAGTTGTAGTAAATATTTAATTGAACAATCGTTTATTAAATCTGTTTTTTTACCATTGTTATACTCTTTTTATGGACAGTTTAAGAATCAGTCACTTAGATTCACTTTTGAACATCCATGCATAAAGAATGTACTTGCATTTTTTATTTACCTTTTAAACAATTTCAAAATTATTTTTAATAAATTAAGATCAGATTTTTTTCATTTAATATTTGAAATAGGAGATATAATTTTTCTATTCAGGGTCGTTTCATGTCTGCGTACTTTCTGATTAAACAATCGGCTACGCTTTGATTTATTTTGTTTATTTTTTAAAAATTTTTATAATTATTGAATTTTCCATAATACAAAAAAATTCAAGAATTATTTAAAATTTATATACAGTTGTTTCACGTTAATTCAATTACTTTATTTATATAATTTTTGTATGTTTATTCGCTTTGAAATATATCATTAATTGAATCAATCAACTTATTTTCATATATTTCTATAAATTTAAATTATCTAATTCATATTTCTTACTATCTGGTTATGTGATGACATTCCTACTTCCCACCATAAACAAAAGGTCTTTTTTACGCGGGGATTCTTATGGGGCGCCCACCGCAGATCTAAATCGCTATTCAGTAGTAACGGATCTGCAAACTAGCATGTTAAACATTACACCACTTTTTGAGGTGGGTGGGTGTGTTTTTCTCCTCTACTCAGGCGACTCACCAAATAAAAGTAAGTGTGTTTTCATTCCGTTTGATATTTGTTTATCCCTCTATTACTAAAGATCTACTTAATAAGGCATCAATCTTAACTAAAAAAGATTCTTGACAATGACAAACATAACATTTAAATGATAAATAGCTGTCCATAGTTTATATTCTATGAAAAAGCAATATGGGTAAAAAAAAACTCACATCGAATGATATGTTATATTTGTAAAGCGTGTTTCTTTTTTTTTTTGGCGCTGAAACATGTGAAATCCTATGTATTCAATAACCGCTCTGCACGAGTATGATGTGCCATTCGTCATTTTTTAAGCGGAGTTCATCAGGATTGTATTCAGAGTTTTCCTTCTCTTAAACAAGTTGCCATACCAAGGTTATTGAGCCCAGTCTGTCCTACTAATTACCCATAGCTGGAGGAAGAATTAGTGCCATGTAAAATGCAACCAGTCTCGCTCAGGATTTGAACTCGCATCACTGTGCCCATTTCATACGAAGATAAGTATTACAAAACGCTTCCTTGTTAGATAGTAGGTAAATTATTGCAGTGGAAACTGTGTTAGGAATTTTAAATGGAATGTACCGGACTTTACCGTGATGATTTGTTTGAATAATTATAAAGGCAGTAAAGTTGATTGTATCAAAAATCACTTGATAAAAATATTTAAGAATCATGGATTATATTTAGAAGTAACATCTAATTTTAAAAAGTGTTAATCCTATCAGAAGTTATATTTAATTCTAATAAGGTTTCAGGCAGCCATATAGAAAACCAGATAACACACCGGTATATAAGATCAGATCCCTCACCCACTATCACAAAACACATTCAAAAATCTAAAGCACACAGGCTAGCCATTAATTCCAGTAACACAAATTATATAGGATTATTTCATAATGAAATATGAAATAGTGATATATTTAACAATGTTACTTATTTTTTAAAAATAACAATAATGAAGCTGAACGTCTCATATGCGTGGTGTAATGGTTTCCGTCGTGGAAAATGGACACAGCGTAGACGAGTTCAAATCCTGGATAGATGATTGCATTTCAAATAACAGTGATACCCTCGGGAAAGGTATGAATCCAACCATTCTCTCTCCAGATATAGGTAAAAAATAGAGCGTATTGGGCCATTTAACCTTCATATGACAACCGGTCTAGTAAAAGGAAAACTCTGAATTCTAACCAAAGGGGCTCTCTTAGTCAAAATTACTTTGAGAGCTCCAAACCAAAGGATCAAAACTCGTTTGAGAGCCCCCCCCCCTCTTCCCTCCCCCTTATATCCAAACAAGTCATTTGTCCTTGACTTTGGTTGGACGCAACGTCCTGACCCCATGAATTAATCGCATTAGAAATAGAAATATATTATGCTTTAATCTCACTACAAAAACTCTCTTTGAACACATATGACGAAAAAAAATTAAAATTGGAAATATAAAAGTATTTGTTTCAATTTTAAACCGAACATCATTTGACCAAATTACTTATTGTATGTATAATGTTGATAGATGTTCAAAATGAAGAATACTTGATTATTGATAATTGTTTTTGTTTGTTTGTTTTACGGCATATCATCCCTTTTCGGATCATTTAATGCCGAATCAAGTCATTTTGATATTCGGTTTCTTACAGTACCAGTTGTTGCTTAAATGGTCACCTATCTAAGTACTGATTAGGCTCGTCGCTGCTTAACTGAGGGGATCTATCGGAAGCCGGTGCTTCTAACCTGACTTGAACGTGAGCCTATAAATAATTGGAGATCAATAAAAGTAGTAACGCCTATATATGGTCCTCATATGGATAATCATAAATATATCTATATATAATGGAGATTTTGTGTCTGTCTGAAACCAAAACCACGTCACTCCTTGCATCACAATACCCTCAGGAATTACGCAAGTTTAGTAATGAGTATTTGATTTATAGTCAAAAGCATTAATACATAAAATACATCTTATTTATCGACGAGATCTCTATGAAAATACGGGTTAGATTTGCTTAAAAATGTTTTGAGTGCATTCGAAATCCCGCAATGTGTCTTATATATGACTAAGAAATAAAGTATTACATAATGTATTGTGTGGTTAATTTGTATACTTGTTTTAACAAAACCGGGTTTAATAAATAATTGCTTGGTGTTGTTGATCTCTAATATTATTTCTTATTCCCCAACGTATTAAAACCTATCCTATGAACAATTTAATATAGAAAGAAATTAAAATATAATTAAAATAAGAGCAATAGTTTTATATGGGTTTTTATTTAATTTTGTTAGTCTTTCTAATTTAATATATTTCATTGCATTAAAATTAAATATTTACACCCGGTAGGCGCATATTCTTGTGAGTTTAAATAATATCATGAGCGCAAAGAATTATTTTATCCAAAGCTTTTAGTACAATGTCGCTTGCAAAGCAATATATCATATGAACACTTTTTACGGGTTGAACTTTCAAGTCTGAAATATTTGGCAAAAATATTGAAGACACATTTGTACGAAACTGATTGATTATTTAAGTAAAATACACTGCACATTTGGAAAGACTAGAAATAAATTGACTTCAGAGGCGAATAAAAACTTCTAAAAGAATAAAAATAAAAACGGAAAAGAAATAAAAATATTAAAAAAACTTTTCTATCCAAAAGAACTTTAATAAATACTGGAGAAAAATGTACTAAGGTTTAGGGGAATTTGAAAGTGCAAGTGACATTCAAAATTATATATATATATATATATATATATATATATATATATATATATATATATATATATATATATATATATAATTTGTCCAGGACATCATAACTGTATGCATTCTGAAACTACATTTCCCAAGGAACTTGGATAAGTAGATTTCGTTTAATCAAAGGGAGTCCTTGGTGACACAAAATCCCGCTGAAAATTCCCCCCTTCGGTACATATGAAATTTAAACCATTTACAAATTACAGGATATGATGCCTATTCACAAAACTTCAGCAAATCCAATAATATCAAGGCACCCTAATTAGGGCGAAAAGCCCCAAGGAGTGACTATTTTGGAAACCCATATTATTGGAACCTCTATTATCACGGGGCTTTTCTATCATCTAAACTTAAATCAAAAACATTCCCCCACTTTCATAGTAAAATTTGACAAATTTAGACATTTTATCTACGGCAAAACATCATTAGTATTATGGGAATACATATATTTTACTAGATTAAAAAGCTTTTAAAAGCTTTTACTTGTTTATTAATTATTTGTATTGCCGAAAATTAAATTAGTTGTTACATAAACAAGTAGAGAATTGGAAAACGACACGATGTCCCTAATGACAGTTCGGGACAAGTGATCTTATTTTGTAGTACCCGATCTACCACAAAGTAATATTTGAGCTAGTAGCTAATCAATCATTGGCAGATTTAATTTCAAGCTTATTGACAGTAGTTTCAAAGGAGATCATATGACTTATTTTCTGAAATACGTTTTATCCTGTTGACGTATCATTGTCGATGCTTGAATTGTTACTTATTATTTTAGAATATGTTTTGTCAGAAATTTATAGTGAAATATTACAAGCAGTAAATTCTAAAATTAAAGACAACTCAACCGAAAAAATGTGCGCATATATATATATAGGGGCCGGGTTAGCTCAGTCGGTAGAGCGTTCGGCTAGAAACCACAAGGTTCCTAGTTCGATACCGGTCCTCACCAAATCAGCGCATGAGTAGCACAGGGATCTGTGCGGTAAAGTAAGGAGCTGATGGTAGGTGTGGCGCTCCACCTCAGATGCTAAAGCAATCTCCTTGGTCTAGCGCTATTGAAAAGGGGATAGACTCCCTCGCTGACTGGCTGATACCGACTTTAGGCCGCCCCGTCGACTTTACTTTATCTCTCTCTCTCTCTCTCTCTCTCTCTCTATAATATATATATATATATATATATATATATATATATATATATATATATATATCGGGTTTAAATCCTGGCTGCAGGTAGCCTGATAAGTCTAGCCCCACATGGAGACGTGATACGTCGAAACACGATGTCTATAGATGACTAAATATATGCTCCCAACCCCTTGAAGGTTGAGCTCTTTGGATGGAGATTAGCTGACGGCCGCCGATTACGCTTAAATTGCAAGGCTTTCCTATAAAAACGGATGTGACCTCTATGGCAACTTGACATATATAGCTATGTATGTGTTTATCAGTTAAATTCTCCCTCCTGTTTGTAGGTGTGCTGATAGCCCATACATAGGAACTCTTACTGATGAAAAATCGTTCGGGTTTCGATCCTGGCTTCAGTTAGATATGCCTTGTCGAACTGAGAAGACGGGATACGTCGAAACACGATATGCATGGATGTCTACACCCCAACACACCCACACCCACAAACACATATACACACACCCTCACTCTCTTACACACACACACCCACACACACACACACACACACACACACATATATATATATATATATATATATATATATATATATATATCAATGTGACTCTAGGTCATCAATGTTTTTTGGTCTCACTAGAATCGTTAAAAAATCATACTAGGGTCTCTGAACTGGGGCCGTATGGTTCATGAGATTTGTGGGGGCATTTGAAAAATGGGACTCCACAACGGACCAACAGAGGCGACAGAAAATATACGACCCGCAAAATAGATATCTAGAGTAATATATAATTAGTAATTTAATTATTTAAATTGAAATGATAATCATATTATTGAGTTTATATGCTAAATAAATCAAAGCCATTTTGTTAACATAAACATTATTTTCATATGATCTATACAAAGTAGCTGTTTTTAATTTTCAATTTCTTAAGATTTATTATTTACTAGCAAAATAAAAAATCTGATATCTGAAAATAAAAAAATGTTGATAAATAGATTTTTAAAACATATTGCCTGAGTGGTGGGAGTAAAAAATTGAATGTCAGCGAGTTTGTACCCTAAGTAAGTAAAATCATCAAATTCATTAAAAGGATCAAAAAATAAAATAATTTGAAATGTAAACTTTAAATATGTATTAAAAGAAAACAAAGTATATATAAATATATAATACCAGTCATGTATTTATTAAAACTTGCTTTAAAAATCAATGAGGACTGTCTAATGTTGCATGTTCAAATTTTGAGTGTATTTATTCTGTTATGACGATTTTGGATAATGTGACGTAAGCAGTGACGTAATTTTTGTTACAGACAAAAACCGGAAGCGAATCTCCATTATTAATAGATGTAAACGATTATTCAACGAGGGCTGTACAGCCTCCTTGAAGCTATAAGATTTGGGGGTATAAAGAACTCGCACTGGGTTAAAGAGAGGACATGACCCAAAACGTGCGAGAAACACTGATTTATACTATACATAAATTACATGATAAATAAGATGCTGATGTGTTTTGTTATAAATCACCTTGGTAATTGTCTCGAGTTGTTGTTTGTATATATGTCTATGCTTAGTGTTTATCGCTATGAATATTTATTTTAATTTATATTACCACAAAACTGCCCATCATTTTTTTCACCCCAAATAAGCCCAAATTAACCCAACGCCAAGTCGACTACGGTTTAGGGTCACGAAATTGGCCGAAAACACAAGCGAGTCGAGCAAAATCTCCCCGGTCCGACAAGCCACGTTAATTTTATTTCATTCTTTTTTGGGGGATTTTTTTTTTTACTTTCTTTCTTTGATTTTTTCTTTCTATCTCTTTCTTTCTTTTTTATTATGAACAATATCAAGGCAATGTATTTCGGTCAATATTTTGCGATACGGAATTACGATAATGAATTTGAGATGCAGCTGAAGTCAAGAATGAAAACGACAAATTACGAAAGTTTTAGTTGATTTGATAGCTATACTTTAATAGTTGAATGTTATATATATATATATATATATATATATATATATATGTGTGTGTGTGTGTGTGTGTGTGTGTGTGTGTGTGTGTGTGTGTGTGTGTGTGTGTGTGTGTGTGTGTGTGTACAGACAGTTTCTTGCCTATGCTATTTACAAAACAATTTTGGAAATATCGTAGGCGAGAAACTTACAATGTATTTTACTGCCTTGATATTGTTCCTAAGTACAAAGGTTTATACCTGTATAAAATGCCTAGGAACTTTAGAAACTGTATAATTACTTGCAAACTATTTTAAAAAGAATGACTCGAAATCAGATAATCTAACGTCCTCGACATAAAATAACCCAAGTGTTTACTTGCAATAAAACCAACCAACCAACCAACCAACCAACCAACCAAGCATTGGATAGATAGATAGATAAATAGATAGATAGATAGTCATCTTCATTTATATGGAGCCACGCTGTCAGAATGGACTCCCATAACTCGTTCTAGCCAACCGTCCCAATAGGTAATCCGAGCGGAATCCAGAATCCGCACTGAGCTGTTTGAGTCTTGAAAGGAAGTAATTACACTATTAGAAGTGTACACTTCTTGTTCTTGTTCTTGTTCTTCTTTATTTTATCATGTTCCCTATTTCTCCCTTTGTTCATTGTTTTCCTCTACCAACATCATCAATACTACCACTACTACTATTACCACCACTACTACTACTACTAACAACACTACCACAACTACGATTAATACCAACACTATTACTACCATCAACACTACCACAAACGCAACTGTCAGCTGCGGGTGTAGAATAGACCGAATGCACCTCTGCAGAGGAGTAACTCCCCACCTCAATCGGGCCAACTGTTGGAAATAAGTGGCAAACCATGATGCTTAAAGACGGAATCTTCATTGCTGAGCAGTCCATGACTTCCAACACTCCACTTTATTTGTTTTCTTTTATAACATATCAACATCGGTGTGTGTGTGTGGGGGGTATGTAATGCCAACAAAATTTTGAAATAAATTTCTTCTCAATGGATACTCATTTTTCTATTTAAACTATCGATGGAACCCTAACAGGTACTACTACTCCGGGTTAGACACTCCACTTTGGTCCTTTCTTGGTCTAAGAAATGCAAAATTGAACATCTAAGCTGACAGATTTGTAAAATAAACAGACGGATAGGTAAATAAACAAACCGTTTTTGAATGATTTTTTCTAAAATTGTCTAGGTTGTCTGCAAAGTTTTCTCCGTCTCAATGAACAAATGAATATCGTTTAACAAAGAACTCACAAAACAAAATTTTTGAGTCGTTCAGGCGAGCAATCACAACGCATTTAGACAAAGATACATGAAACACCACGTGACCATGCGCCTGATTTATGTTAAGTCAAATTATTGCAACGATCAACTCATCAATTTACATTATCAGGCGACTAAGTTCAAAAATAATTTCTTGAGCAATAAATCAGACGAAAGAGTCTGCAAATAAAATATTTCCCGATTCTTTTATTTTTTATTCTTTTGAATAACTGTTACATAATCGTTGAAAAGGCCGACATAACTATACTTTATTTATAGAACGATGAAAATGCGGTCAGTTTCGATTTCATTCAGTAGAAACTAACACGTTCCTAGCCAGTCGTATCATCGGCGACTAAACCGGTAACCCCACAGATTTTGCCCGATAAAGAGGAGGGTAGACAATGGGCAGGGCGAAAAAAAAAAGACCCGCAAATAGGGCAGATGAAGCTCTTTGTTTGACGGCCATTTAGCACATTATTTGTAAAGTCCAACGCTTATATAGCACGACAGGGTGATGTAAATGTGGTAGTGTCATAGTCATTCCCACGGGAACTATAGTTTCTGGTAGGGCTAACAAGGCAGACAAGTCTAGCACCCAGTGCTACTAGGGCCACAAGCTGACCAAAAGGGTCTCTGGTGAAAATTCCAAGAGGCGTATGCACCGGAAACCGGCAGTTACTTTAGGTCCTCTCGTCCATGCATCTTCTGGATGATTAACGGCAAACAAGAGTGTATTCATTCGGGGTTTTGAGAACCGCTTGCATAGTTCCTATTCCCATGATAATCCATCTTTGACTGGATAGAGCCGACTCAAGGCACCCCAAGTAAATGCTGCAATAATGACCACAACAACATGTCTAATAGCTGATCATGTAGACTTATACTCCAAATCAGTAAACATGCATTTCAATCTATGTACAGATTATTTACTTTTAGCAATTGAAACATCACATTTCATGTTAAATCTAAAGTGATTTATTGTGGATTAAACCTCTCGTAATTTATTTTGTAGTGATTTACAAAGCTTAACTAAGTTTTGTCCAATGGTAGAATCGGATTTGACCAATTTAGGATGGAAATCACTTGTAATGTCTTATTGGCTTTACGTGTTAATCATTATATCACACAAGGTGAAAAAAAAAGCAAATTTCAACTGTATATGAAAAAAAACGTGTTCAAACAGAGTTAGGTGCATATATATATATATATATATATATATATATATATATATATATATATATATATATCATACCTATACATATATACATATGTATATGCATGCGTACATATTTATACATACACGTATACATGGACATATAAACCCGCACAAACGCGCGCACACACACACACACACACACACACACACACACACACACACGCACACACACACATATATATATATATATATATATATGCGTATATACACACGTACATATACACATATATATCCATACATATACATATATATATATATATATATATATATATATAATTATATATATATATATATATGAGAATTATCCAAAACTTGGTAGTATATTCTATATGTGATTTCTAAATCCACTGTACTAATATTGATGAAGTATGTATAAATACAGCGAATCTTTAAATCACTAAAGAGAGCTCAATAAAATAACCTTTTATATATATACATATATGTATATAAATGCTACACATATAGCTATATATGCATACATGTATACATACATATATACAGATATATATCTATATACATACCTGCATAATACATATATATAGGTACATATATGCATATATATATATATATATATATATATATATATATGTGTGTGTGTGTGTGTGTGTGTGTTACAAAGGTTTCAATACACTTAATCGAGGTAGTCTTCCATCGATCGAAAAACTGCTGAAACTCCTTCTTTCTAAGGTTCAAAATAACACCGTTGTATTACGTTAAGCATTCTCAACATCCTCAATTTTAGTCCAGTAAATGAATGTTCGCTTTATAAAAGAAAATAAAAATAAAAGGAAATGTCGCAAGGAGATAAGTATTCTGTAACTAGACCAGACCCTATCTGCAATATACTGTTTTACAAAAAAATATAAATAAATAACCATTAAATAAATATTTACCAACTCCTTCGCATGTTAAGATACAAGTTCAAATTCTTAAGCAAAGTTTTCCTTCTTCTAGACTGGTTACCTAGCCAAGGTTAAAGAGTCCATTCAGTCCTACTCTTTAACTAAAGATGGAGGGAGATTAGTTGGATACATACCTTTTCAATAGGGTTTTGCACTATGTGAAATGCAACAACATCATCCAGGATGCGAACTCGGGTTGATGAGTCCATTTTCTATGACCCTGACCATTATATCACGTGCCTAAGTCATTATACAGTTTGACAGTCCAGGAGCTTGGAAATAGACGAGTGCAGATTATATGAAAACAGGTTATTGTACGGGTCTAGTATAAATGTAATCTACCTTGCATTAGAGAAATACAAGATAATACGGCTAATCTGAAATCGAATGCCAATCATTAATATAGTCTGGAAATAAATGTTAATTTGTCAAGTATTTCCACTATACATATATACGTACGTCAGCGCGCACGCTGGTGTATATATATATAAAAATATATATAATATATATATATTGTGTGTGTGTGTGTGTGTGTGTGCGCGCGTGCGTGTCTGCCTCTGTGTTTCTCTCTGTGATTATGTTGTTTATGTGTGCTCAGATAATAAAGTTGAATAAGTAAAACAGATAATCAGAAATTTGATTGAAAAAAAATATGAATATTTCATCGGAAATATAATTTCCTGGCACATACATACACACATGTACATAAACACATAAACATACAGACGTAAAAAGACACACACACTCACTCATATATATATATATATGTGTGTGTGTGTGTGTGAGTGTATGTGTGTTTGTGTCTGTGTATATTTGTGTGTGGGTGTGTGTGTGTGAATGAGACTTCCTCCATGAAAAAGTATGATGTCTGCAGAAATTGATTAATAAATTACATAACCCTTATAGAAAAACATACAGCTAATATTTAATGTATCTTAACATTTTCAAAGATTAAAACGATTAGCGGAACACTCGCGTACGCAACATTTTTAAAAGTCAATAACTACGAAAATAATTGCTTTAGATTCGAATAGCTAATTCTTCTCAAGGCAATCTTTTCCGCGACAGTACCGGCTGTTTAAATGTTACTCGAGTTAAATTTCTAAATAACGGAGATCTGCAACCGGTGGTGCGGCTCTAGTTCCCCAGTTCCAGAGAGTGTCGAATAACCCTTTCATCGCCATTATACCACGGGGAAAAATGAAGAGGATTTTGAACTAAATTAATTCATAGGCTCTTGATACTGCAATCAGCTATGTCGTGTTTACTTGCTTATGATAAACTGCATTAAAGCATGGGGTCTTGGAATAAGTGTTATATATATATATATATATATATATATATATATACAGAGAGAGAGAGAGAGAGAGAGAGAGAGAGAGAGAGAGAGAGAGAGATGGATAGATATATAGATATACATCTAGATAGATAGGTAGGTAGATATGTATGTAGGTAGTTAGATAGATGGATAAGTAGGTAAAAATATATATATGAACAGATTGATATTTTTTACTCCTTTTCGGCCCTACAGTTCTTAACCCACCAACATGAAAATGATAATAATAATAATGATAATAATAATAAAATATATATATATATTTTCACACTGTTCATATATATCTTTATACCTACCTATCCATCTATCTACCTACGCACACACACACACAAACACACACACACACACAGCTACTCATACGCTGAGTTGGCGAGGACCGGTATCGAACTAGGAACCTTGTGATTTCTAGCCAAACGCTCTACCGACTGAACTAACCCGGCTGTAATATGTTTTAATTTTTCGACCGATTTGCAAGTTTAGCCATATGATGTCATTCCTCAAATCTGACGAAAAGAATATTCCCTGACCTCCCAACAGAGAATTAAATTAAGATTGTTTTTATTTGGTGATTTTTATGGGTCATCCTGTGAGGACCGAACTCGCTATTCAGTAGTAATAGATCTGTAAACGATTATTAAACCATGTTTCTTGTTAATAAAATTTAATTTTAACTAGGGGGGTTAGTTAGGTTGGGGTTAGGGTTAGTTTAATGGGAAAATAAATAAATAATTGGTTCTGTTTTTTCTGGGTCCCCTATATACAGGGGACCCAGAAAAAACAGAACCCACAAATTTTGTAATAAAACTTAATTTTAACTAGGGCGGTTTAGGGGTTAGGGTTGGAGTTTAGAGTTAGTTTTAATGGGAAAATAAATAATTTGGGTTCTGTTCTTTTTTTTTTTTTTTTTGGTCACCCTAATTTTCGGACCGTTTTTTCAATTCAGCCCTTATCACGAGATTTCTTTTAATCATTTATTAACATTTTTTTTTTAACTTTAGAAATCACTTTAATTCATTCATATTAGTGTCGTCTCGAATATAATATTTATTTCGACCGTTTATTCATTAGACAATTCTCGGTGATTTTTTTAATTTTGATAAATAATTATCTCTTATTAGTTACCACCAATTTTCCCTGTGACATTTACCCCACCCCTATATTTAACACAATGAAATTTGCATAAAAATTAATTTTATCTTAAAAAATTTTCAGTTTGAAGGAAGATACATTAAACAAACTTCTGATGATTTTTTAAAATTTTCAGCTAACTGAAATAATGAAAATTATGATTTAAAAACAATGTTTTCATTTTTGCACCGTTAAATCAATTGAAATTTTACGTAGCCAAAAACAATTTACGACAAGAGGATTTTTAAAATATATTATGAAAAATCAATTAATGATCCGATTTTCACGAAAATATATTAGGGAAAATATTTTTTACGAGGTCTACCCCCATCCCCTATTTTATTTTATGAGATATTAAAAAAATGAACCGAAATTGTGTATACCTATCTCTTATTTCTCGGCACTCACTCTTTGGTGTTCCTATTTTTCTTTAGTCCGGTCATGGACCGGGTACTTTAGCTAGTATATATATTATATAATATATATATATATATATATAATATATATATATATATATATATATATATATATATGCTGCATGTGCTCTTAAATGATTCCTGGAAACAACAAGTAAGCAGCTATAACTGCCATTTGTCCCGTATTACACAGACCATCCGAGTAGGATGAAAAAGATGTGTTGGGCACTGCTAAAGAAGTAAGGACGAACTCACAATTTGACGTTCTCCAGTGGAAACCTGCACATGGAGAGTATGCACCCCTCAGCAAATAGCTACATCGACCAGGTCTCCCTGGATTCTGGTCGCTGCACAGAGGAACTCCCGCTAGATAGCGATGGTTGGCGAGTGAGTGTCATGGATATTCGTGCATGATGATATGACCCATACGGGGACTGCACAAGCCCCCCTCTACTTCCCATGAAGCCTTGTCGAAAAGAATACTGATTTCCCCCCTCTTCCGTTTCTCCTCCCGGGGTGAGAGGGTCACCCAATTTCCGTTTCCAGTCAAAACCAGGAAGCTCCGTTTTTATTTTAAAATCTAATTCCGGGGTAATTCCTCAGACATTTACGGCACTCTGTTGAGTTTATCTTCTAAACTCCAACTTAACCTTTGTTCTTATTTTTTTTTCTTCTCTTCTCCAGAAAGCTGAATAGCGTTTTATTTTCAATACCCGAATTCCGGTAGACCATAATAATTACGCTACACACACACACACACACACACTTATATATATATAATTATATATATATATATATATATATATATATATATATATATTAATCCTTTAGTAATATTGAGAAATGAGAATAAAGTGCCGATTACTTCTGTAAGAGCTGTTTATTTATTATAGTGTACAATACATTTAAAGTGCGATTACTATCAGTGGTTTCCACAGCAGCATCTTTCTGCGGCTCCCGTCTTCACAATAAAAAGAATAATAAAAAAAATCAACACCAAGAGCCGAAGCATACATCTAGATGAAAAAATAAACGCTACCGAAAACTAGCCGCGGCCAATAAAAACATTAGTGAATGAGAGAATAACGGACAACAGAGGAGGGGTCACGTACGCAAAATGATGAACATTCATGTATTTCATAAGCGCAATTACCGTAAAGAAGGGCAGCTGCAGAAAAATGCTGCTCAGAAACCATTGGTAGTAATTGCATTTTAAATGTATTGTACACACACCACACACACACACTCTCTCTCTCTTCCTCTCTCTCTCTCTCTCTCTCTCTATATATATATATATATATATATATTATATATAAATATAATATATATATATATATAACTATCTGATCAAGGTTATATAGACAAGAAATATTCTTTTTATGATTTCTGTGAACGATCAAGTCTTGTTGTATTCAGTTCATCGATCTAGATGTATATTTTTTACCCAAGTCCTTTTCAATCATTTCACTGGTTGTTAAGGAGTTGTTGGTTGTATTTGATTGTTTTATTCGTTTGATGTTTTTCTGGGTTCATCAGGTTGAGTGTCTATTGTAAGATGGTTGATAAGGTGGTTATTTATTAAATATGTCTAATATATTTCTCGGTGTTAAATGCTATTTCATTCATGTTATCTTTTTCCCTTTATTTTTAGGGAAATTGCCTCGAGGATTTTTCGCATTTTGTTGTTACTTTATAAGATTTTAGTATTATCATGAATTCTATTCAGAGGATGCTTAAATAATGACTTATTGCCAAAATACGCACACACACACATATATATATATATATATATATATATATATATATATATATAAAGTGTGTGTATATGTTATAGACAGACAGATAGACAGTTTTGTGTGTACTGATTTCTCCCATGTAAAAGGCATTCATTCCAGAAGTTTGTACTGTACACAGTTAATAATAAAAAAGCATACACAGCCACTTGTGTTACTAATATTCTTACGAGGAACCAGTTGACTATGAAAAACTCCACCTAGTCCTGAATTTATATGAAACAGCATAATTTACTATTATGAAATCACCTTTGTAATCTATACTCTATACTCAAAGCTGTGTTCCCTAAGTGGCGTGGAAGAATCTCTCTC
>CM042139.1:87519185-87525265 GCA_023376005.1 Doryteuthis pealeii | reverse complement strand
TGAAAGGGTATGAATCCTACTCTCATTCAGTTATGGGGTAAATAGTAGGGCAGAACGGGGGTTCTTTAACCTTGGTAGCAACCGCGTTAGGAGGAAGGAAAAAACTCTGAATTCAACCTGTTAAACGCCGCTTAAGAAATTTACCTTGTGTCACATTCCTGCTCGTGCGGGAGGCGTTGGTAAATATATATACACAGGACATATTACATCACATCACATACACATATACACACACACATATATATTTGCACACACACCACACACCATATATACATATATATATTATATTATAATATATATATATATATATATATATACGCCACACGTACACACACACCAAGCACACTATATATATATGTTGGTGTGTGTGTGTGTGTGTAATATATATATATTATATATATGATATTATAAGTATGGCACTTAACATAGTTTAAGCAAGCACATCTCTTTACAACCATTCAGAAATAGAATGTATATAATTCTTCTGTCTAGCAATCGTTTAAAAGCCTACCACCCTGGCAACAATTCTAAGTGTTTGTTTTTGTTGCTTGATACTATAAAAATGTCAATGGATTTTGTAGTTGTCTCAACTACATCAACATAAGTACATAATTTACAGCAAATCAACTTAAAAGAAATTATAAAAAATCCATCGATAATGATCTCCCTCTTTGTGTTTCATACCAAAGCAATCTCTTGTGGGAACACCACACACCCACAGTTTAGATCAGTAATCGTTTCTACGAAGGTCACTGGTTACATGAAGTTATATATTATATATATATATATATATATATATTATATATATATATATTTGCATAACTTCATGTAATAGATTAGTTACATGATACGCGTATATACATAGTGCATATTATACGATTACACACATGTATTATATGTATATTACCTGTACGAGGTAGAGTCAAAAATTAATCGCACTTTTAACCCTAACCTATCATTAATAATTGTCCACCACTGTGTTCTGTACATGCTTTCTTGTTTGAGACTTGATCACACAATTTGGGCCTGTCCTCATTACACGTGTAACATGCCGAACCACTAGCAGTATGCACCAGGAAGAACAAAGAGCAGTGACCGATTTCTTTGTCGGACGGTATATCAGGGGCTGAAATTCGTCGGAAAGCTTGTAGCACATACGGAGACAATGCACTACTACGTAGAAGTTTTTATGAGAAAGAGAAACATTTTAAAAGTATCCGTACAAGCATGAACACACGAAGATGAATTTAAATCCCTATCAACATCCACCACTGATGAGAGATTCTGAAAGCTCGAGAATATGGGTTTGGCACAACCGGCGAGTTATTATCGATGAGATCGACTTCATAAACCAAAAAGTCCATTAATATATATATAATATATATATATATATATTATATATAATATATATATATATATATAATTTATATATGGGTCGTTGTGTTGTTGGTATAGCACTTGTCCAGTCAGTATATCTGTATCTTTACACATTCCTTTGTTGGCTTTCCCTCTATAATGTTTGAAACCTTCACTTTCTAATGTTACATATACATTATATTATGAAATATCGTTTTTTCTGTGCAATTTATTATTATTATTATTATTATTTATTATTATTATTATTATTATTATTATTAGTTTATTATTTATTATTATTATTTATATTATTATTAGTTTTATTGATGCAGCCTCGTGTATATTAATGAATCTTCTAAAATTCTAATGTATTATATCTTTAATTTAATGAATTTGCATTTTTAAGAATTCTTAAGTTTAAATAGTTTAAACTAAACTATCATTCCCTTACGTAAATTTCCAATAAGATTCGACACACCATCCTGATAATGTATCCACTCATTGGTTCAAGGAACTCTTTAGTACAGGACAGCGTTTCGTCTAGTTTTTTAAACATCTTCTAATTTGGGGATGTGAACTTTAAGGATTTTGAAAAGAGTTTGAGAAGGTCCTTCTGGTTTCACAAAATGATCAATGAGATTGCAAATGGGAGGGTAGTCACGTAATTGTTTGCTCAACAGCAGAGCAGAAGTTAGTTAGCATAACTACAATTTCAGATCGTCCAAATAGTTTAAATATGAATCAAATTGGATAGTTTGGGAGCACCGGTTTCCACTAGATCACCGGAATTTAAGCAACGATGAGTCTGTTCAATATTTAGCGGGTGACTACTTAAGCAACGGCGGTACTGAAGCAACCTGATATCAAAATGACGTGTTCGGCTTTTACTGGCCAGAAAAGTCTTGATATGCCGTAAAACGAAACAACCAACCCACAAATTTTAAACAACAGGCAGGTACTGTAAAACAACCTGACATCAAATGACTTGATTCGGCAGTAAATGTCTCGAAAAGGTTGATGTGCCCTAAAATAAAACAATCAAATCAAACCTGACAGTTGGGTTTCCTATTGGTTTTCTCTTTATACCATCTGGATAAGTTTCAGTTTGTATTAAAAAAATTCACATTTGAAAGCACCGGTTTCCGTTCGGATCACCGAAGTTAAGTACCATGAACTTTTCTCAAAACTTAGATTGATTGACTTATTCATGCAACATCCAAGGTTCTGAAATCAAAACCTGATATCCAATTTGATTTCGGCATTAAATGACCCGAACAGTTTGGTATGCCGCAAAACAAAACAATCAAACAAACAAAAAAGATTAGTTGTCTGAAGTTTTTAGATGATGCTTGATAATTTGTAATATTTCGATATTTTAGTTGCTTTTCATCTTTATTGACATATACTCAACGTTTATTTTTAATCCACCAATCTGTTCTCATTACTTCAACCATGATCGGGTACAAGTATTAAGGTAAACAATAGTCATGGTATTATCGCAGATAGTCAGCATGGAACCTGCAAACTACAGATGATTATACAATAGAGTAAAGAAAGGTGTGTATATATAAACAATTAAGTGAGGACAACCGTCCGTAAAAATCTAAATGTTGTCTGCTTTACGAGACGAAAACAATCCCTTTCTAGATGAAATCTGACATATAATTGATTTATCGAAAAATGTCTGCGTCAATTGCACATGCTCTGAGAGGAAATGTTTAAGATGAACCTCTTAACCATAAGCCATAACTTAAAATTGCACTAATGATTACTGTCAATATACGCCGGACTATAATCGACGTCATTTGCTACAGCTCTCTCCAGGACAGGCAATATCTTAACCGATGTTTACTGTCGACAATTGGAATATATGCATTACATATTTGTGCAATATAAAATATAGTATTATCAAATGAAGAATATCAATTTATATGCAGGATTTGCTCGACAATTTGAGAGTGGCAATATCAAAATTTGATTTTTTTTCTGTTGAATGCCCATTAATGCATTCCTAATCATTTTCGACGTTAAGCAGCGATGAACCCGTTCACTGTTAAGCATTCTGAGTCCTTTGTTTAACAAAAGGACCTGATTCGGTTTAATGACCCGAAAAGCGTTGCTATGCCGTAAAACAAAACAATCAAAACACCTAAACATTTCGAGCAAAACTATTTGCTGAAAAAAGAAGTTGTGATTAATGATTTCATATCTGTAGAGCAATGATTGCCAAGCTATTTCAAGCTAGAGCTCCCTTGGATTCTGAGATGCTTCTGGCGACCCCATTCATACACGAATGAACGGGGTTGCAGGATGTTTCATGCGAACCAACATTTACGAAACAAATATGCATCCCGTATACTTTGTTCATAATTCTTATGTCAGTTTTATTCTGTATAAAACTGGATACCTGTTTCCTTTTACCTGAGTGTTTATGATATATTATTTATTCATTTAAGATTTTGTAAAAGAAACAAAACAAACAAGTTGTCTATTAACTGCTTCTAATGTCTCCTTATCGCCCCCACCTCACCCCTTGTCTTGTATAACTCCGTTTTGCCTCAATTCCCTCTGATCCTTCCACCGCCCCACTTAGGGAAACCACAGCTTTAGAGTATAGAGTATAGATTACAAGAGGTGATTCATAATAGTAAAAATTATTGCTGTTTCGATATAATTCAGAGACCCTAGGTGGAGTTTTTCATACGTCAACTGGTTCCCGCTCGTAAGATATGAGATAACCAAAGTGGGCTGTGTATTGCTTTTTATTTATTAACTGTGTACAGTACAAACTTCTGGAATGAATGCCTTTTAACATGGGAGCAATACAAGTACACACACAACTGTCTATCTGTCTGTCTATCACACATATACACACCCTATATATATATATATTAATATTATAATATATTATATATATATATAATATATATATATATATTTGTGTGTGGTGCGTATTTTGGCAATAAGTCATTATTTAAGCATCCTCTGACATAAGGATCTCACTGATAATACTAAAATCTCTATAAAAATAACAACAAAATTGCGAACAAACCTTCGAGGCAATTTCCCTAAAAAATAAAGGAAAAAGATAACATGAATGAAATAGCATTTAACACCGAGAACAATTATAGACATATTTTAATAAATAACCCACAACCTTATTCAACCATCTTACAATAGGACACTTCAACCTGAATTGAACCCAGAAAAAACATTCAAACGAATAAAACAATCAATCACTACAACCAACAACTCCCCTTAGGACAACCAGTGAAATGATTGAAAAGGACTTGGGGTTAAAAAATTTCTATGGGTCTATTAAAAAGCTTGATCAGATAGTTATATATATATATATATATATATATATATATATATATATATATTATTATATAATATTATATAATATATATAGAGAGAGAGAGAGAGAGAGAGAAGAGAGAGTGTGTGTGTGTGTGTGTATTGTGTACAATACATTTAAAATGGCAATTACTACCAATGGTTTTGAGCAGCATTTTTCTGCAGCTTGCCCTTCTTTACGGTAATGCGCTTATGAAAATTACATGGACCGTTCATCATTTTTGCGTACGTGACCCCTCCTCTGTTTTGTCCGTTATTCTCTCATTCACTAATGTTTTTATTGGCCGCGGCTAGTTTTCGGTAGCGTTTTTCTTTTTTATCTAGATGTATCTTCGGCTCTTTGGTGTTGATTTTTTTATATTCTTTTATTGTGAAGACGGGCAGCGCAGAAAGACGCTCCTGTGTGAAACCACTGATCGTAATCGCACTTAAATGTATTGTACACTATAATAAATAAACAGCTCTTACAGAAGTAATCGAGCACTTTTCTCATTTCTCCAATATTACCAAGGATTAACTATATATAATATTATATATATATATATATATATATATAATATATTATATATAAGGTGTGTGTGTGTGTGTGTGTAGCGTAATTATTATGGTCTACCGGGAATTCGGGTATGAAAATAAAACGCTATTCAGCTTTCTGGAGAAAGAGAAGAAAAAAAAAAAAGAACAAAGGTTAAAGTTAAGGAGTTTAGAAGAGTAACCACTCAACAGAGTGCCAGTAAATGTCTGAGGAATTTACCCCGGAATAGATTTTAAATAAAAACGGAGCTTCCTGGTTTGACTGGAAACGGAAATTGGTGACCCTCTCACCCCGGGAGGAGAAACGGAAGAGGGGGGGAAATCAGTATTCTTTTCGACAAGGCTTCATGGAGAGGTAGAGGGGGGGCTTGTGCAGTCCCCCGTATGGGTCATCATCATCATCACGAATATCCATGACACTCCACTCGCCAACCATCGCTATCTAGCGGGAGTTTCCTCTGTGCAGCGACCAGAATCCAGGGAGACCTGGTCGATGTAGCTATTTGCTGAGGGGTGCATACTCTCCATGTGCAGGTTTCCACTGGGAGAACGTCAATTGTGAGTTCGTCCTTACTTCTTTAGCAGTGCCCAACACATCTTTTTTCATCCTACTCGGATGGTCTGTGTAATACGGGACAAATGGCAGTTATAGCTGCTTTACTTGTTGTTTCCAGGAATCATTTAGAGCACATGCAGGCATTATTATATATATATATATATATATATATAATAATATAATATATATATATATATATATATATACTAGCTAAAGTACCGGTCCATGACCGGACTAAAGAAAAAATAGGAACACCAAAGAGTGAGTGCCGAGAAAA
>CM042139.1:87471685-87514185 GCA_023376005.1 Doryteuthis pealeii | reverse complement strand
TTGTTTATTTACCTATCCGTCTGTTTATTTTACAAATCTGTCAGCTTAGATGTTTCAATTTTGCATTTCTTAGGACAGAAAGGACCAAAGTGGAGTGTCTAACCCGGAGTAGGTAGTACCTGTTAGGGTTCCATCGATAGTTTAAATAGAAAAATGGAGTATCCATTGAGAAAGAAATTTATTTTTCAAAATTTTGTTGGCATTACATACCCCCCCACCCACACACACCGATGTTGATATGTTATAAAAGAAAACAAATAAAGTGGAGTGTTGGAAGTCATGGACTGCTCAGCAATGAAGATTCCGCTTTAAGCATCATGGTTTGCCACTTATTTCCAACAGTTGGCCCGATTGAGGTGGGGGTTACTCCTCTGCAGAGGTGCATTCGGTCTATTCTACACCCGCAGCTGACAGTTGGCGTTTGTGGTTAGTGTTGATGGTAGTAATAGTGTGTATTAATCGTAGTTGTGGTAGTGTTGTTAGTAGTAGTAGTAGTGGTGGTAAATAGTAGTAGTGGTAGTATTGATGATGTTGGTAGAGGAAAACAATGAACAAAGGGAGAAATAGGGAACATGATAAAATAAAGAAGAACAAGAACAAGAACAAGAAGTGTACACTTCTAATAGTGTATTACTTCCTTTCAAGACTCAAACAGCTCAGTGCGGATTCTGGATTCCGCTCGGATTACCTATTGGGACGGGGTTGGTAGAACGAGTTATGGGAGTCCGTTCTGACAGCGTGGCTTCCATATAATGAAGATGACTATCTATCTATCTATTTATCTATCTACTATCGAATGGCTTGGTTTGGTTGGTTGGTTGGTTGGTTGCGTTGGTTGGTTGGTTTTATGCAAAGTAAAACACTTGGGTTATTTTATGTCGAGGACGTTAGATTATCTGATTTCGAGTCATTCTTTTTTAAATAGTTTGCAAGTAATTATACAGTTTCTAAAGTTCCTAGGCATTTTATACAGGTATAAACCTTGTACTTAGGAACAATATCAAGGCAGTAAAATACATTGTAAGTTTCTCGCCTACGATATTTCCAAAATTGTTTTGTAAATAGCATAGGCAAGAAACTGTCTGTACACACACACACACACACACACACACACACACACACACACACACACACAACACACACATACCAACACACACACACACACAATTATATATTATATATATATATATATATATATATATATATATATATATATATATATATATATAATATATATTATAACATTCAACTATTAAAGTTTATAGCTATCAAATCAACTAAAAACTTTCGTAATTTGTCGTTTTCATTCTTGACTTCAGCTGCATCTTCAAATTCATTATCGTAATTCCGTATCGCAAAATATTGACCGAAATACATTGCCTGATATTGTTCATAATAAAAAAAAAAAGAAAGAAGATAGAAAGAAAAAATCAAAGAAAGAAAGAAAAAAAAAAAAAATCCCCCAAAAAAGAATGAAATAAAATTAACGTGGCTTGTCGCGGGACCGGGAGATTTTGCTCGACTCGCTTTGTGTTTCGGCCAAAATCAAAGAAAGCGTGACCCTAAACCCGTAGTCGACTTGGCGTTGGGTTAATTTGGGCTTATTTGGGGTGAAAAAAATGATGGGCAGTTTGTGGTAATATAAATTAAAATAAATATTCATAGCGATAAACACTAAGCATAGACATATATACAAACAACAACTCGAGACAATTACCAAGGTGATTTTATAACAAAAAACACATCAGCATCTTATTTATCATGTAATTTATGTATAGTATAAATCAGTGTTTCTCGCACGTTTTGGGTCATGTCCTCTCTTTAACCCAGTGCGAGTCTTTATACCCCAAATCTTATAGCTTCAGGAGGCTGTACAGCCCTCGTTGAATAATCGTTACATCTATTAATAATGGAGATTCGCTTCCGGTTTTTGTCTGTAACAAAAATTACGTCACTGCTTACGTCACATTATCCAAAATCGTCATAACAGAATAAAATACACTCAAAATTTGAACATGCAACATTAGACAGTCCTCATTGATTTTTAAAGCAAGTTTTAATAAATACATGACTGGTATTAATATTATATATACTTTGTTTTCTTTTTAATACATATTTAAAGTTTACATTTCAAAATTATTTTATTTTTTTGACCTTTTAAGAATTGATGATTTTACTTACTTAGGTACAAAAACTCGCGACATTCAATTTTTACTCCCACCACTCAGGCAATATGTTTTAAAATTCTATTTATCAACATTTTTTTATTTTCAGATATCAGATTTTTTTATTTTGCTAGTAAATAATAAATCTTAAGAAATTGAAAATTAAAAAAACAGCTACTTGTAAGATCATATGAAAATAATGTTTATGTTAACAAAAGGCTTTGATTTATTTAGCATATAAACTCAAATAATATGATTATCATTTCAATTAAATAATTAAATTACTAATTATATATTACTCTAGATATCTATTTTTGCGGGTCGTTATATTTTCTGTCGCCTTCTTTGGTCCGTTGTGGAGTCCCATTTTTCAAATGCCCCACAAATCTCATGAACCATACGGCCCCAGTTCAGAGAACCCTAGTTATGATTTTTTTAACGATTTCTAGTGAGACCAAAAAACTTTGATGACCTAGAGTCACATTTTGATATATTAATATATAATATATTATATATATTTATATATATATATATTATATATTAATATATATGGTGTGTGTTGTTATATATATATTATGTGTGTGTGTGGTGTATATATATATATGTGTGTGTGTTGTGTGTGGTATATATTATATATGTGTGTGTATTGTTTGTGTATATATATATATGTGTGTGTGTGTGTATGTATGTTGTGTTATATTATTGTGTGTGTGTGTATGCTTTTGTGCTATATATATACACACACAACACACATATATATATATATATATATATTATATAATATATATATATATATATATATATATATCAATGTGACTCTAGGTCATCAATGTTTTTTGGTCTCACTAGAATCGTTAAAAAAATCATACTAGGGTCTCTGAACTGGGGCCGTATTGGTTCATGAGATTTGTGGGGGCATTTGAAAAATGGGACTCCACAACGGACCAACAGGCGACAGAAAATATTACGACCCGCAAAAATAGATATCTAGAGTAATATATAATTAGTAATTTAATTATTTAAATTGAAATGATAATCATATTATTGAGTTTATATGCTAAAATAAATCAAAGCCATTTTGTTAACATAAACATTATTTCATAGATGATCTTATACAAAGTAAGCTGTTTTTAATTTTCAATTTCTTAAGATTTATTATTTACTAGCAAAATAAAAAATCTGATTATCTGAAAATAAAAAAATGTTGAATAAATAGATTTTTAAAACATATTGCCTGAGTGCGTGGGAAAAAATTGAATGTCCAGCGAGTTTGTACCCTAAGTAAGTAAAATCATCAAATTCATTAAAAGGATCAAAAAAATAAAATAATTGAAATGTAAACTTTAAATATGTATTAAAAGAAAACAAAGTATATATAAATATATAATTCCCAGTCATGTATTTATTAAACTTGCTTTAAAACAAATGAGGACTGTCTAATGTTGCATGTTCAAATTTTGAGTGTATTTATTTCTGTTATGACGATTTGGATAATGTGACGTAAGCAGTGACGTAATTTTTGTTACAGACAAAAAACCGGAAGCGAATCTCCATTATTAATAGATGTAAAACGATTATTCAACGAGGGCTGTACAGCCTCCTTGAAGCTATAAGATGGGTATAAAAGAACTCGCACTGGGTTAAAGAGAGGACATGACCCAAAACGTGCGAGAAACACTGATTTTATACTATACATAAAATTACATGATAAATAAGATGCTGATGTGTTTGTTATAAATCACCTTGGTAATTGTCTCGAGTTGTTGTTGTATATATGTCTATGCTTAGTGTTTTATCGCTATGAATATTTATTTTAATTTATATTACCACAAAAACTGCCCATCATTTTTTTCACCCCAAATAAAGCCCAAATTAACCCAACGCCAAGTCGACTACGGGTTTAGGGTCACGTTTCTTGATTTTGGCCGAAAACACAAGCGAGTCGAGCAAAATCTCCCCGGTCCGACAAGCCACGTTAATTTTATTTCATTCTTTTTTGGGGGATTTTTTTTTTTTTACTTTCTTTCTTTGATTTTTCTTTCTATCTTCTTTCTTTCTTTTTATTATGAACAATATCAAGGCAATGTATTTCTCGGTCAATATTTTGCGATACGGAATTACGATAATGAATTTGAGATGCAGCTGAAGTCAAGAATGAAAACGACAAATTACGAAAGTTTTTAGTTGATTTGATAGCTATACTTAATAGTTGAATGTTATATATATATATATATTATATATATTATATATATATATATATATTATATATATATATATATATATATGTGTGTGTAGTTTGTGTGTGTGTGGTATGTGTGTGTGTGTGTGTGTGTGTGTGTGTGTGTGTGTGTGTGTGTGTGTGTGTGTGTGTGTGTACAGACAGTTTCTTGCCTATGCTATTTACAAAACAATTTTGGAAATATCGTAGGCGAGAAACTTACAATGTATTTTTACTGCCTTGATATTGTTCCTAAGTACAAAGGTTTATACCTGTATAAAATGCCTAGGAACTTTAGAAACTGTATAATTACTTGCAAACTATTTTAAAAAAAGAATGACTCGAAATCAGATAATCTAACGTCCTCGACATAAAATAACCCAAGTGTTTACTTGCAATAAAACCAACCAACCAACCAACCAACCAACCAACCAACCAACCAACCAAGCATTCGATAGATAGATAGATAAATAGATAGATAGATAGTCATCTTCATTTATATGGAGCCACGCTGTCAGAACGGACTCCCATAACTCGTTCTAGCCAACCGTCCCAATAGGTAATCCGAGCGGAATCCAGAATCCGCACTGAGCTGTTTGAGTCTTGAAAGGAAGTAATTACACTATTAGAAGTGTACACTTCTTGTTCTTGTTCTTGTTCTTCTTTATTTTATCATGTTCCCTATTTCTCCCTTTGTTCATTGTTTTCCTCTACCAACATCATCAATACTACCACTACTACTATTACCACCACTACTACTACTACTAACAACACTACCACAACTACGATTAATACCAACACTATTACTACCATCAACACTACCACAAACGCAACTGTCAGCTGCGGGTGTAGAATAGACCGAATGCACCTCTGCAGAGGAGTAACCCCCACCTCAATCGGGCCAACTGTTGGAAATAAGTGGCAAACCATGATGCTTAAAGACGGAATCTTCATTGCTGAGCAGTCCATGACTTCCAACACTCCACTTTATTTGTTTTCTTTTATAACATATCAACATCGGTGTGTGTGTGGGGGGTATGTAATGCCAACAAAATTTTGAAATAAATTTCTTCTCAATGGATACTCATTTTTCTATTTAAACTATCGATGGAACCCTAACAGGTACTACTACTCCGGGTTAGACACTCCACTTTGGTCCTTTCTTGGTCTAAGAAAATGCAAATTGAACATCTAAGCTGACAGATTTGTAAAATAAACAGACGGATAGGTAAATAAACAAACCGTTTTTGAATGATTTTTTCTAAAATTGTCTAGGTTGTCTGCAAAGTTTTCCCGTCTCAATGAACAAATGAATATCGTTTAACAAAGAACTCACAAAACAAAATTTTTGAGTCGTTCAGGCGAGCAATCACAACGCATTTAGACAAAGATACATGAAACACCACGTGACCATGCGCCTGATTTATGTTAGTCAAATTATTGCAACGATCAACTCATCAATTACATTATCAGGCGACTAAGTTCAAAAATAATTTCTTGAGCAATAAATCAGACGAAAGAGTCTGCAAATAAAAATATTTCCCGATTCTTTTATTTTTTTCTTCTTTTGAATAACTGTTACATAATCGTTGAAAAGGCCGATATAACTATACTTTATTTATTAGAACGATGAAAATGCGGTCAGTTCGATTTCATTCAGTAGAAAACTAACACGTTCCTAGCCAGTCGTATCATCGGCGACTAAACCGGTAACCCCACAGATTTTGCCCGATAAAGAGGAGGGTAGACAATGGGCAGGGCGAAAAAAAAAAGACCCGCAAATAGGGCAGATGAAGCTCTTGTTTGACGGCCATTTAGCACATTATTTGTAAAGTCCAACGCTTATATAGCACGACAGGGTGATGTAAATGTGGTAGTGTCATAGTCATTCCCACGGGAACTATTAGTTTCTGGTAGGGCTAACAAGGCAGACAAGTCTAGCACCCAGTGCTACTAGGGGCCACAAGCTGACCAAAAGGGTCTCTGGTGAAAATTCCAAGAGGCGTATGCACCGGAAACCGGCAGTTACTTTAGGTCCTCTCGTCCATGCATCTTCTGGATGATTAACGGCAAACAAGAGTGTATTCATTCGGGGTTTTGAGAACCGCTTGCATAGTTCCTATTCCCATGATAATCCATCTTTTGACTGGATAGAGCCGACTCAAGGCACCCCAAGTAAATGCTGCAATAATGACCACAACAACATGTCTAATAGCTGATCATGTAGACTTATACTCCAAATCAGTAAACATGCATTTCAATCTATGTACAGATTATTTACTTTTAGCAATTGAAACATCACATTTCATGTTAAATCTAAAGTTATTTATTGTGGATTAAAACCTCTCGTAATTTATTTTGTAGTGATTTACAAAGCTTAACTAAGTTTTGTCCAATGGTAGAATCGGATTTGACCAATTTAGGATGGAAATCACTTGTAATGTCTTATTGGCTTTACGTGTTAATCATTATATCACACAAGGTGAAAAAAAAGCAAATTTTCAACTGTATATGAAAAGAAACCGTGTTCAAACAGAGTTAGGTGATATATATATATATATATATATATATATATATATACACATATATATATATATATATATATATTCATACCTATACATATATACATATGTGTATATGCATGCGTACATATATTACATACATACACGTATACATGGACATATAAACCCGCACAAACGCACACACACACACACACACACACACACACACACACACACACACACACACATATATATATATATATATGCGTATATACACACGTACATAACATATATACATATATATCCAAACATATACATATATACATATATGTATATATGTGTATATAAATGCGTACAACATATAGCTATATATGCATACATGTATACATACATATATACAGATATATATATCTATATACATACCTGCATATATACATATATATAGGTACATATATGCATATATATATATGTGTGTGTGTGTGTGTGTGTGTGTGTGTTACAAAGGTTTCAATACACTTAATCGAGGTAGTCTTCCATCGATCGAAAAACTGCTGAAACTCCTTCTTTTCTAAGGTTCAAAATAACACCGTTGTATTACGTTAAGCATTCTCAACATCCTCAATTTTAGTCCAGTAAATGAATGTTCGCTTTATAAAAGAAAATAAAAATAAAAGGAAATGTCGCAAGGAGATAAGTATTCTGTAACTAGACCAGACCCTATCTGCAATATTCTGTTTTACAAAAAAATATAAATAAATAACCATTAAATAAATATTTACCAACTCCTTCGCATGTTAAGATACAAGTTCAAATTCTTAAGCAAAGTTTTCCTTCTCCTAGACTGGTTACCTAGCCAAGGTTAAAGAATCCATTCAGTCCTACTCTTTAACTAAAGATGGAGGGAGATTAGTTGGATACATACCTTTTCAATAGGGTTGCACTATGTGAAATGCAACAACATCATCCAGGATGCGAACTCGGGTTGATGAGTCCATTTTCTATGACCCTGACCATTATATCACGTGCCTAAGTCATTATACAGTTTGACAGTCCAGGAGCTTGGAAATAGACGAGTGCAGATTATGAAAACAGGTTATTACGGGTCTAGTATAAATGTAATCTACCTTGCATTAGAGAAATACAAGATAATACGGCTAATCTGAAATCGAATGCCAATCATTAATATAGTCTGGAAATAAATGTTAATTTGTCAAGTATTTCCACTATACATATATACGTACGTCAGCGCGCACGCTGGTGTATATATATATAAAATATATATATATATATATATATATGTGTGTGTGTGTGTGTGTGTGTGTGTGCGCGCGTGCGTGTCTGCCTCTGTGTTTCTCTCTGTGATTATGTATGTTTTTATGTGTGCTCAGATAAATAAAGTTGAATAAGTAAAACAGATAATCAGAAATTTGATTGAAAAAAATATGAATATTTCATCGGAAATATAATTTCCTGGCACATACATACACACATGTACATAAAACACATAAACATACAGACGTAAAAAGACACACACACTCACTCATATATATATATATATATATATATATGTGGTGTGTGTGTGAGTGTATGTGTGTTTGTGTCTGTGTATATTTGTGTGTGGGTGTGTGTGTGTGAATGAGACTTCCTCCATGAAAAAGTATGATGTCTGCAGAAATTGATTAATAAATTACATAACCCTTATAGAAAAACATACAGCTAATATTTAATGTATCTTAACATTTTCAAAGATTAAAACGATTAGCGGAACACTCGCGTACGCAACATTTTTAAAAGTCAATAACTACGAAAATAATTGCTTTAGATTCGAATAGCTAATTCTTCTCAAGGCAATCTTTTCCGCGACAGTACCGGCTGTTTAAATGTTACTCGAGTTAAATTTCTAAATAACGGAGATCTGCAACCGGTGGTGCGGCTCTAGTTCCCCAGTTCCAGAGAGTGTCGAATAACCCTTTCATCGCCATTATACCACGGGGAAAAATGAAGAGGATTTTGAACTAAATTAATTCATAGGCTCTTGATACTGCAATCAGCTATGTCGTGTTTACTTGCTTATGATAAACTGCATTAAAGCATGGGGTCTTGGAAATAAGTGTTATATATATATATATATATATATATATATATATATATACAGAGAGAGAGAGAGAGAGAGAGAGAGAGAGAGAGAGATGGATAGATATATAGATATACATCTAGATAGATAGGTAGGTAGATATGTATGTAGGTAGTTAGATAGATGGATAAGTAGGTAAAAATATATATATGAACAGATTGATATTTTTTTACTCCTTTTCGGCCCTACAGTTCTTGAACCCACCAACATGAAAATGATAATAATAATAATGATAATAATAATAATATATATATATATATATTTTTCACACTGTTCATATATATCTTTATACCTACCTATCCATCTATCTACCTACGCACACACACACACAAACACACACACACACACAGCTACTCATACGCTGAGTTGGCGAGGACCGGTATCGAACTAGGAACCTTGTGATTTCTAGCCAAACGCTCTACCGACTGAACTAACCCGGCTGTAATATGTTTTAATTTTTCGACCGATTTGCAAGTTTAGCCATATGATGTCATTCCCTCAAATCTGACGAAAAGAATATTCCCTGACCTCCCAACAGGTAGAATTAAATTAAGATTGTTTTATTTGGTGATTTTTATGGGTCATCCTGTGAGGACCGAACTCGCTATTCAGTAGTAGTAGTAATAGATCTGTAAACGATTATTAAACCATGTTTCTTTGTAATAAAATTTAATTTTAACTAGGGGGGGGCTATTATTTAACACAATGAAATTAAAAATTAATTTTTCTTTTTTTTCTGTTCCCCTATATACAGGGGACCCAGAAAAAACAGAACCCACAAATTTTGTAATAAAACTTAATTTTAACTAGGGCGGTTTAGGGTTAGGGTTGGAGTTTAGAGTTAGTTTAATGGGAAAATAAATAATTTGGGTTCTGTTCTTTTTTTTTTTTTTTTTGGTCACCCTAATTTTCGGACCGTTTTCAATTCAGCCCTTATCACGAGATTTCTTTTAATCATTTATTAACATTTTTTTTTAAAACTTTAGAAATCACTTTAATTCATTCATATTAGTGTCGTCTCGAATATAATATTTATTTCGACCGTTTATTCATTAGACAATTCTCGGTGATTTTTTTTAAATTTTGATAAATAATTATCTCTTATTAGTTACCACCAATTTTCCCTGTGACATTTACCCCACCCTATATTTAACACAATGAAATTTGCATAAAAATTAATTTTATCTTAAAAAATTTTCAGTTTGAAGGAAGATACATTAAACAAACTTCTGAGGATTTTTTAAAATTTTCAGCTAACTGAAATAATGAAAATTATGATTTAAAAACAATGTTTTCATTTTTGCACCGTTAAATCAATTGAAATTTTACGTAGCCAAAAACAATTTACGACAAGAGGATTTTTAAAATATATTATGAAAAATCAATTAATGATCCGATTTTCACGAAAATATATTAGGGAAAATATTTTTTACGAGGTCTACCCCCATCCCCTATTTTATTTTATGAGATATTAAAAAAATGAACCGAAATTGTGTATACCTATCTCTTATTTTCTCGGCACTCACTCTTTGGTGTTCCTATTTTTTCTTTAGTCCGGTCATGGACCGGGTACTTTAGCTAGTATATATATATATATATATATATATATATATATATATATATATATATATATATATATATATATGCTGCATGTGCTCTTAAATGATTCCTGGAAACAACAAGTAAGCAGCTATAACTGCCATTTGTCCCGTATTACACAGACCATCCGAGTAGGATGAAAAAGATGTGTTGGGCACTGCTAAAGAAGTAAGGACGAACTCACAATTGACGTTCTCCAGTGGAAACCTGCACATGGAGAGTATGCACCCCTCAGCAAATAGCTACATCGACCAGGTCTCCCTGGATTCTGGTCGCTGCACAGAGGAACTCCCGCTAGATAGCGATGGTTGGCGAGTGAGTGTCATGGATATTCGTGCATGATGATGATGACCCATACGGGGGACTGCACAAGCCCCCCTCTACCTTCCCATGAAGCCTTGTCGAAAAGAATACTGATTTCCCCCCTCTTCCGTTTCTCCTCCCGGGGTGAGAGGGTCACCCAATTTCCGTTTCCAGTCAAAACCAGGAAGCTCCGTTTTTATTTTAAAATCTAATTCCGGGGTAATTCCTCAGACATTTACTGGCACTCTGTTGAGTGGTTACTCTTCTAAACTCCTTAACTTTAACCTTTGTTCTTTTTTTTTTTTTCTTCTCTTTCTCCAGAAAGCTGAATAGCGTTTTATTTTCAATACCCGAATTCCCGGTAGACCATAATAATTACGCTACACACACACACACACACACACTTATATATATATATATATATATATATATATATATATATATATATATATATATATAGTTAATCCTTTGGTAATATTGGAGAAATGAGAATAAAGTGCTCGATTACTTCTGTAAGAGCTGTTTATTTATTATAGTGTACAATACATTTAAAGTGCGATTACTATCAGTGGTTTCACAGCAGCATCTTTCTGCGGCTGCCCGTCTTCACAATAAAAGAATAATAAAAAAAATCAACACCAAGAGCCGAAGCATACATCTAGATGAAAAGATAAAACGCTACCCGAAAACTAGCCGCGGCCAATAAAAACATTAGTGAATGAGAGAATAACGGACAACAGAGGAGGGGTCACGTACGCAAAATGATGAACAGTTCATGTATTTTCATAAGCGCATTACCGTAAAGAAGGGCAGCTGCAGAAAAATGCTGCTCAGAAACCATTGGTAGTAATTGCATTTTAAATGTATTGTACACATACACACACACACACACACTCTCTCTCTCTCTCTCTCTCTCTCTCTCTCTATATATATATATATATATATATATATATATATATATATATATATATATATATATATATATATATATATATACTATCTGATCAAGCTTTTTAATAGACCAAGAAATATTTTTTTTACCCAAGTCCTTTCAATCATTTCACTGGTTGTCCTAAGGGGAGTTGTTGGTTGTAGTGATTGATTGTTTTATTCGTTTGAATGTTTTTTCTGGGTTCATTCAGGTTGGAGTGTCTATTGTAAGATGGTTGATAAGGTTTGTGGGTTATTTATTAAATATGTCTAATATATTGTTCTCGGTGTTAAATGCTATTTCATTCATGTTATCTTTTTTCCCTTTATTTTTTAGGGAAATTGCCTCGAGGATTTGTTCGCATTTTTGTTGTTACTTTTATAGAGGATTTTAGTATTATCAGTGAGATTCTTATGTCAGAGGATGCTTAAATAATGACTTATTGCCAAAATACGCACACACACACAATATATATATATATATATATATATATATATATATATATATATATATATATATAGTGTGTATATGTGTGATAGACAGACAGATAGACAGTTTGTGTGTACTTGTATTGCTCCCATGTAAAAGGCATTCATTCCAGAAGTTTGTACTGTACACAGTTAATAAATAAAAAGCATACACAGCCACTTTGGTTATCTAATATCTTACGAGCGGGAACCAGTTGACGTATGAAAAACTCCACCTAGGTCTCTGAATTTATATCGAAACAGCATAATTTTACTATTATGAATCACCTCTTGTAATCTATACTCTATACTCTAAAGCTGTGGTTCCCTAAGTGGGCGGTGGAAGGATCTAGAGGGAATTGAGGCAAAACGGAGTTACAAGACAAGGGGTGAGGTGGGGGCGATAAGGAGACATTAGAAGCAGTTAATAGACAACTTGTTTGTTTTGTTTCTTTTACAAAATCTAAATGATAAAATATATATCATAAACACTCAGGTAAAGGAACAGGTATCCAGTTTATACAGAATAAAACTGACATAAGAATTATGAACAAAGTATACCGGGATGCATAATTTTGTTTCGTAAATGTTGGTTTGCATGAAACATCCTGGCAACCCCGTTCATTCGTGTATGAATGGGGTCGCCAGGAAGCATCTCAGAATCCAAGGGAGCTCTAGCTTGAAATAGCTTGGCAATCATTGCTCTACAGATATGAAATCATTAATCCCAACTTCTTTTTTTCAGCAAATAGTTTTGCTCGAAAATGTTTAGGTGTTTTGATTGTTTTGTTTTACGGCATAGCAACGCCTTTTCGGGTCATTTAACACCGAATCAAGTCATTTTGTTAAACAAAGGACTCAGAATGCTTACAGTGAACGGGTTCATCGCTGCTTAACTTCGAAAATGATTAGGAATGCATTAATGGGCATTCAACAGAAAAAAAATCAAATTTTGATATTGTCACTCTCAATTGTCGAGCAAATCCTGCATATAAATTGATATTCTTCATTTGATTAATACTATATTTTATATTGCACAAATATGTATGCATATATTCCAATTGTCGACAGTAAACATCGGTTAAGATATTGCCTGTCCTCTGGGAAGAAGCTGTAGCAAATGACGTCGATTATAGTCGGCGTATATTGACAGTAATCATTAGTGCAATTTTAGTTATGGCTTATGGTTAAGAGGTTCATCCTTAAACATTTCCTCTACAGAGCATGTGCAATTGACGCAGACATTTTTCGATAATCATTATATGTCAGATTTCAGTCTAGAAAGGGATTGTTTTCGTCTCGTAAAGCAGACAACATTTAGATTTTACGGACGGTTGTCCTCAACTTAATTGTTTATATATACAACCTTTCTTTACTTCTATGTGATAATCATCTGTAGTTTGCAGGTTCAATGCTGACTATCTGCGATAATACCATGACATATTGTCTATACCTTAATACTTGTACCCGATCATGGTTGAAGTAATGAGAACAGATTGGTGGATTAAATAAACGTTGAGTATATGTCAATAAAGATGAAAGCAACTAAAAAATATCGAAATATTACAAATTATCAAGCATCATCTAAAAACTTCAGACAACTAATCTTTTTTGTTTGTTTGATTGTTTTGTTTTGCGGCATACCAAACTGTTTCGGGTCATTTAATGCCGAAATCATTTGGATATCAGGTTGATTTCAGAACTTGCTGTTGCATGAATAGTCAATCATCTAAGTTAAGTTCATAGGTACTTAACTTCGGTGATCGAACGGAAACCGGTGCTTTCAATATGATTTTTTTAATACAAACTGATAACTTATTCCAGATGGTATAAAGAGAAAACCAATAGGAACCCAACTGTCAGGTTTGATTTGATTGTTTTATTTTAGGGCACATCAACCTTTTCGAGACATTTACTGCCGAATCAAGTCATTTTGATGTCAGGTTGTTTACAGTACCTGCTGTTGTTTAAATTGTGGGTTGGTTGTTTCGTTTTACGGCATATCAAGACTTTTCTGGCCAGTAAAAGCCGAAACACGTCATTTTGATATCAGGTTGCTTACAGTACCTGCCGTTGCTTAAGTAGTCACCCGTCTAAATATTGAACAGACTCATCGTTGCTTAAATTCGGTGATCTAGTGGAAACCGGTGCTCCAACTATCAACAATTTGATTCATATTTAAACTCATTTGGACGATCTGAAATTGTAGTTATGCTAACTAACTTCTGCTCTGCTGTTGAGCAAACAATTACGTGACTACCCTCCCATTTGCAATCTCAATTGATCATTTGTGAAACCAGAAGGACCTTCTCAACTCTTTTCATCCTTAAAGTTCACATCCCCATTAGAGATGTTTAAAAACTAGACGAAACGCTGTCTGTACTAAAGTAGTTCCTTGAACCAATGAGTGGATACATTATCAGGAGTGTGTGTAGTATCTTATTGGAAATTTACGTAAGGGAATGATAGTTTAGTTTAAACTATTTAAACTTAAGAATTCTTAAAAATGCAAATCATTAAATTAAAAAGATATATACATTAGAATTTAGAAGATTCATTAATATACACGAGGCTGCATCAATAAAACTATAATATAATAATAATAATAATAATAATAATAATAATAATAATAATAATAATAATAATAATAATAATAATAATGCACAGAAAAACGTATATTTCCATATATAATGTATATGTAACATTAGAAAGTGAAGGTTCAACATTATAGAGGGAAAGCCAACAAAGGAATGTGTAATGATACAGATATACTGACTGGACAGTGCTATACCAACAAACACAACGACCCATATATATATATATATATATATATATATATATATATATATATATATATATATATATATATATATATATATATGGACTTTTGTTTTATGGAAGTCGATCTCATCGATAATAACTCGCCGGTGTGCCAAACCCATTTCTCGAGCTTTCAGAATCTTCTCATCAGTGGTGGATGTTGATAGGGATCTTAATTCATCTTCGTGTGTCATGCTTGTACGGATACTTTTAAATGTTTCTCTTCTCATAAAAACTTCTACGTAGTAGTGCATTGTCTCCGTATGTGCTACAAGCTTTCGACGAATTTCAGCCCCTGATATACCGTCCGACCAAAGAAATCGGGTCACTGCTCTTTGTTCTTCCTTGGTGCATACTGCTAGTGGTTCGGCCATGTTTACACTGTAATGAGGACAGGCAAAATTGTGTGATCAGTCTCAAACAAGAAAGCATGTACAGAACACAGTGTGACAATTATAATGATAGGTTAGGGCTAAAGTGCGATTAATTTTTGACTCTACCTCGTACAGGTATATACATATAAATACATGTGTGTATATGTATATATGCATATGTATATACGCGTATCCATGTAACTATCTATTACATGAAGTTATGCATATATATATATATATATATATATATATATATATATATATATAACTTCATGTAACCAGTTGACCTTCGTAGAAACGATTACTGATCTAAACTGTGGTCGTGTGTGTTCCCACAGAGATGCTTTGGTATGAACACAAAGAGGGAGATCATTATCCGATGGAATTTTTATAATTTCTTTTAAGTTGATTGCTGTAAATTATGTACTTATGTTGATGTAGTTGAGACCAACTACAAAATCCATTGACATTTTATAGTACAAGCAACAACAAACAAACACTTAGATGTTGCCAGTGTGGTAGGCTTTTAAACGATTGCTAGACAGAAGAATTATATACATTCTATTTCTGAGTGGTTGTTAAAGAGATGGTCTTGCTTTAACTATGTTAAGTGCCATACTTATATATATATATATATATATATATATATATATATACACACACACACACACACACACATATATATATATGTGCTTGTGTGTGTGTACGTGTGCGTATATATATATATATATATATATATATATATATATATATATGTATATATGTGTGTGTGTGTGTGCAAATATATATGTGTGTGTGTATATGTGTATGTGTATGTGTATGTATATGTCTGTGTATATATATTTACCAACCCCTCCGCACGAGCAGGATGTGACACAAGGTAAATTTCTTAAGCGGAGTTTAACAGGTTTGAATTCAGAGTTTTCCTTCTCCTAGACCGGTTGCCTAACCAAGGTTAAAGAACCCAGTCTGCCCTACTATTTACCCATAACTGGAATGAGAGTAGGATTCATACCTTTCACAAGGGTATTAGCACTAAGTGAAATGTAATTACTACGTCCTAGATTTGAACTCGGGGCTCGAGTCCATTTCCCATGAGATTAACCATTACACCACGCGCTTCCTATATGTCTGTGTATATATATGTGGCCGGTTTAGCTCAGCCGGTAGAGTGTTCGGCTAGGAATCACAAGTTTCTTGGTTCGATACCGGCCCTCGCCAACTCAGCGAATGAGTAGCACAAGGGATATGTGCGGTAAAGTGAGGAGCTGATGGTAGGTGTATGGTAGGTGATGGTATATATATATATATATATATATATATATATATATATGCATACACACATGTATACATATATATAAAAAGTAAATTCGTCGGGGCGGCCTAATGTCGGTATCGGTTAGACAGCGAGGGAGTCTATCCCCTTTTCACTAGTGCTAGACCAAAGAGATTATCTTAGCATCTGAGGTGAAGCACCACATGTATATATATATATATAATATAATATATATATATTATATAATATATATATATATATATATATACCAACCTTCTTCACGAGTAGTATGTGACACAATCTCAATTACTTAAGTGGAATTTAAGAAGTTTGAATTCGGAGATTTCCTTCTCCTAGACCTATTGTCATTCCAAGGTTAAAAAGCCCCGTCGTCCTTACTAATTGCTGACGAGAGAATAGTTGAAATCATACATTTTCAAAGGTTTGGCTTGGTTTGGTTTGGTTCGTTGGGTTTTACGGCATGTCGTCCCCTTGGGTTATTTTATGCCGAATACTTCTATTGGTAAAAAACAAATGTTTAATGCTGACAAAGTTTTGAAATAATTTCATTTTTAATGGATATACAATTTTGTTTATCAGCTCATGTTTTCTATTTAACCCATAGATGAGACCCTAACAGGTACTATCATTCCGGGTCAGAGTGGACCAGGGAGCAATGGTGATGAAGGGGTGCTCCACATTCCCCAAACCTCCAAAACTGGAACCTCACCATCAGATAGAGTTTAACGTCATTCCCAGGACATGTAGACCCTCAGCCACTGCCTTCTAGCACCCAGGAGAACTGGGTTGCCACAAAGACAATAGGGTTGGGGCAATCATAGAAGTGATAGGGCTTGACGTGGCCAGCCGATTGATCGGAGTGGGCCTCTCCGATCACCCGTCTAGCCCAATATAGGGCCAAAATGGAGTATTGCAAGTCATGGACTGCTCATCCACCTGGTTTCTATCCTTAAGCATCACGGGTCGCCACCCACGGCCAACAGGTGGCCCCATTGGGGGGAGTCTTACCCCTCTGCAGAGGTGCAGTCGGTGCATTCTAACGTCCTGCCGACAGGGCACCATTTTCAAAGGGTATTAGCTCTATGTGAAATACAAACAGCCTCGTTCATCATTTGATTTTGTGTTGACGTGTACATTTTCTACGACAGTAACCATTACTCCACGAGTTTCCACACACGCACACACATACACACATACACACACACACACACACACACACACACATATATATATATATATATATATATATATGTGTGTGTGTGTGTGTGTGTGTGTGTGTGATGTGTGTGGTAAAGCGTAGAAGAAAAACATGTGGACAAAGGAACAAACTCGGACAACTATATGTAGGAGATGTATTTCGCAGTGCATTGAGCACGGCTTCATCAGTCGTTTATTTGAACCTTAGTGCATCCTACATGTGTTTTCTATAAAACATATGTAGGATGCACTAATGTTTAATTTTTCTATAAAACACATGTATGGTGCACTAATGTTTAAATAAAGACTGATGAAACCGTATCAAAAGCACTGCGAAATATATCTCATACATATACTCGTCTGAGTTTGTTCCTTTGACCAGATTGTCTCTTTTCTCTTTTCCACATTCTGGCGGATTTACTCCAATCCTCATATATATATATATATTATATATATATATATATATATATATATCACACTTCGAGGTTTAATACAAAAGTACTCCTTGTAGAAGAAAACTATTAGCACCATTTAATCCATAGATGATGGGATGTGGGGTTTCATAACTTTTATTAATCGTATGTGTTCGAAATTAAACATAAAATCTAACTGGAGTTCGCATTCAATAAGATGTTGCAGTCCAGCATGTTAGGCACTACACAACTGGGACTCCCCGGTTGATCAGGAGCGGCCACGACACTAAAGACCCCCGCCCCCCCCCCCCAAAAAAAAATACAACGACAATAAGCAAACGAATGGTTCTTTCAATAAAACATGGAGATTGGAGTATCATGGCCTGAAATGGCCTTTCTCTTTTAGTGGTCATAGACGAATTCATGCGTTTGAAGCAATGATGAATGAAATCATGTATAGCAGTATTCAACTCTTTCGGCCATCGCTTCTTGGTAGGAGGTTTAGAAGGCATCCAGTGTCCGCACTAAGTTGAATGTAAGGTGTTAGTAGATAGAAGGTAAGTATCCGTACAGCTGTGTTTTTTTGATGCTGCTTTCAGGATGTGTTCAAAGCATCACAGCGTTCTTGTGTAGATCCCATATTCTCCAAACGTTTCATTAAGTCCATGAGGTTTAAATGTGTGCGTGTGAGTGTGTGTGTGTGTATGTGTATGTGTGTGCGTGTGTATGTGTGTGAGAGAGAGAAGATAGAGAGAGAGAGAGAGAGAGAGAGAGAGATAGAGAAAGCATGCGCCTCTTTTGGGTGCGTATTTGTTTGTGTGTTTTTATACGTAGGTATGCTGAATACACTAATATTTATTTTGGTAATTCGATATCAACACCCTCGCTTTAGAGTGTGTTCATAATTGGGAGAATAAGGGGACTTAAACCATTAACAAGTCCTAGAGTAAATATAATGGTGCGATTGGAGATCGAACTCGCTTACTACAATGTTATCCATCACGTTAGACACTACGCCATATTACGGTCAAATCACTTTGAAATCAACGGTCTCCCCGCTAGATCACCGACGTTAAGCAGCGATGAAACTGTTCAATACATAATTGAATAACAGAAGGTGCTGTAATCAACCCGTCCTTTGTTAATCAAAAAGATTTGAAATTTAGACATTAGGCATTAGACGATCCGAAACGGCTTGAGATGCCTAAAACCAGTCAATAAAACAACCAGTCATCCAGTACGCCATGGGCAATCCCCCACACTAATATCTAAAATGCACTGAATCTAAAGTAAATATCACAAGCAAATAATAAATAAAGATAACAAAAATTACTTGACCGGGGTGAAGGGTGTTGTTAGAAAGTTCTACGAGAACGTCTTAGTAGAAATGTGATAACTGACTCATAAAAGCTGAGTCTATTAGCCGAAATACGCTTATGAACAGCAACGTTGCTTCAAATCATGATTATCGAACCAGGTAGTAATATAATACATCTTAAAGTATATATTTAGAAATATAAGAATAAATATATAGATTTGCAACAGAAGATAACCTCAAGGCATATAACTACTTCATAGTTATTGATTAATGCAGGAACTAGCTTTACTTTCAATTTAAACGGCGAGGGAGTGCTTCGTCACGATGTTGATAGTGAGATTACTAAGGTAAATATTGACTATCGACTCGGTCACTTTCTACCTTTTCTCGATAAATTGAACGAGGTTGATAATAGACACTATCATTAAGATAGCATCACCGTCATCTTTGTGGCTCTCCTAACTCTTGTAATGACGTCTGGGAAATTCTTACATCTTTCTAACTTTCTTAATATTAGACGTAGAATAAAATTGGTTTTAAAAGTAAAATTTCTCAGGGAAACAACGGGCGTTTCCCATCGGCCCAAATTAACATTAACATGGAAGAAATTATGCGCACGTAATACCATGCTTTGATACATGTCATGTAGCAATTCAGAGCAAGTACTATGACGAGTAAAAGCTTTAAAATAATTTGGTACGTGTTATTTTGCGGGGAATATATCACGGGATCGAAGCACTTCAAGCCATGGTATTTACTGGTTAATCTTTTCGAACTAACTCGTTGGTCACTGCTGCACTCTGTATATGATTTGAAAGCCACTCTGATAAACGTGGAATGTAGTCTAATTCGGAAACGTATGCGTTACTAGTTCGAATTAGGCCATAACGCCACAGACGGTGAAGGCGCAGTTTATCACAGTACAGTAAACAAATAGTTGAACAAATTTCTCTTGGATGAATCTTAACGATCAGACAAATTCAGGTAGGCCTAAGACCGTGGATTCAGAGATCATGCTCCAAGCCATAGGCAAATGCGGCAAATTTCACCTGGAGAGTCTCCACATCTCACAGATCAGTGTGGTTCGTCATCTTTATAACCTCAGCACAAACATATGTAGCAGCCGAATTGTGCAAATATCGCAAAATTTGACTCACCCTCCTACGAGGATAATCTCGAAAGTAACGTCTCCAAAGTGCTGAGAACACAGGGTAACTATTTGCGCGACTCTGGGCAACACTGTTGAGTTTGTTGTATATGCGCCTGCGCCTGCCACTGTGCTTGCGTGCGGTTAGCTACGGCGCTCAGTCTTGGCAGTTGTTTCTCATAGAGCTCCCGATTCACGCTACTGTCAAGTTTGAAGTTTGCGCAGTTATTCGGTTTTAGAATGCAAAAGGCATTAAGCAAATTGAAATTCATCGCTAATTCACGTAACTGCATGGTGAGTCGTGCATGGATATCAGGACATCCATAAATGGAGTAGGTAGTTTGCAACGAAGATGAAGATCAACGACTTGAGGGCAAGCTGGTATGACATGGGCATTCAAAAACTGCCCCAGCGTCTACAATAATGTATCGACCGAAATGCAAAATAAATAGAAACATGTTGATAATTTAAAATGAAGTAAACATATTTACAATAAACAATAAACATATCTGTGATTTCTAAGGGACCTTACCTTTGGGATCACCCTCCTATTTAGTGACTAGGGTGATTGTATTATCTTCTAGCCTCATTCGTGCATCAATTATTTTGCTGTCAGATAATGCCCTTTCCTACGATTGACTTGTGCGCATTGTTGAGATTGATAACGCATATGTGTTTTTAACCAAGATCGTGCGATATCCTAATTAAATGGCAAGCTTATGAAATTATTAGACCAGTTTATATGCCTCAGTAACAATATATAATTTATTGGAAGCAACATGAAAGGCCTCATTAATAAGACAGGCTGAGCAATACTGGAGAAGTGTAGATGAACTCATAAGTGATGTTCTCCTATGGACGTCATTCATCAACTGTGCGTACATTGGATGACAAAATCGATGGTTTATAGGGTCGAATAGCGATAGAAAGACAGAGAGACAGAGACAGAGAGATAGAGAGACAGAGAGACAGAGACATAGATAGAGAGATAGACTGCCGAAGTTCTTGTTTATCTCTCAAAACATTCAAATTACCCGGTCTGAATATTTCTTAGAAATTAAATATTTCGGTGCACTTTAAAATTTAAGGAATCCACATGAAATTAAGTACGTTTTGGTGCCGTCATTTTGGAGTGGAACTCTTTTGGGCATTTTTTTATATATAGAATAGATCGATACCTTTGTATATAATGCTTAAATATTCATGATGAGTTTAATGGTTTATTCTATTCTCTCGCAGTTGTATTTTGGAACATCCTACAGCAGCATTCAGCCTTTCTTCATTTAAAGACAATCGGCCCTTTCCTTTGTGAGTCCCTAGGTCCCTCAGTAGCTTGACAGATCTTAGGACTCCCACTCCAGCATTTTGGAGGTATGCCCACAGCTTACAAAGCAAGTTTGTATAGTGGGTTCCCCTTCGTGCCCGGTAGATGCTTGACCTTATCACAGAAAATACCAGGTGAGTTGGTTGTTTTGTTTTGTTTTACGGCATATCAACCCTTTTCGGGCCATTTGATGCCAAAAATAATTAATTTTGATAAACAAAGAAGCCAGGTCGTTTAGAGTACCTGCTATCACCAAAGTAAGTATTGAACAGGCTAATCGCTGATTAAATTCGTTGATCTAACGACAACCGTTGTTTTCATTTTTATATACTTTTACAATAATTCTAGTCAAATAAATATTAAAGATTTAAGGAATTTCACACTTGTAGGCCAAACTACGCAAATATTCCAGTGGATGTCGCGAATCAAATTGTCTTACGATATATAAAATGCGATCATCGGCCCTAATGAGTTTCAAATGTGTTTGATTAGGAGCATTGCCGGCTAACTCCTATCCCTAATCCTATTATTACCCCTAATTCTGAAATATTCCAACGTATGTTACTCGACGGTAACCTTTTTTCGTTTCCCGTTATTTAGTCATTTGCATAGCCTGTAATTAACTGTTGTTTGTTCTCCCGTTACTTGGTCCATTAAGCGACCCGTCGATTACTGTTGTGCTTTACTCGTTTAACCACCAACATATTATTGACATTCTGAATTGGTGCCAAAACAGCTCAGTAACGAAAACAATGAACATCAAAACAGTTCAGCGCCCAAAGGGCGTCATCAAATACTCACGATCTAATCCACTGGGGTTTCTTGAAAGATAATTTTCTCTTATAAATGTCTCTACTATAAAAAAATAATCTCTGAAGGCGAATTTTAATTCAGATGTCGGCATCGTGTCAATATATTTTATTAACATACATGACATTTTCCTCACGAATCGGTTTTTTCCAAACCTAATTGTTGCAAATAATGAGCATCTCCGTCAACTGAACAATTATAAAATATTACTGTACGGCATTACTGTTATGTTCAAATTGTGTTAAGTTTAATATATGAAAATAATCAGGATATATTGTTATTTACTAAGAGTTTTCTTTGTCCGCTATACAGTTCTAAATTTGATATCTGTTGTTACTAAAGGATCATCCACTGAATATTGAAAAGGAAGATAGACATTATTCGGTTTTACAATACATCAATCCGTATTGGGTTATTTGATGCATTAAAAAAAGACTTTTATTGTTTTAAGTATGTAATGATAATCATTTTTTAGATCAGTCAGTTTATGGTTTGATACCAGCCCTCACCAAATCAGTGTATGAGTAGCACAGTGAAATGTGCAGTAAGTGAGTAGCTGGTGATAGATGTGGCGCTTCGCCTCATGCTAAAAAGCAATATATTTTCTAGTGCCATTGAAAAGAGATAGACTTCCTCCCTGTCTGGCTGATACCGACTTTAGTCCACCCCGACAACTTTACTTACTTACTTACTTACTTACCTCATGCTGTGTATCGCTTTACTGTAATGTTGTACACATTGTTCTAAGTTTAATATATGAAAATAATCAGGACTTGTTGTTTTGTCCGCCATACAGTTCTCAATTTGCTATCTGCAGTTACTAAGCGATCACCCAACTAAGTATTGAACAGGAAGATAGACGTTGTTAGGTTTTACAATAAATCAATCCGTATTGGGTTATTTAATGCATTTTTTTCCTTTTCTTTTTGAAGAGAACTTTTATTGTTTCAAGTAACTAATGATAATCATTTAGCTCAGTTAGAGCGTCCGACGAGGTACCCCTAGGTTCCTGGTTCTATAGCGGCCTGGCCAACTCAGCGTATGAGTAGCACAAGGATCAGTGCAGTAAAGTAACGGTGCTGCTGGTAAGCGTGGCGCTTCGTCTCAGATGCTAAAACAATCTCCTTGGTCTAGCCTAGTAAAAAGGGGATATACTCCCTCACTGTCTGGTTGATACCTACTTTAGGCCGCCCGATAACTTTACGTACTTTATAAGTTTCAAGTAAATATTAATGATACAAATAATTGCACACAGATTTAGCATTTCAATTATTCCGATTTGATTCTATAAATAACTATTCTAATGTATGAATAATCAATTATTTGTATACATTTATATGGTTTCGCGTATTATCATACAATACAAAGGAATTTCAAACATAAATTTGACCCATACATAGAAGCCTGATACATGCTTTAACTTCAAGGCAAAAATGACCTGGGGGTATGTATGTTCGTATACTACCCCTCCGCCATCGAGACATGTGACACTGGCTCAATTTCTAAGCGGGGAAAACCTGGTTTGAATTTTCCTTCTCCTAAAATGTCTGCCCGAGGAAAACTTAATAATCCAGTAGGCATTACTATGTTTCCGTAGCTGAGAGCAGAATAGATAGATTCATGCCTTTTTCAAGTACATGACCGCGAAGTGAAGCGCAAACATCCTCGTCCAGTAATTGAACTCGATTCGCGGATACCAATTTCAATTACGATAACCGTTAAGCCAAGAGCGCCTCCTAAACTCGGGATCATTGGCAACGAAGTGTTGACTTGACATTTCCCAGAACTCCAGAACTGGAGCTTCACCACTTGATAATATTTAGCGTCATGCTCAGGATACCTATTTTGAGAGGTTGATATTGGTGTATTGTAAACCCTGACAGTACAAAACAGTTTTGTCTCGGCTTAAACTCTCTGATCTAGACGAGAAGCGATGATTGGCTATAAATCCTAATCAATACGTAGGTGTGAGACAGCTTTGTAATTGTCAGCGCCACAAGCAGTCCCCGATGTTGTGACAGAATGAAAAAAGGAGTGTATATTACTTTAGGGCCATCTTCTACGTTGATGTTTTAAAGTATGAAACTTAATTTAATTGCTGTTGTTTTTTTCTAGATTCTAAACCCGATGTCGAGCTGCGAAATCACCTGTTTCACCACATAGTCAATTTCAACATATCCCTAAGCGAATCCTCACAAGATTTGAAACTCGAAATTCGAATTGGTCATGGCACATCACATTCATGTCCCAGTTGTCACCTAACAATGTATTTATTTATTTATAATATCGCACTTTTGTGTAAACTTGTCTCTCCGAAAAGTTAGTCTCATATCATTCGATATAGAACAGCAATCAAGAAGAAATGAACAGTATAGCAAAAAACTTATAATTAATTTACTTCATAACATTTCATCTCCAGCTTTTAGGGGTTAGTATCAGCTACTTCATTACTTATCTGAAATAAAAACTAGTCAGATAAATAGGAAATATAGAATCTTGTTTCTAGATGTTTATAATCAATGTAAAATCATTTTTCCGTTCGGCTTCTGATGTATGTTCATATATCTTTACAAATAAAATCCAGCCATGTGAGATATATTGAGAATAAACATGTGTCTGGTATAATGCTATAAGTGTTTAATACTCAGGGAATAGAAAATTGACTAGAGAAGTGTTTTTTTGTTTTTTTAGATAGTGGTATCTCTTTATTGTGTATGCTATGGTCCCGCTCGTAATGCTAATGTACTTTTATTAGTAACTCAAAAGCTGAGTTTTGTGTGGTAATAAGTCACACTTCTAGGGTGTTAACTGAGCATTGATCTCGAAACACATTGTTTTGTGTTTGTACTGCTATTTTTGGGCGTCCTAATTTAAATTCGAAACTTTTGATTATATTATTGTGAACTTACTGTGCCATACGTGTAATCTAATGACTATTTTTCATATTTAATTTTTACTTTTAAACTTTAATTTTTCTGTAGTGAATATATGCTGTGTCAGGTACATATTTACCCACCTCATTTGCAACAGGTAAGATGTGATACAAGATGGGAAGTAGATATTTACTCAACCGTTTGCCACATGTAGGATGTGACACATGTCCGCAAGTAAAACACATTCATCGAGAATTGAACTCGCTATTCACAAGTTACGAAACTCCAAAACTAGCTTGCAAATCATTACAACACGATGGTACGCCCAAAAAACTATCCAACCGATGGTACAATAAGGTCGAAAACATGGAACATTCAGCAAGAATCGAAAACACTATTCAATACTGATCACCTTCTATTCAGTTGTAATAGATCTCCGAGACTAGCTTGCTAACCATTAAAACAAGCGGGACGCTCCAAGAATATGCAAATCCCTCGCTTCCCGTCTCTGCCATTAGGCTCTAATTGGCGTAGCAAGCAGCAAACAAAAAAAGGAGCAGAACCCTAGTCAAATGATGTGTATCCCTTATAGCCTCGCCAGTGTGTCTCCTGTCTACAGCAACCAAGTGTCACCCGGCAGAAGAGAACATGTTCAATATATAAGTCTGCATTTTATCTTTCAGCTCACTTTATAATAAGTATTTAATATTCCCTACATAAAAGACTATATTCACATTAGGACATTCCTTCATAGAACTTCTATGTCACTCATGTCATTCTGCTAATTTTGCCCAAGCAATAAGAGTGTTGTCATTAATTCGTCGAGAATTGTTTTTTTTCTATACATCCACACAAGGGTATGTAATACTATGCTCAGGTTTATGCTACAAAGTATCAGGTTTGTTAAATCACAATTAAAATATATTAGTGGCGAGCTGTGACTTCCAAACGAAAAACATACTAAGATTACCTTCAGTCATGGTTATATTCACCACAATATCTAACTCTCTACAAAACCTGATATATCTAGAACGTTCATCAGTTTTTTAGAAGCAGTAGAATCATATTATTTGTTCCAACAAGTAAATTCCTGTTTATCTATTTTTGCCATTTGTTTAATGTCGTTAAGCTTCTATTTTATATTCATATTTACTGTTTTAGCAATTTTAATCCGTGTCTTTTTTTTTTTTTATATTTTCTAATGCAAACCTATTCCGTATTTACGTTTATACATACTTTCTTTGGCAAGTGTAAAACCCTCGTTCCTATGTGTAATGATATACGTTTAATCTACATGTTTTGGTTTTAGATATTTACGAGTTGCAAATAACAATGATCAAGTAATATGGTAAAAGCATCGATGAACTCATGCTTGTACACATAAATATAAAAGAGGATTCCAGACATTAGAAATACTTTTGTGTATTGTCATAATAGTTGGGCAACTGCTGCGTATAATGTAATGCATTTACTGCTTTATTACTTCGCTGTTTGCTTTTAAGAAAGAAACAAGACATTGTTTCCGATACAACGATTCTGAAACTGTCGGTGAAATATTTGTAATGTTATTTACATTACATCATTAAATCAAAACAGTTAGCAATCTTCTGGATTTTTTTATGGCTGTGTAGAGTACAATCATTTGCTAATGTCTTCTATAATAAAGTGGATTACTGCCCTGTCGGATAGGGCGTTAGAATACACCGACTGCACCGCTGCAGAGGGGTGAAACTTCCCCAATTAGGGCCACATGTTGGCCGTGGTGGGCGACCCATGATGCTTAAGGACGGGACCCTGGTGGATGAGTAGTACATGCAACACTCAACTTATGCCCTTTCTTAGGCTAGACAGGTGGTCGGAGAGGCCCCCTCCGATCTATTGACTTGTCACGTCAAGCCCTAGCACCTATATGATTATCCCGATCCTATTCCCTTACGGCAATCCCCAACCCGTTTTATCATATATGTGATAGAAGGCGTTGGCTGAGCGTTTCCATGTCCAGTCTATGACGTTACACTCTATTGGATGGTGCGGTTCCAGTCCTGGAGGTCTGGGGAATGTGGAGCACCCCTTCATCCCCATTGGTCCCTGGTCCACTCTGATACGGAGTGTTAGAACTTGGTAGAGTCGCATTTATGGATTAAATAATAAAATGTGTTCATAAAATAATTGAGTATCCATTAAGAATGAATTTATTTCAAAAATCTGTAGGCATTAAATGACCCACCGAGGTTGAGATGGTGTAAAAAAACAAAAAAACAAATCAAGTGGATTACAAAACCATTTATATCATAAATTATAAAGAAATCATCATTATATATATATATATATATATATATATATATATATATATATATATATATATATATATATATATGATAAAATGAGTCAAACAAAACCCAAAGGATCTACAGCATAATTCTAACCCTGAGTTGGAGGGCACATCGACCGAAACGTTATGTATATTATGATGAGACCAACACTCCAAAAAATCTAGATAATACAAATTATCTAGCCCCATCATAAAAATTCAGACAAATGTGTATATGTTTATAATTTTGTTTCTGTGAATGTGAGCTTATTTTTTACGCAAGATTTTTGTTCTGTCACACATTTTCATCTTTCACAGAGTATAGATTTTTATTTACATAATCTATTTTTTTATTATTATTGAGACAGTTAAGTGTAAATATACAGTGAAGTCTACGTTGAAAACATCGGTTACCGCTAGATCACCAAAGTTAAACAGCAATGAGCCTGTTATGTACTTAATTGAGTAACCACTTAAGCAACAATAAATACTGTAAGCAACCTGAATCCTTTCTGGATAAAAAAAACGACTTGATTCGGCATTAAATTACCCGAAAATTGTTGATATCCTTTAAAACAAAACAACCAACACAATCAAACGTGACGTAATGATTAACGTATTGGATTGCTATAATCATAATGAGCGAGGTCGAACTCCAGTTGTATTATTATGTTCACTTTCAAACTAATATCTTTGGGAATGCTATGAATTCCATTATTACCCTTGCAATTGGTTAGATATTACCAGTACTGTTCTACTAAGAAATCTTTGGTAGTAACCAATTTACCAAGGTTGATGTGCCATTAAACAATATAAACTAACTAAACCAAACAGAAATTTGAACATAATTAACATTTTTCACTACAATGGATTGTAATTTTGACTCACTCAGACATAAATTAAAAAAACTAAAAACGTTTAATATCACCAAACTATTAAAAATTAACCGTCTTATTATATTCTAGAATTAGTCTGATACCAGAATATTTACTCGGTGACCACAACACTATGTACACATTAGTATCCATATTTGGAAATATATACATTGTCAGTATTTACTTAACACGACACAGTCTGACATGGGACTAAAATATGAGTTATCTATTGCAAATAGTATATTTTTGTCGATATTGATAACCAGAATGTATTTCTTATCTTCGATTGGCAAATACATTTGATTTACAGCTACAAAAATTGGTATGAACGGACTGTGATTTGTTTTAACGTAAAAAAGAAATATACTCCTCCTCGGTCCAGAGGTGTCTACAATCGAGTAAGGTTTATTGGGAAGGAAGGTTGTTACAAGTCTTAACTAATCAAGAAAAATTTGAATTTCCAAATATCAAATGTTAAAACACCCGTAATATCTATCAGACAAATCAAGTTAATTTTTTTTAAACAAGGGACATAGATTGCTTACAATACCTGTTGTTGCTGAAGTGGTCAAGCAATAAAGTATTGAACAGGATCACATTGCTTAATTTCAGAGATCTAGCAGAAACCGTTGCTCTCAGCGTCAATTCAGCGTAATAACAAAAGTTAAAAATGCATTTAGAAACCTTTAAAATAACTACATAAAAATAATACAAATGTTATATTTTTGAATACTACAAAAATGTACTAATGAGGTCTCATCACCGGGTTGACCACATACGTTATACACATTGTGGCTTCGTTGATGCTTTCTGTGCCCACGTTATGTTTTCATTAGATCCGCAGACAAGGGATCAACGCAACTTGGTCGGAGCGTCTTTGTGATGGGTTAGGAAGTTAATGGAGATGAGTGTTCGCAATTCCAAGAAAAGAAAACACATTATTAACAATAAGAAGGGTTTATTGTGATATGATTATGTAATCATATATTAGCAAAAAGCCCTAGAACTTTTGACAGTTTTAATAAAATTATAAATGTAATAGCTCCAGTGACCTTTGATTGAATCTGTAAAAATAAAAATAAAAGTAATCCGACTATATATCTTCAGAAGAAACGGAGAAAAAACAATTTAGACTGCTGGAATAAAGAAAAAAAAAGAAACAGAATGTGTCATGATAATTATTATAGAAAAGTGATCAATATACACTTGTACAGCCTGTTTAGGGAACCGAATTAGTGACAGAAGTTCACTATCATGTTTCCCCAAGAAGGACACCCACACACACGTACACACACACACACACACACACACACACACACACACACACACATATATATATATATATATATATATATATATATATATGTTTTTTTGTGTGTGTGATTTTATGTAAGTTTGGGGTAAATACATTCCATTTACTTTTTACCAAGATCAGTATGTCACATATTTATCGTCTAAGCATATTATCCAATATTCTCGGAAAGCCCAGTTAAATCAATCTGGGAGACGAGAGATATGTATATAATCTTTACGATAATCGTCATAATATGACATACTAACGTCATGATATACCACCCTATTAACCTTAGTACCAAGGAATAGTACGGGACACCGTGTGAGGAACAAAGTACTCATCATTGGCATATGTGTTACCTAGATATTGCTCTTCAACCAGCGCCTAGTTTTGAGGTTTATACTTTCACTGACCGGAAAATAAATATCAGTCTATCAACAATGAATTGTCAAAATTTATTTTCATTGGTTTAATTTCTGAATAACAAATATCCATTTAACTGCCTGTACAGTTTCACATAACTGCCACATTGAATTAGAAATAGCATTAAGGTTGAAAATAGAGAAGAAAGTTAACACCTTTTCAACAGCTTTTAAACGTCACTTTGTGTCAATTTTATCAACTTGCAAACGCGGTTAATGGGAGGTGTGTCGAAAAAGAACCAAAAACATCCCACAGGGGGCATCGAAATTGTTCACATTATATCAAGAGCCAGTAGATGTCGAGCATGAATTGCGACATTTTCATATTTCTTACGCGTAAAGATTGCCTGCATTTCGGCACCATTCAAAATTTCCCTTATTATTTTTCATTTGTTTTTAGTCATTTCAAAGTTTGTTTCCATTAAAGAGCTGTCAACTTTCTACGTTAGTTTTGAGCGGGTAATCGGTGGAATGATACATTTTCAAAGACGTGCGATCGGAGAAAATAATAATCAAACAAATAAATGACAATTATAAGTCGATCAATATATAGAGACCCTGAACCACAATTCCGCGATTATGAGTTACGTACAAAGATATCGTAGGGTGGGTTAAATTAGAAGGTTAAAGATATATTTTCTGCAGCGATTAAATGCGTTTCACATTCCTCAACCTCCCTTAGGGATGATGTCATACTTAATCATAAAAAAAGGACTGTAAACGAGCCAATTACTCCATCACCGGGAAAGGGTATCTCATTTTAATAGTATATTTACTTAAAACGGATAGAGTACTCCCCGGTGTCCTAGTTTGTTTATAGGAAGTAAAATTCCTTATATCATCGTGCTTATCTCCTTATAACTCCGAAAATAGATATCATTCAGATTTGAAATCTCACATATACTCCTTGTATATAATTAGAAACACGCAAAATGTAGTTATTGATTTTTAACTGATTAAGTGAGAATATTAAACAATTCAACAAAACTCAATCATCTGTACATATAAAGAAAGTCATGTTACGTAAATGTGTCTCATAAACAATAGCATGGAATGTGTATTTAAATCTAAGTTAAATCCAATCAAAATACTCCATCTCCTACCACAAGATATACAGATTAACCGCTGAATCCTTTTCTACTTGGTCTGAAGATAGAAGAAAGTAGAAACTGTCACTTACTAGACGCCGTTGACTCCTTTTTCAACCTACATTATTATATATATATATTTGTGGAAAGGTGACTTACCGGTGAAACAGGTCACAATGGTTAGTTGATGCAAGATTCACAATGATAGGCCACGATCGCTAACAGACTCTATAATAATATAGTGAAACGTCATCATTGTCATAAACCAGTAAACAATAGCACAAAGCGGATTTCTAACAATGTTTACATTTTGATCTTAAGAAAATGCAACTTCCGCTTTTTTTTTTCATTTTTGAATTTTCGAATCTGGAATTGCGTTCTTTGACTGCGGTCCGGTAACCAACCGTTCATCGCAAGACAATACACACGTGCAATCAACTGCAATTAATCAATATCTTGATTAATCCAGTGGATTTAACCCTGAAGATCCTTATGGTGAAACTCGAGTAGGTTATTACCCTGTACCCTTATCATAATATATATATATATATATATATATATATATATATATATATATATAAGTAATCCACAGACACGTGTTTCAAGTTTCACCTTTCATCAGTGTGGCTATACCGTTTAACAGCTACCCCAGGCCGGGTTTGAGACTCGAATGAACTTTCGTTCGCCAATCCTCTTAACTGTACGGCCAAAGGCAGCTGTCAAATATATGAGAATATTGAATCGCTAGATTACTAAGCGGAAATGATTCACTAGAGCCTCAAACATGTAAACAAAGCGAGGCTTGGCTGTGCGCCCGATACGGTGAATCTACAATTAAGTCCCTATTTAAAAGTGCTCGACCAAAGTGGGAGCATATATAATAAATAAGGAATCCACAGACATGTGTTTCAAAGTTTCACCTTTCATCAGTGTGGCTATACCGTTTAAAGCTACCCCTGGCCGGGTTTGAGAACCGAATGAACTTTCGTTCGCCAACCCTCTTTACCCGTACGGCCAAAGGCAGCTGTCAAATATAGGAGAATATTTAATCGCTACATTTCATATATATATATATATATATATATATATATATATTATATATATATATATATATATATATTATATATATTTATAATATATATATATATTATATGAGCCTGCTTTATCATATGTATCGTCCACCTCCCCGAATATATATATAATATATATATATATATATATATATATATATATATATTTTGTGCATAAACACCTTTACGTTTATATTAAATTTACGAAACCATGTAACTAACATAAATTGATTCATGTACTCAGCAACAGTTATGTAAATGCTTTATACATTCGGTAACTTCGTAGAATTTTCTATGGATGCATGTTTGTTCGTCTTAATGTAATTGTGGTTTCACATGTCCACATAACCTCTTAGCAAATTCTAATCGGAATAAAACATTGAAATGCGTCGTAATAAATAACTAGTGTATTTAATTGAAATTCCCTTTTTACTAACAATATTTCCGTTTCACCCGCTCTTACAAAAATGTAATTATATAATCTTTAATTGTTTTTTTCCGATCAAATCAAAACCGTGTTGTTTGCTCAGCAGATCCAAATTAGAAAAAGCGCAAAATCTCGGTGAGGTCATAAACGGTGAAACGTCTATCTCACTCTCTCTTTCTCTTTTTCTTTCTCTCTGCCACTCCTCTCTCTCTCTCTCTCTCTCTCTCTCTCTCTCTCTCTCTCTCTTATCTATCTCTCTATCTATCTATCTCTCTCTAAATTTTCCCCCCTCTTCTTAAATTATCTTTTAGGTCTCGTCATCCATTCTGTCGGTAGGTCGGTACAGAATCTTTTCTCTAAGGCGAAAGTCTGACAAAGTAATTACTAACTAAAGAGGTTCGTTGTAACACCGCCCAATAAAATTAGCACCTGGAATCTATAAGCAAATCGAATAGTCTTTATTGGTCGAACGGGATTATATTGATCTATTAAAAGATTCGTTACGCTCTATGTCAATAAGATTTTTTTTTATTGTACTCTAACGCCAACACATTTTATCTCAATTATCGCAATTATGCATTATAAAATCCATTTCACTCCGGCACTGCTAAAGGTGACAACACATCTAGAACGAAAAAAAAATATCACGAAATAAAAAACAGGTTTTTATTCTTTTCATTTTTACCTGAAAATGTGTCCGAGCAATTGGAAGACATTTTAAAGTATTATATGAAGAATATAAAAGGAAAGTTCGATAAACCGTATTAGACAATTGATTCAATAAATACTTCATCTTTATTTTGTTAAGAGACTTCTTCAGAGGGATTGTATGTAAACAATGATTAGTTGGCTGGTTGGTTGCTTGGTTGGTTGGTTGATGTTACGTCGTGTTAACCCTTGGTTTATTTCATGTTGACGACTATTTTTGTTTAATTCATTCTTGTTGGGTATTCAATTTTTGGTAAAATTCATTTTTTTTAATTAAAAAACAACTCATTTAATGAATTTAACCCATTGATGGGACGGCCATCTGGTATACTACTGCTTGTCAGATTTGACCTGGGATTAATATAAATAAGAGGTACTGCACACTTCCCAGAGCTCCAGATTTGGAACCTCTCCACTAGATGCAAGTTTACGCCATGTATGATAAAATGTATGGGGGGTGGTTGCCATAAAGCAATTCAGGAAATACAGTCCTGACAATTATATAGGTGCAAGGTTTGACGTGACCTCTCTGAGGCAGGTCAACAAATCCTAGATGAGGAATAATCGCTAAATAACACAGGACGGTAAACTATCCACTGGCTATCGGAAAATAGGAACACCAAAGAAAACAAAGGTATTTAGTTCAGGTGCGCTCCCGCACCCGTTCCGAAATACACCCCTCTCAGTTCTGAGTATTTGGGAATATGAAACTCGTGGCCTAAACACGTGCATAATAGCCCTAGATTTGTTTTGGTTTAAATACGTACGGTGCTTCCTCAGTCTCCTACCACCAAAAACCTCAGTCATCCATAGTTTAACCTACTTAGAATAGTGAAAAACAGAGGAAGAAAAAAGACCCCTCCCTAAAAGAACAAAAACAAATAAAAACACAGAACACAAGGAACATTTTATTTACAAAATAAGATGATCCGACATTGTGGCTGGAAGGTAAATTGAACATAAGTGTTCTCTAAGAAACGAAAATTATTCAAACAACAAAGTTGTAGGCCCTATGGTTTCCATCGTTTCCACGCCTAATATAAGGCTGCTGATGGATGGGTGTCCTTAATGGTAGCGTCTAGGAAAAAAAAAGATTGTTCGAAGAAGGGGTGTGTTTAAACTTTGAAATATTCTGTTGACTATCGAGGAACTAAATCCTATTAATTGATTATTGTAAATCGGCCATTGCTGATAGTCCGTTCTTTGCTAAAACGGTAATGGTTGGCATCACACCACCAAACATGTTGTCTTCTCCTTTGAAAATACCCACAGGACTAGCTCAAGGACAAAATGAAGGAAGGGGAATCTGTATTCCATCAAATCCGATCAGACATTCAGCTGCCGCTCATGCGATTATGTTTGCATGTCACGACTGCAATTAGCCGTCATATCAGCCAAACATGGACCAACGCATTTCTAATATTCGTGTCACGAGCAAGCAATGATGGAATAATGAATATACTTAACACGCACACACTCACAGAGAGAGGGAGAAAGACATACGGACAGACAGACAGACACGAAGACGAAAGAAAGAAGAGTTAGCGAAAGAGAGAGAGAGAGAGAGAGAGAGAGAGAGAGAGGAGAGAGAGAAGAGAGAGATGAGAGGGAGAGACAACAGACAGACAGACAGAAGACAGGAAGGAAATGCAATAAACACAGTGGGCCGTAAGAAAATACATTGTCTCAATGTGATGAACATCCTTGAATGTATGTTTTTTATGTTTGTTTTCAATTTTATCCACCAACGTATAGTATAACACCGAAAAATCCTATAATAACGACTCGATCCTCCCACCTTGATATTTGATAACTTACTCACCTATCTAGATCCATTAGCACCACCACCCCCAACTATATTCCCCTATTCCACCGTCTCAAACATGCACTCAACAAAAAAAACAACAAAAAAAAAAACAGAAATTAGTGCTATACATGTTTAAAATCGCATTCCGGAATATTAGACTCCCTACACATTGCTTCCTGTGCAGAAGATCTCTATAAACTACGCTTTTTGGCAGTTGAATAGATTATTACCAGGTTCAAATTAAAGTAATTGTCCCCCCATTTATTCATTTAAATTGCACTGGTCCGATTCTCACATCTTCTGACAGGAAGCAAATTGTGTAGGAGTAATATTCCGGAATGCGATTTTAAACATGTATAGCAACTATTTCTGTTTTTTTTTTTTGATGTTTTTTTTAGTTGGAGTGCATGATTTGGGAGACGGTGGAATAGGGAAATAGTTGGGGGGTTGGTGGGTGATGGAATTTAGATAGGTTGAGTAAGTTATCAATATAAAAAGGGTGGGAGATCGGAGTCGGTTATTTATAGGGATTTCGGTGTTATACAATACGTGTGGATAATGAAAACAACGTTTATAAATGATAAAACATACATCAAAGAGATGTTCATCACATTGAGACGAATGTCTAATTTTTCTAGCGGCCACTGTGGTTTATTGCACCTTATGTCTGTCTGTCTGTCTGTCTGTCTGTCTCTCTCTCTCTCCATCTCTCTCTCTCTCTCTCGTCTCTCTCTCTCTGTCGTCTCCTCTCTCTCTCTCTCTCTTCTTCGCGTAACTCTTTCTTTCTCTTCGTCTGTCTGTGTCTGGTCTGCTGTCGCCGTATGTCTTTTCTCCCTCTCTCTGTGAGTTGTGCGGTGTAAGATATCATTATCCATTCATGCTTGGCTCGTGAAGCGAATATTAAGAAATGCGTGGTCCATGCTCTGGCTGATATGACGGCTAAATGCGTGACATGCCATAATGCGCATGAGCGGCAGCTGAATGTCTGAATCAGGATTGATGGCATACAGATTCCTTCCTGTCATTTTGTCCTTTGACATAGTCCCTGTGGTATTTCAAAGGAGAGACAACATGTTTGGTGGTTTGAGCCAATCCATTACCGTTTTTAGCAAAACGGACTATCAGCATGGCCGATGTTACTAATAATCAATTAATAGGATTTAGTTCCTCGATAGTCAACAGAATATTTCAAAGTTTAAACCACCCCTTTCTTCGAAACAATTTTTTTTTTCCTAGACGCTACATTAAGGACACCCATCATCAGCAGTCCTTATATTAGGCGTGGAAACGATGGAACCATAAGGGCCTACAATTTTGTTTGTTGAAAGTAATTTTCGTTTCTTAGAGAACACTTTATGTTCAATTTTACCTTCCAGCCACAATTCGGATCAATCTTATTTTGTAAATAAAATGTTCCTTGGTTGTTCCTGTGTTTGTTTATTTGTTTTTTGTTCTTTTTAGGGGAGGGGTCTTTTTTCTTCTGTTTTTTCACTAATTCTAGAGTAGGTTTAAACCTATGGGAGTGACGAGGTATTTTGGTGGTAAGGAGACTGAGGAAGCACGTACGTATTAACAAAAACTAGGGCTATATCACGTGTTTAGGCACGAGTTTTCATTCTATTCAAATCTCAGAACTGAGAGGGTTGTATTTCGAACGGGTGCGGGAGGCTACCTGACTAAATACTTGTTTCTGGTGTTCCTAATTTTCCGATAGCCAGTGGATAGTTTACCGTCCTGTGTTATTTAGGCGTTATTCCTCATCTAGGATTTGTGACCTGCTCAGAGAGGTCCACGTCAAACCTTAGCACCTATATAATTGTCAGGCTGTTCTGAATTGCTAATTATGGCAACACCCCATACATTTTATCATACATGGCGGTAACTGCATCTAGTGGAGAGGTTCAAAATCTGGAGCTCTGGAAGTGTGCATACTCTTATTTAATAATTAATCCCAGGTCAAATCTGACAAGCAGTAGTATAGCCACATAAAAAATAGATGGCGTCCAAGTCAAATGGGTTAATTCTAAAATGAAGTTGTTTTAATTTAAAAAAATGAATTTTTACAAATTGAATACCCAACAAGAATGAATAAAACAAAATGTCGTCAACAATGAAAATAAACCCAAGGGTTAACACGACGTAACATCAACCAACCAACAACAACCAACCAGCCACTACATTGGTTTACATACAATCCCTCTGAGAATCTCTTTACAATAAATGAAGTATTTATTGAATCAATTGTCTAATACGGTTTATCGAACTTTCCTTTTATATTCTTCCATATAAACTTAAATGTCTTCCATTGCTCGGACACATTTTTCAGGTATGAAAAGAAAAAACCTGTGTTTTTATTTCGTGATAATTTTTTTCGTTCTAGATGTGTTGTCACTTTAGCAGTGCCGAGTGAATGGATTTATAATGCATATGCGATAATTGAAGACTAAAATGTGTTGGCGTAGAGTACAATAAAAAAATCTTATTGACATAGAGCGTAACGATCTTTTAATAGATCAAATATGTCGACCAATAAAGACTAATTCCGATTTGGCTTAATAGATTCCAGGTGCTAATTTTATTGGCGGTGTTCAACGAACCTCTTAGTTAGTAATTACTTTGTCAAACTTTCGCTTAGAGAAATGATTCTGGGTACGACCTACCGACAGAAAGATGACGAGAACCTAAAAGATAATTTAAGAAGAGGGCGAAATATAAAGAGAGAGATAGATAGATCGAAGATAGATAGAGAGAGAGAAGAGAGAGAGAGAGAGAGAGAGAGAGAGAGAGAGAGAGAGTGGCAGAGAGAGAAAGAAAAAGAGAAGAGAGAGTGAGATAGACGTTCACACGTTGTATGAACTCACCGAGTTTGCGCTTTTCTAATTTGGTTCTGCTGAGGCACACACCGGTTTTGTGATTTGATCGGAAAAAAACAATTAAAGATTAATATAATACATTTTTGTAAAGCGGGTGAAACGGGAAATATTGTTAGTAAAAGATTTCAATTAAAATACACTAGTATTTATTACGACGCATTTCAATGTTTATCAGAGATTGAATTTGCTAAGAGGTTATGTGGAACAATGTGAAACCACAATTACATTAAGACGAACAAACTGCATCCATAGAATTTTACGAAGTTACGAATGGTATAAAAGCATTTACATAACTGTTGCTGAGTACAGAATCAATTTATGTTAGTTACATGGTTTCGTAAATTTAATATAAACGTAAAGGTGTTTATGCAACAAATTATATATATATATATTATATATTAGTATATATTAGGTAGTATATATATTGCGGGGGTGGACGATTTATTGATAAAGCAGGTCTCTAAATATATTATGATAAGTATATATATTATATAATATATAATGATTAGTAGTATATATATATATATATATATAGTATATAATAATATATACTATTATTATAATATATATATATGAAATGTAGCGATTAATATTCTCCTTGATTTGACAGCTGCCTTTGCCGTACGGGTAAGAGGGTTGGCGAACGAAAGTTCAATTCGTTCTCAACCGCGGCCAGGGTAGCTGTTAAAACGGTATAGCACACTGATGAAAGGTGAAACTTGAAACATGTCTGTTGGATTCCTTAATATTATATATGCTCCCACTTTGGTCAGCACTTTAAATGGGATATTGTAGATTCCCGTATAGGGCGCACAGCCAAAGCCTCGCTTTGTTCATGTTTGAGGCCTCTAGTGAATTCATTCCGCTTAGTAATCTAGCGATTCAATATTCTCATAATTTGAAACAGCTTCCCTTTGGCGTACAGTTAAGAGGATTGCGAACGAAAAGTTCATTCGAGTCTGCAAACCCGGCCTGGGGTAGCTGTTAAACGGTATACTGCAACTGAGATAAGGTGAAACCTGAAACACGTGTCTGTGATTACTTATTATATATATATATCATATTACTATATATTTATATATAATATATATATGATAAGGGTACAGGTTACCTACTTCGAGTTTCACCATAAGGATCTTCAGGGTTAATCCACTGGATTAATCAAGATATGTAATTGCAGCTGATTGCCGTGGTATTGTCTTGCGATGAACGGTTGGTTACCGGACCGCAGTTCAAAGAACGCCAATTCCAGATTCGTAAATTCAAAAATGAAAAAGCGGAATTGCATTTCTTGATCAAAATGTAAACATTGTTTAGAAATCCGCTTTGTGGTATTGGTTTTACTGGTTATGACAATGATTGACGTTTCACTATATTATAAGAGTCTGTAGCGATCGTGGCCTTATCATTGTGAATCTTGCATCAACTAACCATTGTGACCTGTTCACGGTAAGTCACCTTTTCCACAAATACTATTAATATATATAGATGTTAGGTTGAAAAGGAGTCAACAGCGTCTAGTAAGTGAAGTTTCTACTTTCTTCTATCTCAGACCAAGTTAGAAAAAGGGATTCAGCGGTTAATCTGTATATCTGTGGTAAGGAGATGGAGTTTTGATTGGATTTTAACTTGATTTATAATATCCATGCCTAATTGTTTTATGAGACCACATTACGTAACATACTTCTTTTATAATGACAGATGATTGAGTTTTGTTGAATTGTTTAATATTCTAACTTAATCAGTAAAAATCAATAACTACATTTGCGTGTTTCTTAATTATATACAAAGGAGGTATCAGGTTAGATTTTTCAAATCTGAATGTATCTATTGTTCGGAGTTATAAGAGATAGCACGATTGAAATATAAGGAATTTTACTCCTATAAACAACAGGACACCGGGAGTCTCTATCCGTTTTTAAAGTAAATATACTATTAAATGAAGATACCCTTCCGGGTGATGGAGTTAATCTGGCTCGTTTACGTCCTTTTTTTAATGATTAAGTATGACATCATCCTAAGGGAGGTTGAGGAATGTGAACGCATTTAATCGCTGCAGAAAATATATCTTTAACCTTCTAATTTAACCACCCTACGATATCTTTGTACCGTAACTCATATCGCGAAATTGTGGTTCAAGGGTCTCTATATATTATCGATTATAATTGTCATGTTATTTGTTTGATTATTTTTTCTCGATTCGCACTTTTGAAAATGTATCATTCCACCGATTACCCGCTCAAAACTAAGTAGAAAGTGACAGCTCCTTTAATGGAAACAAACTTTGAATGACTAAAAACAAATAAACAATAAATAAGGGAAATTTTTTGAATGGGTGGCCGAATGCAGGCATCTTACGCGTAAGAAATATGAAAATGTCGCAATTCATGCTCGACATCTACTGCTCTTGATATAATGTGAAAATTCGATGCCCCTGTGGGATTTTTTGGTTCTGTTTTCGACACACTCCCATTAACCGCGTTTGCAAGTTGATAAAATTGACACAAAGTGACGTTTAAAAGCTGTTGAAAAGGTGTTACTTTCTTCTCTTTTCAACCTTTAATGCTATTTTCTATTCAATGTGGCAGTTATCGTGACTTACAGGCAGTTAAATGGATATTGTTATTCAGAAATTAAACAATGAAAATAAATTTTTGAACAGATTCATTGTTTGATAGGACTGATATTATCGGTCAGTGAAGTATAAACTCAAAACTAGCGCTGGTTGAAGAGCAATATTAGGTAACACATATGCCAATGAGAGTACTTTGTCCTCACACGGTGTCCCGTACTATTCCTTGGTAAAGGTTAATAGGGGTTGGTATAATCATGACGTTAGTATGTCATATTATGAACGATTATCGTAAAGATATATACATATCTTCGTCTCCCAGATGATTTTACTGGGCTTCGAGAATATTGGATTAATATGCCTAGACGATAAATATGTTGACATACTGAATCTGGTAAAAAGTATGGAAGTATTTACCCCAAACTTACATAAATCACACACACAAAAAAACATATATATATATATAATATATATATAAGATTAATTGTGTGTTGTGTGTGTGTGTGTGTTGTGTGTGTGTGTGTGTTGGTACGTTGTGTGTGTTCCCTTCTGGGGAAACATGATAGTGAACTTTGTCACTATTCGGTTCCCTAACAGGCTGTAACAAGTGTATATTGATCACTTTTCTATAATAATTATCATGACACATTCTGTTTTCTTTTTTTTCTTTATTCAGCAGTCTAATTGTTTTTTTCTCCGTTTCTTCTGAAGATATAATAGTCGATTACTTTTATTTTTATTTTATACAGATTCATCAAAGGTCACTGAGCTATTACATTTATATTTTATTAAAACTGTCAAAAGTTCTGGGCTTTTGCTAGATATATGATTACTAATCATATCACAATAAACCCTTCTAATTGTTAATAATGTGTTTTCTTTTCTTGGATTGCGAACTACTCATCTCATAACTTCTAACCATCACAAAGACGCTCCGACCAAAGTTGGCGTTGACCTTGTCTGCGGATCTAATGAAACATAACGTGGGCACAGAAAGCATCAACGAAGCCAACAATGTGTAATACGTATGTGGTCAACCCGGTATGAGACTCATTAGTACATTTTTGTAGTATTCAAAATATAACATTTGTATTATTTTTTATGTAGTTATTTTAAAGTTTCTAAATGCATTTTTAACTTTTGGTTATTACGCTAATTGCGA
>CM042139.1:87440816-87471585 GCA_023376005.1 Doryteuthis pealeii | reverse complement strand
AACCAAAAATATCAAACACATCCCCAAAAAAATAATAACCCAAACTTAACAGATTAAAGGGCCACGTTTTTGATGACCCGGTTACTTGCCTTAGGATCCACCGGAAGTTAAGCAATAATGAGCCCCATTTAAACAACTTAGAGAGTGGCCCATGTTAAAGGCAAACGGTCAAAGTTACTGTGTGCAACCAGATATCTTACAAAATTGATTCTGATACGGTAATAAACAATGGGCCTGAAAAAAACTTTCATTATTGCCCGTAAAAAACAAAAAACAACCAACATACAAAAAACAACAAAACAAATCAAATCAAAAACAAGTTTCTTTAGGGTGTTTATTTATTTAAACCCCGAAATTGCCGTGGAGTAGGATGTGCTACCATTTGGCGCAAAGGTATGAGGAACGGTATAAGCCCATCGGATTCGCTTTCAGTACTAATGATCTATCGGAGGGTATATACCGAACCCTTCCCCACCTGTGGTGTGTTGCTACATGGTCGCAATCATGAGGCATTCAGGGGGTCGATCGCAACACACTATTCAATAGTAATTGATCGGAGAGACTAGCTTGCCAAACTATTACACCACAAATTGGACGTACTCTTTAGTGTTCTAGATATTGATATTCCAATGGATACCCACATTGACTCGAAGCGAAACAGTTGAATAAAGTGAACTACTAATTAGACTCTTATCGGTTCGGGTTAGTTTGAACCATCAATTAGACACTCTCAAATGATTCGATACTCTTTCGCTTACTTACGTTCACTCACCAACGACTCGTCCAACATTGTGATCAAACCGCTAAGCAAGTGCTTGTTGGCTCCGAACGTGGCACTTGATACACTAAAAAAACACTACGTTGAAAACACCCTGTTATATTTTGTTTTGTCTGTGAAGCAACCCTGAGATTGGTACTTGATCCTTTTGCCAATAGGTAACAAGAAACAAGAACGGGTATGTAAACATAAGGACGTCTCCACCACCAAAATAACGTTTAAAATTCTTACCGATGAAAAGAATGTTCCAGAAAAATAAACATGCTAGCTGAAAAAATCCTAAACACTTGTATTGTATCTATTTACTCAAACCTTCCACATGAGCAGGATGTGACTTAAGGTCAATTTCTTCAGAAGAACCAGTTTGAATTCTGAGGTTTTTCATCAAGATCAATTGACTATATCAGGTTAAATAGCACAGTGACTCGTGATCGGACCGTTGCAATATAATTTGAATTCCATTTACTTAAAGATCTCAATCACATTTTTTTGAATCAATTACATTTGGTAAATTTTCATACATTAGCGATTTTCCAAAAGTATAATATTATTAGCTCTATTTAATTGAAAGATGACTATGATTAAATTAGTCTAATTAAGTTTAATATCATTGAAATCGGCTATGTGATCCAAAGGTACATTTTTATATGTCTGGTTCTGTCCCAAAATGTTCAATTTTTGAAATTGATAGTCAAATTAATTGCTACAGAAATATTCATGATTGAATTAGAAAGAGCATGAATGTGTACAACTTGCGACAGTGGATGTCTGTTGTTAGATTTGATGTTGTATGCTAAGTTTCAGATGTGAGAATGGACAGTGCAATTTAAATGAAATAAATTGGGGGGAAATACTTTTAAATTTGTGAATCCTGCTAATAATGCTATTTCAACTGCAAACAAGCTTAGTTTATGAGAGCATCTTCTGACAGGAGCAAATTGTTGTAGGATAATATTCTCGGAATGAAGATTTTAAACATGTATAGCAACTATTCTGTTTTTTTTTTGTTGTTTTTTTAGTTGGAGCTGCATGATTTTGCGGAGACGGGTGGAAATAGCGCAAACTAACACAAAAAAAACACACACTGGGGATAATAGTTGGGGGTGTAGGTGGGTTGATTGGATTAGATAGGTGAAGTAAGTTATATCAAAATATCAAAGGGGTGGGAGGATCGGAGGTCTGTTAATTATAGCGGATTTTTCGGTTGGTTATACTATACGTGGTGGGATTAATGAAAAACAAACATAAAAACATACACCTACAAAAAGGAGATGTCATCACATTGAGACATGTCTAATTTTTCATTTACGGCCACTGTGGTTTATTGGCATTTCCCTTCTGTCTGTCTGTCTGTCTGTTCTGTCTGTCTCTCTCTCTCTCCATCTCTCTCTCTCTCTCTCTCTCTCTCTCTCTCTCTCTCTCTTCTCTCTCTCTCTCTCTTTCGCTAACTCTTTCTTTTCTCTTCGTCTGCGTCTGTGTCTGTTCCTGTCTGCCGTATGTCTTTTCTCCCTCTCTTCTGTGAGTGTGTGCGTTGTAAGTATATTCATTATCCATTGCATTGCTTGGCTTTCGTTGAGACGGAATATTAGAAATGCGGTGGTCCATGCTTCTGGCTGATATGACGGCAATGCGTGAATGCAAACATAATCGCCAGTGAGCGGGCAGCTGAATGTTCTGATCAGGATTTGATGGAATACAGATTCCCCTTCCTTCCATTTTTGTCCTTGAGCATTAGTCCTGTGGGTATTCAAGGAGAAGACAAACATGGTTTGGTGGTGTGATGCCAACCATTTACCGTTTAGCAAGAACGGACTATCAGCAATGGGCCGATGTACAATAATCAATAATAGGGATTTAGTTCCTCGATAGTCAACGATATTTCAAAGTTTAAACACACCCCCTTCTCAACAATCTTTTTTCCTAGACGCTAACATTAAGGACAACCCATCCATTCAGCAGTCCTTATTATTAGGCGTGGAAACGGATGGAAACCATAGGGCCTACAATTTTTTGTTTTGTGAATAATTTTCGTTTCTTAGAGAACACTTTAGTTCAATTTTACCTTCCAGCCACAATGTCGGATCATTCTTATTTTGTAAATAAAAATTCTTGGTGTTTCTGTGTTTGTTTATTTGTTTTTTTGTTCATTTTTTAGGGGAGGGTCCTTTTTTTCTTCTCTGTTTTTCACTATCTAAGTAGTTAAACTATGGAGTGACTGAAGGTTATTTTGGTGGTAGGAGGACTGAGGAAGCACGTACGTATTTAAACCAAACATAATCTAGGGGCTATTGCACGTGTTTAGGCCACGAGTTTTCATCTATTCCAAATACTCAGAACTGAGAGGGTTGTATTTCGGAACGGGTGCGGGAGCGCACCTGAACTAAATACTTTGTTTCTTGGTGTTCCTATTTTCCGATAGCCATGGATAGTTTACCGTCTGTTGTTATTTAGGCGAATTATTCCTCATCTAGGATTTGTGACCTGCCTCAGAGGAGGTCACGTCAAACCTTAGCCCTATATAATTGTCAAGGAACTGTATTCCTGAATTGCTATTATGGCAAACACCCCCATACATTTTATCATACATTGGCGGTAAACTGCATCTAGTGGAGAGGTTCCAAATCTGGAGCTCTGGGAAGTGTGCAGTACTCTTTATTTATATTAATCCCAGGTCAAATCTGACAAGCAGTAGTATTACCAGATGGCGTTCCCATCAATGGGTAAAATTCATAAAAATGAGTTGTTTTTTTAATTTAAAAAAATGAATTTTACAAAATTGAATACCCCAAACAAAATGAAAAACAAAAAATGTCGTCAACATGAAATAAACCAAGGGTTAACACGACGTAACATCCAACCAACCCAACAAGCAACCCAACCAGCCAACTAGATCATTGTTTACATACAATCCCTCTGAGAGAAGTCTCTTAACAAATAAAGATGAAGTATTTATTGAATCATTGTCTAATACGGTTTATCGAACTTTCCTTTTTATATTCTTCATATAAATATTAAAATGTCTTCCCAATTGCTCGGACACATTTTCAGGTAAAATGAAAAGAATAAAAACCTGTGTTTTTATTTCGTGATATTTTTTTTTCGTTCTAGATGTGTTGTCACCTTAGCAGTGGCGGGAGTGAAATGGATTTTTATAATGCATAATGCGATAATTGAAGACTAAAATGGTGGCGTAGAGTACAATAAAAAAAATCTTATTGACATAGAGCGTACGAATCTTTTAATAGATCAATATATCCCGTTCGACCAATAAAGACTAATTCGATTTGCTTATAGATTCCAGGGTGCTAATTTTATTGGGCGGTGTTACAACGAACCTCTTTAGTTAGTATTACTTTGTCAGACTTTCGCTTAGAGAAAAATGATTCTTGTACCGACTACCGACAGAATGGATGACGAGACCTAAAAGATAATTAGAAGAGGGAAATATAAGAGAGAGATAGATAGATAGAGAGATAGATAGAGAGAGAGAGAGAGAGGAGAGAGAGAGAGAGAGAGATAGAGAGAGAGTGCAGAGAGAAGAAAAAGGAAAGAGAGAGTGAGATGAGTTCACACTATGACCCCACCGAGATTTTGCGCTTTTCTAATTTGGATTTGCTGAGCAAACAACACGGTTTTGATTTGATCGGAAAAAACCAATTTAAAGATATATAATTACATTTTTGTAAAGAGCGGGTGAAACGGGAATATTTGTTTTAGTAAAAGGAATTTCAATTAAATACACTAGTTATTTATTACGACGCATTTCAATGTTTTATTCCGATTAAGAATTTGCTAAGAGGTTTATGTGGACAATGTGAAACCACAATTACATTAAGACGAACAAACATGCATCCATAGAAAATTTCTTACGAAGTTACCGAATGTATAAAGCATTTACATAACTGTTGCTGAGTACATGAATCAATTTATGTTAGTTACATGGTTTCGTAAAATTTAATATAAACGTAAGGTTCTTTCATGCACAAATATATATATATATATATATATATATATATATATATATATAATTATATATTATATTCGGGGAGCGGGACGATACATATTGATAAAGCAGGCTCATATATATTATATATATATATATATATATTAATATATATATTAATATATATATATATATAATATATATATATATATATATATATATAATATATATATATATGAAATGAGCGATTAAATATTTCTCCTATATTTGACAGCTGCCTTTGGCCCGTACGGGTAAGAGGGTTGGGCCGAACGAAAGTTCATTCGCGTTCTCAAACCCGGCCAGGCGTAGCTGTTAAAACGGTATAGCCACACTTGATGAAAGGTGAAACTTTGAAACACATGTCTGTGCGATTCACTTATTTAATTATATATTGCTCCCACTTTGCGTCGAGCACTTTAAATAGGACTAATTGTAGCATTCACCGTATCGGCGCACAGCCAAGCCTCGCTTATGTTTACATGTTTGAGGCCTCTAGTGAATTCATTTCCGCTTGCTTATCTAGCGATCAATTTCTCATATATTTGACAGCGTGCCTTTTGCCGTACAGTTTAAGAGGATTGTGCGAACGAAAGTCATTCGAGTCTTCAACCCGGCCTGGGTAGGCTGTAACGGTATTAGCCACACTGAGAAAGGTGAAACCTTTGAAACAACGGTGTCTGTGGATTACTTATTATATATATAATTATATATTTTATATTATATATATATTATATATATATTATGATAAGGGACAGGGTAATAACCTACTCGAGTTTCACCATAAGGATCTTCCAGGGTTAAATCCACTGGATTAATCAGATATTGATTAATTGCAGTGATTGCACGTGTGTATTGTCTTGCGATGAAACGGTTGGTTACAGGACCGCCAGCTCAAAGAACGCAATTCCAGATTCGAAAATTCAAAAAAATGAAAAAAAAAGCGGAAGTGCATTTCTTAAGATTCAAAAGCTAAAATTGTTAGATTATCCGCTCGTGCTATTTGTTTTACTGGTTTATGACAATGCATGACGTCTTCACTATATTATTTATGAGTCTGTAGCGATCGTTGGCCTTATATTGGTGAATCTTGCATCAAACTAACCATTGCTGACCTGTTTCACCGGTAAGTCACCTTTTCCACAAATACGTATATATATATATAATGTTAGGTGAAAAAGGAGTCAACGGCGTCTAGTAAGTGACAGTTTCTACTTCTTCTATCTTCAGACCAAGTAGAAAAGATTCAGCGGTTAATCTTTATCTTGTGGTAGGAGCATTGGGAGATTTTGATTGATTTAACTTAGATTTAATACACATTCCCTCTGCTATTGCTTTATGAGACAACATTTACGTAACATGACTTTCTTTTATATGTACAGATGATTGAGTTGTGAATTGTTAATAAATATTCTCACTTAATCAGTAAAAATCATATAACTACATTTTTGCTCGTGTTTCTTAAATTATACAAGGAGGTATTGTAGCATTTCAAATCCTGAATATATCATTTTCGAGTTATAAGAGTAGATAAGCACGATGCGATATAATGAATTTTACTCCTATAAACAATACTAGGACACGGGGAGGTAACTCTATCCGTTTTAAGTAAATTATATATTAAATGCAGATACCCTTTCGGTGTGGAGTAATTTGCGCTCGTTTACCAGGTCCTTTTTTTATGATTAAGGTATTGACATCATTCCCTAAGGAGGTTGAGGAATGTGAACGCGCATTTTAATCGCTGCAGAACGAATATATCTTTAACCTTCTAATTTAACCACAACCCTACGATATCTTTGTACGATAACTCATAATCGCGGAATTGATGCGTTCTCAGGGTCAGTCATATATTGATCGACTTATAATTGTCATTATTTGTTGATTTATTATTTCTCGAGTCGCACGTCTTTGAAAATGTTATCATTCCACCGATTACCCGCTCAAAACATCACGTAGAAAGTTTGACAGCTCTTTAATGAAAACAACTTTTGAAATGACTAAAAAAACAAATGAAAAATAATAAGGGAAATTTGTGAATGGTGCCGAAATTGCAGGCAATCTTTACGCGAAGGAAATATGAAAATGGTCGCAATTTCATTTGCTCGACATCTACTGGCTCTTTGATATTAATGTGAACAATTTCGATTGCCCCCCTGTGGATGTTTTTGTTCTTTTTCGACACACTCCCATTAACCGCGTTTTGCAGTTGATAAAATTACACAAAAGCTGACGTTTAAAAGCTGTTGAAAAGGTTTAACTTTCTTCCTCTATTTTCAACCTATAATGCCTATTTCTAAATTCATTGTGGCAGTTATGTAAACTGTACAGGCAGTTAAATGGATATTTGTTATTCAGAAATTAAACAATGAAAATAAATTTTGGACAATTCATGCCACTTGGATACGACTGATTATCCATTTTCACGGGTCAGTTGAAGGTATACAACTCTCAAAACTAGGCGCTGGCTTTGGAAAGACGCTAATATTCTAGGTGAACCACATATAGCAATGAATGAGCTACTTGTTTCTCCTCACACGGTTGTCACCGTACATATTCTTTGGTACCAAGGGTTAATAGGGTGCGTAATATCATGACGGTTAGTATGTCATATTATCAATATTCTCGGAAAGCCCAGTTAAATCAATCTGGGAGACGAGAGATATGTATATAATCTTTACGATAATCGTCATAATATGAACATACTAACGTCATGATATACCACCCTATTAACCTTAAGTACCAAGGAATAGTACGGGACACCGTGTGAGGAACAAAGTATATCATCATTGGCATATGTGTTACCTAGATATTGCTCTTCAACCAGCGCCTAGTTTTGAGGTTTATACTTTCACTGACCGGAAAATAAATATCAGTCTATCAACAATGAATTGTCAAAATTATTTTCATTGGTTTAATTTCTGAATAACAAATATCCATTTAACTGCCTGTACAGTTTCACATAACTGCCACATTGAATTAGAATAGGCATTAAGTTGAAAATAGAGAAGAAAGTTAACACTTTTCACAGCTTTTAAACGTCACTTTGTGTCAATCTTTTATCACAACTTGCCAACGCGGTTAATGGGAGGTGTGTCGAAAAAGAACCTAAAAACACTCCACAGGGGGCATCGAAATGTTCACATTATATCAAGAGCCAGTAAGATGTCGAGCATGAATTGCCGACATTTTCATATTTCTTACGCGTTAAAGATTGCCTGCATTTCGGCACCAATTCAAAATTTTCCCTTATTATTTTTCATTTGTTTTTAGTCATTCAAAGTTTGTTTCCATTAAAGAGCTGTCAACTTTCTACGTTAGTTTTGAGCGGGTAATCGGTGGAATGATACATTTTTCAAAGGACGTGCGATCGGAGAAAATAATAATCAAACAAATAAATGACAATTATAAGTCGATCAATATATAGAGACCCTGAAACCACAATTCCGCGATTATGAGTTACGTACAAAGATATCGTAGGGTGGGTTAAATTAGAAGGTTAAAGATATATTTTCTGCAGCGATTAAATGCGTTTCACATTCCTCAACCTCCCTTAGGGATGATGTCATACTTAATCATAAAAAAAGGACTGTAAACGAGCCAATTACTCCATCACCGGGAAAGGGTATCTCATTTTAATAGTATATTTACTTAAAACGGATAGAGTACTCCCCGGTGTCCTAGTTTGTTTATAGGAGTAAAATTCCTTATATCATCGTGCTTATCTCCTTATAACTCCGAAAATAGATATCATTCAGATTTGAAATCTCACATATACCTCCTTGTATATAATTAAGAAACACGCAAAATGTAGTTATTGATTTTTACTGATTAAGTGAGAATATTAAACAATTCAACAAAACTCAATCATCTGTACATATAAAAGAAAGTCATGTTACGTAAATGTTGTCTCATAAAACAATAGCATGGAATGTGTATTTAAATCTAAGTTAAATCCAATCAAAATACTCCATCTCCTACCACAAGATATACAGATTAACCGCTGAATCCTTTTTCTACTTGGTCTGAAGATAGAAGAAAGTAGAAACTGTCACTTACTAGACGCCGTTGACTCCTTTTTCAACCTACATTATATATATATATAGTATTTGTGGAAAAGGTGACTTACCGGTGAAACAGGTCACAATGGTTAGTTGATGCAAGATTCACAATGATAAGGCCACGATCGCTACAGACTCTATAATAATATAGTGAAACGTCATCATTGTCATAAACCAGTAAAACAATAGCACAAAGCGGATTTCTAACAATGTTTACATTTTGATCTTAAGAAAATGCAACTTCCGCTTTTTTTTTCATTTTTTGAATTTTCGAATCTGGAATTGGCGTTCTTTGACTGCGGTCCGGTAACCAACCGTTCATCGCAAGACAATACACACGTGCAATCAACTGCAATTAATCAATATCTTGATTAATCCAGTGGATTTAACCCTGAAGATCCTTATGGTGAAACTCGAGTAGGTTATTACCCTGTACCCTTATCATAATATATATATATATATATATATATATATATATTATATATATATATAATAAGTAATCCACAGACACGTGTTTCAAGGTTTCACCTTTCATCAGTGTGGCTATACCGTTTAACAGCTACCCCAGGCCGGGTTTGAGACTCGAATGAACTTTCGTTCGCCAATCCTCTTAACTGTACGGCCAAAGGCAGCTGTCAAATATATGAGAATATTGAATCGCTAGATTACTAAGCGGAAATGAATTCACTAGAGGCCTCAAACATGTAAACAAAGCGAGGCTTGGCTGTGCGCCCGATACGGTGAATCTACAATTAAGTCCCTATTTAAAGTGCTCGACCAAAGTGGGAGCATATATAATAAATAAGGAATCCACAGACATGTGTTTCAAAGTTTCACCTTTCATCAGTGTGGCTATACCGTTTAACAGCTACCCCTGGCCGGGTTTGAGAACCGAATGAACTTTCGTTCGCCAACCCTCTTACCCGTACGGCCAAAGGCAGCTGTCAAATATAGGAGAATATTTAATCGCTACATTTCTATATATATATATATATATATATATATATATATATATATATATATATATATATATATATATATATATATAATATATATTAATATATATATATTATATATATATGAGCCTGCTTTATCAATATGTATCGTCCACCTATATATATATATATATATATATATATATATATATATATATATATATATTTGTGCATAAACACCTTTACGTTTATATTAAATTTACGAAACCATGTAACTAACATAAATTGATTCATGTACTCAGCAACAGTTATGTAAATGCTTTATACATTCGGTAACTTCGTAGAAATTTTCTATGGATGCATGTTTGTTCGTCTTAATGTAATTGTGGTTTCACATGTCCACATAACCTCTTAGCAAATTCTTAATCGGAATAAAACATTGAAATGCGTCGTAATAAATAACTAGTGTATTTAATTGAAATTCCCTTTTACTAACAATATTTCCCGTTTCACCCGCTCTTACAAAAATGTAATTATATAATCTTTAATTGTTTTTTCCGATCAAATCAAAACCGTGTTGTTTGCTCAGCAGATCCAAATTAGAAAAAGCGCAAAATCTCGGTGAGGTCATAAACGTGTGAACGTCTATCTCACTCTCTCTTTCTCTTTTTCTTTCTCTCTCTGCCACTCTCTCTCTCTCTCTCTCTCTCTCTCTCTCTCTCTCTCTCTCTCTCTCTCTCTATCTATCTCTCTATCTATCTATCTCTCTCTTATATTTTCCCCTCTTCTTAAATTATCTTTTAGGTCTCGTCATCCATTCTGTCGGTAGGTCGGTACCAGAATCATTTTCTCTAAGCGAAAGTCTGACAAAGTAATTACTAACTAAAGAGGTTCGTTGTAACACCGCCCAATAAAATTAGCACCCTGGAATCTATAAGCAAATCGAATTAGTCTTTATTGGTCGAACGGGATTATATTGATCTATTAAAAGATTCGTTACGCTCTATGTCAATAAGATTTTTTTTTATTGTACTCTACGCCAACACATTTTAGTCTTCAATTATCGCATTATGCATTATAAAATCCATTTCACTCCGGCACTGCTAAAGGTGACAACACATCTAGAACGAAAAAAAAATATCACGAAATAAAAACACAGGTTTTTATTCTTTTCATTTTTACCTGAAAATGTGTCCGAGCAATTGGGAAGACATTTTAAAGTATTTATATGAAGAATATAAAAGGAAAGTTCGATAAACCGTATTAGACAATTGATTCAATAAATACTTCATCTTTATTTGTTAAGAGACTTCTTCAGAGGGATTGTATGTAAACAATGATTAGTTGGCTGGTTGGTTGCTTGGTTGGTTGGTTGGATGTTACGTCGTGTTAACCCTTGGGTTTATTTCATGTTGACGACATTTTTGTTTTATTCATTCTTGTTGGGTATTCAATTTTGTAAAATTCATTTTTTTTTAAATTTAAAAAAACAACTCATTTTTATGAATTTAACCCATTGATGGGACGCCATCTGGTAATACTACTGCTTGTCAGATTTGACCTGGGATTAATATAAATAAAGAGGTACTGCACACTTCCCAGAGCTCCAGATTTGGAACCTCTCCACTAGATGCAGTTTACCGCCATGTATGATAAAATGTATGGGGGTGTTGCCATAATAGCAATTCAGGAATACAGTCCTGACAATTATATAGGTGCTAAGGTTTGACGTGACCTCTCTGAGGCAGGTCACAAATCCTAGATGAGGAATAATCGCCTAAATAACACAGGACGGTAAACTATCCACTGGCTATCGGAAAATAGGAACACCAAAGAAACAAAGTATTTAGTTCAGGTGCGCTCCCGCACCCGTTCCGAAATACAACCCCTCTCAGTTCTGAGTATTTGGGAATAGATGAAAACTCGTGGCCTAAACACGTGCATATAGCCCTAGATTTGTTTTGGTTTAAATACGTACGTGCTTCCTCAGTCTCCTACCACCAAAATACCTCAGTCACTCCATAGTTTAAACCTACTTAGAATAGTGAAAAACAGAGAAGAAAAAAAGACCCCTCCCCTAAAAGAACAAAAAACAAATAAACAAACACAGAACACAAGGAACATTTTATTTACAAAATAAGATGATCCGACATTGTGGCTGGAAGGTAAAATTGAACATAAAGTGTTCTCTAAGAAACGAAAAATTATTCAACAAAACAAAATTGTAGGCCCTATGGTTTCCATCGTTTCCACGCCTAATATAAGGACTGCTGATGGATGGGTGTCCTTAATGTAGCGTCTAGGAAAAAAAAAAGATTGTTCGAAGAAGGGGTGTGTTTAAACTTTGAAATATTCTGTTGACTATCGAGGAACTAAATCCTATTAATTGATTATTGTAACATCGGCCATTGCTGATAGTCCGTTCTTGCTAAAAACGGTAATGGTTGGCATCACACCACCAAACATGTTGTCTTCTCCTTTGAAAATACCCACAGGACTATGCTCAAGGACAAAAATGAAGGAAGGGGAATCTGTATTCCATCAAATCCTGATCAGACATTCAGCTGCCGCTCATGCGATTATGTTTGCATGTCACGCATTAGCCGTCATATCAGCCAGAAGCATGGACCACGCATTTCTTAATATTCGTTCACGAAGCCAAGCAATGAATGGATAATGAATATACTTACACGCACACACTCACAGAGAGAGGGAGAAAGACATACGGACAGACAGACAGACACAGACAGACGAAGAGAAAGAAAGAGTTAGCGAAAAAGAGAGAGAGAGAGAGAGAGAGAGAGAGAGAGAGAGAGAGAGAGAGAGAGAGAGATGGAGAGAGAGAGAGACAGACAGACAGACAGACAGACAGACAGAAGGGAAATGCAATAAACCACAGTGGGCCGTAAGAAAATTAGACATTGTCTCAATGTGATGAACATCTCTTTGATGTATGTTTTTATGTTTGTTTTCATTTATCCCACCACGTATAGTATAACCAACCGAAAATCCCTATAATAACGACTCCGATCCTCCCACCCTTTGATATTTTGATAACTTACTCAACCTATCTAATCCATCACCACCAACCCCCCAACTATTTCCCCTATTCCACCGTCTCCCAAAATCATGCACTCCAACTAAAAAAAAAACAACAAAAAAAAAAAAACAGAAATAGTTGCTATACATGTTTAAAATCGCATTCCGGAATATTACTCCTACACAATTTGCTTCCTGTCAGAAGATGCTCTCATAAACTAAGCTTTTTGCAGTTGAAATAGATTATTACAGGATTCAAATTTAAAGTATTTCCCCCCATTTATTCATTTAAATTGCACTGTCCATTCTCACATCTGAAACTTAGCATACAACATCAATCTACAACAGACATCCACTGTCGCAAGTTGTACACATTCACTGCTCTCTATTCAATCATGAATATTTATGTAGCAATTAATCTTGACTATCAAATTTCAAAAATTGACATTTTGGACAGAACACAGACATATAAAATGTACACTTTGGTCACATACCGATTTCAATGATATTAAACTTAATTAGACTAATTTAATCATAGTCATCATTTCAATTAAATAGAGCTAATAATTATACTTTTGGAAAATCGCTATGTAATGAAAATTTACCAAATGTAATTGATCATAAAATGTGATTGAGATCTTTAGTAAATGGAATTTCAAATTATATTGCAACGTCCGATCACGAGTCACTGTGCTATTTAACCTTGATATAGCAATTGATCTTGATGAAAAACTCAGAATTCAAACTGGTTCTTCTGAAGAAATTGACCTTAAGTCACATCCTGCTCATGGTGGAAGGTTTGAGTAAATAGATACAATACAAGTGTTTAGGAATTTTTCAGCTAGCATGTTTATTTTTCTGACATTCTTTTCATCGGTAAGATTTTAAACGGTTATTTTGGTCGGTGGAGACGTCCTTAACTGTTTACATACCCGTTTCTTGGTTTCTTGTTACCTATTGCAAAAGGATCAAGTACCAATCTCAGGGTTGCTTCACAGACAAAACAAAATATAACAGGGGTGTTCACGTAGTGTTTTTTTAGTGTAATCAAGTGACACGTTCGGGAGCCACAGCCACTTGCTTACGGTTGGATCACAATGTTGGACGAGTCGTTGTGAGTGACGTAAAGTAGGAAAGAGTAATCGAATTCATTTGAGAGTGTCTATTGATGGTTCAAACTACCCCGAACCGATAGAGTCTAATTAGTAAGTTTCACTTATTCAACTGTTTCGCTTCGAGTCAATGTGGGTATCCATTGGAAGTATCATATCTAGAACACTAAAGAGTACGTCCAATTGTGGTGTAATAGTTGGCAAGCTAGTCTCTCCGATCAATTACTATTGAATAGTGTGTTCGATCGACCCTGGATGCCTCATAATTGCGACCATGTAGCACACACCACAGGTGGGGAAGGGTTCGGTATATACCCTCGTAGATCCATTAGTACTGAAAAGCGAATCCGATGCTTATACGTTCCTCATACTTGCGACCATGTAGCACATCCTACTCACGGCAATCGGGTAGATAAATAACTACCTAAGAAACTGTTTGATTGATTGTTTGTTGTTTTTGTTGTTGTTGTTTGTTTTACGGCATATGAAGTTTTTTCAGGCCATTTAATACCGAATCAGATCATTTAGATATCTGGTTGCACACAGTAACTGACGTTGCTTACATGGGCACCTCTCTAAGTGTTGAATGGGCTCATTATTGCTTAACTTCGGTGATCTAGCAGTAACCGGGTCATCAAACGTGGCTTATCTGTAAGTTGTATATTTTGGGATGTTTATATTTGTTTAATTATTATGCAAATTATCTCAGCATTTTCCTCTCATAAACTTAATCTAAAACACCTACTTCAGAAAAAGATGAATATGATTAATCCAATAGGTGACATGTAGGTAAGCCTTGTCTAGAAATGACAAAAGGTTCTTGAACATAACATTAAAAAATAAAATAAAAAACCTTAGACATTATTTTAAATACATTCATGAATACAAAGCAGATTTCGCCTCATAAATAACGAGTCGTTTATCTATAGACGCGCGCTTTAACTATCCTTCTTCTTCTCAGAGATATTTTTATTTCACTTACCGTTTTTTTTTCTTTTTGGGGAGCATGATTTATAATATGAAACCAAATATTGATGCTCATAATTTTGCCGACTGTCGACTTACTAGCGATTCATTCTATTTAAGCACACACACACACAACACACACACACACACACAAACACACGCACACATTCCAATGACACACACAGGCACACACACTAACACACACACACACTAACACACACTATCACACTAACACACACAAACACACACACACACACTAACACACACATACACACACTAACACACACTATCACACTAACACACACAAACACACACACACACACACACACACACACACATATATATATATATATATATATATATATATATATATATATATATATATATCGGCATTTTTGTTTTCCATGAAATCTCTTGAGACACACGCACACGCTCACGCGCGCACACACACTAACACACACACGCACGAAAGCACATACACACGCACGAAAGCACATACACACGCATGCACACACTCTCACATACACACACACACGCACACACACACACACACACATTATATATATATATATATATATATATATATATATATATATCGGCATTTTTGTTCTCCATGGAATATCATGAGATTAGGCAAAGCGTTTTCGCTTTTTTCCCTTCTTTCCTTAGATATGTTTGACCGAATATTTTTCTGTGTACATAAAACATTTAATCCTCTCTGCTTCTGTAATCTCTCCATAATATTCAGTTGTTTTAATTCTATCTTTAAACTGAATCTATGAACAGAAGAAGAAAAAAAAATGTAAAAGAGCCATGCCAATATATCGACCGGCAACTTATATGCTGATCCCCACTTCCTTTCTGAAATTACGTATACATATATTTAGACACAGCCTTCCCCGAACACTGCTTTCTAGATCGGAGTACAATCAGTTTTGTGAACGTACACTTATACGCACACAACAACAAAAAGAAAGAAAAGAAATGAAAAGAAAAAGAAAACTAAATACAAATAGCATGATCTTCATTGTTATTAAATCCTATTCATCATATTGCGTAGATATTTCGGTATTTAAATCTTTACAAAGAAAAATGTTTCTTAACTTCTCCGAACAATTAATATCGTATAAGGACATGAATAAAATTAGATCTAAAATTACCAACGCTACTTATTTTCTTTCATATGTATAAATGAATCTAACACTAATTAAACCGATGTACGAGGTGAATATCTGGGATTACTCAGTGCCGTGGAAAAAAATATATCCAAATTAGTTTTCTATGTCAAATAAATCCGCAGTAAATAAACATAATTGCATAGTTTTAAATAGTCCGGCATTCGAAAGAAAATTGATACATACATATATCCCCAATACCATCCCATCATCATTTTCTCAGTCTACTACTGGACTGAGGATTTTCCAAACGATTGTAAGACAGTTGGGGGGGGGGGCGTAATGAATTATACTACATTGGCGTAGCGGGCTAATGGTTAGTATGTATTTTATCATGGGCAGCATTGGGTTATTTTATGCCAAATCCTGTTGTTTTATTCATTCTTGATGGGTATTCAATTTTTTAAAACATTTCTAAAACTAATATTTTTTCTATTTAAACCATAGATGGGACCCTAACAGGTACTACCTCACCGGATCAGAGTGAGCCTGGGAGTAATGGCAATGAAGTTGTACTTTAGACTCCCCAGAGAAATGGAGTTTCATCACTAGATGCAGTTTAAAGTCATACCTAGGACACTAGGACTCTCAGCCACCGCCTTCTAACACATACATGATAAAAAGAGTTAGGAGTTTGCCATAAGAGCAATAGGGTCGGGACAGTCATATAGGTGCTATGACTTGACGTGCCCAGTCGATTAATCGGAGGGGTCCTTTTCCGACCGACCGTTTAGCCTAAGTAAGACCTAAAATGGAGCGGTGCATGTCATCGATTGCTCGGCCAGCAGGATTCCGTTTTTAAGCATCACTGTCACCACCCATGGTCAACTGGTGGTCCCATTGGCGGGATTTCACCCCTTTGCAGAGGCTCAGTTCTACAGCTCTAGCTGACAGAGCGGGCAACAAATTTGATCTGGAAATTTGGTAAAAATATCTATATGTATTAAATCAGGAATTAAACTAGGAATATTTGACGGAAGGCTTGCATTAGTGCACTAAACTGAACAATTTAACAAAGTCTAAGACTATATAACGAGAGGGGAGTATATCTGAAATTAAAAAGGATGACGAACAAGAAGATGGAGATAAGAAGAGATGAGAGGGAGTGGGAAAATCAATGAATGGAAAGGAATAAGAAGAGTATTGTCCTTAAGCTTTTGAATAATATTTTTGTCATCCATACAGTTGTAAGTAATATTTACCGTAGTTTTATTAAATAACTCTATAGTCACGTTGGAAAGCCTCTATGAGATTTAAGAACTCTTGTTCCTAATAATAAGTCATCTATACATTTAAAGCCATCGGAATCTTTTGAAGAGTCTTGATTCTTGGAATTCTAGGTGACGTATTTTTAATAATCCGATAAACATTTAACTACTAGACGTATTAAAATATACACCACAATCGAATTCGCACACGGATATGGAACAAATGATTTCACATTATCGCTGTGGGGTGATAAAGTAATAATAAAAATTACCAATCAACAGAAAATATTAAATGCGTGTCAGCAAATAATTGAATGAATAGATTAAGCACATACATATGGCAAAAGAGACACTGAGGCGGGCCATGCTTTTTTGCATTTGAAATTGATGGCGAATATCAGTTTAAATTAAATCTAAGGATGTCAAGTGTCCTTAATTACACTTTATTGATCGGAAGATGGCATGGTCATGTAGGTGTCGGAATTCTGTCGCAATGAGGCATGGCTACGTGTAGTTAGTTGAATGTCCGGAATGTGATTTAACCAGTCCAAATTTTGGAGTTGAGAAGTTCGTTTGTCAACTAGGGCTGGGTTCAGTTAAAATCGTTCAGTTAAGGGTAAGTGCTCATTTGGGCAGATGTATTTTCTGTCTGTGCCCCCTTCCCCCATGAAGCGTGGGTTGGATGTGTCGAAGAAGAAATAAAACATTATACAGGTAAAATATGTCTCTGTGTTGTTATTGAAGAAGGAATGTTGCACCAGACACACCAGGTCGACAGGGAGACGATAAGACCCCAAAAGAAAAGCAACAATTTTGATTGAATGCCGTGCCCACTAGGAGGATGAGGGGCCACATATATCAAAGAAGTGCAGTGACTATGCAACTATATCGATGCAATGTCTGGATCTAATACATATATCGGATTAATATCAGACGATGCAACAATTACATCTTACCTTTTCTCGAAATAATATTTAGCCGTAACTCAAACAAACTAACAATCTACCAAAGATCAGTAAATAAAACTGATGTCATCAATTTATACTCAAACCACAACAACAACTAGTAATGGGTGGACTTTTGTGTCAATATCTGCTTGGAGAATGTTATCATAGAAGGTGTAGGAATGTTTCTTAGTGTTTACATTTTAAAACCACTTAACCCAATCGAGAATGATGTGCACTACATTTAATGGCAACCCCTCACGCCTATAACTATTTATATCAGTGATTAAACGGGCATCATAACATTTTACAATCAGCTATAATAAACACAATTTTCTGATCATTGTGTAAGACATGAATGCTCACATAAGCAATGACGAAAATAACCAATTCCTTTTTCATGATTCCCTGAAGAGAATTGGTGTATATATGACCGGATTTTCACTGCAACACAAATGGAAGAAACGTCTGGCACTCAAGAGGAGTATCTAAAAAAAAAAGCTCATCTGGTCAAAGTCACTGATAGTTTATTGTTCAGACGATTAATTTATTAGCTTTCCCTCGTTTATGAGAATTATTTGTGGAGCGTGTTGTAATGTCGTAGCAAATATACTCGGCGGGACGGGTTCAAATACTTGACGAGACTGTTTGCATTTCATATAGCGCTAATACCCTTGGGAAATGTATGAATCCAAATATTGGGCAACCAGTCTAGTAGAAGAAAAACCTATTAAACTCCGCTTAAGAAATAGACATGGGACCACATACTGCTCGTCTGGAGGGATATATATATATATATACCAACCCCTCCGCACGAACTAGATACGAGACAAGGTCAATTTCTTAAGCAGAGTTTAACTGGTTTAAATTCAGAGTGTTTCCTTCTGGTTACCTAGCCATGCTTGAAGAGCCCAGACTGCCCTGCTATTTATCTATAGCTGGAGGGAAACTTAGATTCATACATTTTTCAAGGGTATTAGCGCCATGTGAAGTGCAAACAGCTTCGATCAGGAATTGAACACACACACACACACACACACACACACACACACACATATATATATATATATATATATATATATATATATATATATATATATCATGTCATGCAATAAGCATGGATATCCATGACAATCTCTCGCCAACCTTCCCTATCATTCATTGCCCCAGGGAGATCCTCTGCGCAGCATCCAGCATCTTCGCATACTTGGTCAATGTAGGTCCTTGGTGGGCGGCCCACACTATCCGATCTCACTGACAAGTTAAAGCGTCAATTCTTCCAGATTGTGGTTATATCAGTACTGCTATATGGCTGCATTGCCTGGACCCTAACGAGGCGCCTTGCGAATAAGCTAGGTGGGAGCTGCACAAGAATGCAGCGTGCGGTCTTGAACAAATCGTGGAAACAGCAACCCACGAGGAAACAGCTGTATACCCCCCACCTATATCACAAAACATTCGAGTTAGACGGACAAGGCATATTGGACACTGCTGGAGAAGCATGGACGAGCTTACAAGTGACGTTCTCCTAGGAAGCCAACGCACGGATATATAATATATATATATATTATATATATATATATTTCTTGTGTGTATGTGTATGTGTGTGTGTGTGTGTGTGTGTGTGTGTTGTGTGTGAGAGAGAGAGAGAGAGAGAGAGAGAGAGAGAGAGAGAGATTATACGATTTACATAGAAACACTAACATTAGATTTGAAAAGCTTCAACCTTTTTTGTAACCTTTGATAATTTACAAAAATTGAACGATATTCATAATATCACTGTATTTCTCAGTGACCTCATCGAGCCTATATCGGCGCACAAAAGGGGATTTTAACGTTTAAAGAATTTAAATAAGATTCCGTCATATCATATTAGTTTTTAAGTTAATGGATGTGATCATGCGCAGTTTAAGCAAATACAGAATTCTCTTTGCAAAAGAACTCACGAAACCCATCTTTAAGCTTCTCTGTTTTATTTTTATTCATCTATTTATCTATTTATTCATTTTTGTTTATTTTTATTTCTTTTCTTTTTTTATCTTTTAAATTGTCTTTATATTTATTTTAATCACGTTACTTATATTATTTTAGAATTAGCTTCAGAATGCTTTATGGTTAACTTTTTTTTTCTTTATTCTTTATAGGATTCATCTTACAGCTAAAAGGCAAACTGGCGCCAACCGTTAAAAATTGAAGAAAGAAAAATGATCGAAATATTTTAAAACATTAGATAATTAGAGAATGTGATACTTTTTTTTTCTTCTATAGGTAGAAGGCAAACGAGAATTCGCCAACATAAAATATTATAGCATGAAAATTGAAATTACGTGTGTCTCCATTTAGTTAATGAATGCATCTAAACAAGAACAAAGCATTTATGAAAAAAGCAAAACCTGAGACCAAACATAATTCATGATGACTCGCGTGAACAACAGGAGACAGAAATGTCAATATTGCAAAGCCATATCTATTTGAGGCCGCTTCTTTCGTTAGTATCTTTTTTTTTCGATAAAGAGCACTCGGTTTTAACATTTAAATATATGGAAGTTCACTTAATAAAAAAGACCATATACAATATATACATACACTATATACATAAAATACAATATATATGCACACTATTTATATACATATGTGTATATACTATATGCACATATATACATACAAATATGTTTATGTATGTAATTCTAAAGTTATTCACATACACATACTTTGTAAGTATATTAAAAAAAACGAAAAACAAGAGGATGTTGTATGGATGATATTTTATAGTAGGAGCCAACGTTATACCTTTTCACTTTGTTTAGCAAACTATCGACAGGGCATTCATTTATATTGAAAAAAACCTAGTGGTTTGTAAGTTTGTTTCTTTATTCTATAACCGCAACAAACAAAAAAGAGAAAACTTACACGCCATTGTTTTTTTCACATATGAATGAATGTCCTGACGATGGTTGGCTAGACAAAACGAAACGTCATAACGTCAGATCCTACAATAAAATATCATCCATCTGAACACCGTGTTCTTTTTATATACTTACATACCATCGGATTCATTTTCATTTTTCCAATTACACATACTATACACGCACACACGCACACACACATATATACATATATATATATATGCGTATCTGTGTGTGATAGATAGATAGATAGACAGATAAAAAGAGAGGGGTTTGTTTGTTTGTTTGTTTGTTTGTGTGTGTGTGTGTGTGTGTGTGTGTGTGTGTGTGTTTGCAACATTTCTTCATTCAGACATATTTGGTTGAATAGTTCAGATATGTTTTGTTCATAATCCTTTCAAATTGTTGAATAGTTGATACAATATCAAACCGGAATTGGATAATAAATCTTTCATAATTAATTTCTCCCAAAATAGTTTCAGTTCCTTAATAGGACATCATTAAATGATATTTCTTTTCATCATAGACATATCGATAGACAGATAGATAGATAGATGAGATTATTATTATTATTATTATTATTATTATTATTATTATTATTATTATTATTAGTAGTAGTAGTAGTAGTAGTAGTAGTAGTAGTAGTAGTAGTATCTATCAGAAGATTTTAAAATCATTTTATTGCTTTTGTTTAGTTCATTGATTAAATACAGGACTGAATTTTTTCTGGAAGAATATTAATTTTTTTCATTAATAGTTATTGATTGTTATTGTTGCATGTATAAAATATGTTAGGGGTTGTGAATATTGATCTTTATGATTTCGTAGTTGTTCTACTGTTATTTTTGTCTGCTAATTCGAATCCGTCATCTATTAAAGTTGTAGTATATCGTCTCTGATGGAGGGTTCTACGTATTTCTTCAGGGGTTTTGTTGGTGACCCAAGAAGTTGATACTATGTGCTAGGGAGTAAGATATATATTCTATGCAGCTTTTAGTGTGTTGCCTCATAAATATAGATATATGGGTGGGTTTCTGTATCTTTATATATCTGTGGGAAAAATCTGTGCTAATTTGTCATTTTGTTATTTTTCAAGTATAAAAATGGTAGTTCTTTAAAATGATGTTTTATGCTGAATTGTGTCTAAGGTCGTAAGTTTTGAAGTAAGTTTTGTATATCGTTGTTATTACTAGTAGATAATTTCCAAAATAAAAATTAGTAATCTATATAACTTTTCGATGATCTCATAAAAGTCATTTTAATATCTATACAGTATTTTTGTCCTAGGTTATCATTAATATTTTCTTCAAATTATACTAAGGTTTGAATGACATATGTTCGTTCCAGTTTGGTTCCCAGGGTTTCAGTATATTTTTTCTTCTCGAAGAGGAAATAATGATCGTTTATGATTATTTATATGCCATTCGTGACAAATCTTTTTAGAATATCGGGTGTAATGTTTGTGGGTGTTTTCTAGTCAAAATAATTCATAAATATATAAGAAAATATACAGGAGTACAACGACATAGTTATAAAGAAAAGCATACAAAAGAGCCATAGTCATTTCAAATAGAACATATTACCGGAAAAAAAAAAGAAGATACTAAGGGATGAAGCTAACTAGTAATAAATTGATACAGAAATAGACAAGAATATCATATGTACAATTACCAAATTCTGCTAAACACACAATCAGATATTAACTAAAAAATAAACATACTTTCTAATTTAATTCCAAAAGCTAGCAATTCTATGAACTACTTAAAATTCACAACTTGGAAAAAAATAAAATATCTATAAAACCTAAACATCAGTGATATCAAATGTCGACCTATAATAACAAGAAATTGTGACAGAAATCCACCATACTACCAAATGGTGCAAGAAACTGATCATACAATGGCATATGCACAAACCAGAGTCCGTCCTAGAGAATGAGAGGGATAAATTTTCTAAGATTTTGAGATACAAGTGGATCACCTAATTCCGGCCATAAGAGCATATCACATGTACGTCAATAAGTAGAAGAGTATATTTTATCGTCCCGATGGACCAGTGTTGATTAACAAAAAAGAAAAAAAACTTGTCAACTGGTGGATTTTGCAGATACAACAGATCACAGTGTGAAGCTGAAGGAGAATGAAAAAATGGACAAATACCTGGACCTTGCCAGAGAACTGAAAAAGTTATGGAATATGAAAGTCAAAGTTATACCAATTGTAGTTGGTGCACTTGGAACGGTCCCAAAAAGATTTGGAAAATCTGGAAATCAGAGGGAGAATCGAGACCATCCAGAATGCTGCACTGCTGCAATCTGCCAGAATACTAAGAAGAGTCCTGGATACCTGAGAAGATTCTAGTGAAAGGCCATCAGCTAACGCTGATGTGAAAAACTCAAAAGGAGTGAACAATAATAATAATAACAATTACAAATTCATTTAAATATTACTAATCTGAATAATTTGCACATATATATATATATATATATGGTTCAATATTCCAATTTATTACTAGTAATTTTCTGACTCATACATGGAACGCTATCAGGTACTACCATTATAGATCAAAGTGGATCTGGGAGTAATGACAACTATAAGAGTACTCTAAATTCCCCAGATATCCAGATACTAGCGGCTCATTAGCCGATGCAGTCTTGTGTCATATCCGTGACAGTCATTTTTGGTCGATTTCACACGCCTGAAGGGGATGCAGTCGAGGTTTTCTAAGCCTCGCCGACGGTTATTTCTGATTATTTAAACACCTACATATCTACTGCTTGTAAACTTATCGTATACTCACCCATACGTATTCACACATATGTATGTACATTCAGACATAGATACATACAAAGGAATCAACATCATTCTGATATAAGTGTAGAAATACATACAAACATGTACACATTATATAAACCGTTCGTCCATTTGCATTTATTCTAAGCGCAGAGCCCATAGAAATATAACTATATTAGGTAGTTTTCAATTATTGTAAAATTATATTAGAAGGATCAAATGTCTTACTTGTGAATCACCTGGGGTTCAATATTTTCGTTGATTATTCCCTTAATTGTTTTCACCATCGTTTCTCAATTTCATCCTGTCAATCGAATTCCGTGTATTGCTATCAAATACATAGACTCCAATTTAACAGATCTGAATGAATTAGCTTACCCTTAATTCATCTTGCTTACTGTCTTCCCACTAACATAGCTTCATTTATTGTTTCGTATCTGCAAGCATATCTGTACAGACAATGGGTTGAATATTCACTGATGCTGATCAATGGCCTCGATTCTGATATGAAGACAAATGTATTTGTTCTATCAGGAACTGAGCAATATTAAACGAAGCATGACTGAACTGTGTGAATTAAATGGTGCGACTCTTTTTTTCTCTCAGTTCCAGTATACTAAACTTTTATAGTCAAATATGCAAAGGCAACAGGCTTCTTGGGTCTGTAGTTGCCGGATAATTATTGGGTTTAAATGAAAGGTTCAATTACACTCAGCTTAGTATGGTACAAGGATACACGTTTGGGAAAATTGAAATGGGTTCCATCGAAATTACTAGCTTAACTTGAACTCCGCCTTGGGCACTATACAGCCTGATCATATCTTCAATATTGACAGTCAGGTCTGCTTGTCTAAAGCTGAACTTGCTAGTCATATGAGATGCATTTTACACAGATCCTTTCTGAGCAGTCTACTGGTAATCTGTACCAGTTCATACAAGGTTGAGATAGTCATCATCTCTAGAAAATATTGTGGTAATCACTATATATGCTCCCAAACCCGGTAGAATTCTTTGGAAGGGAATTTAACTGATCGCCACCGTATTTCGTGTAAGCAAGACTCTCTGTTATTTACGGATGTGAGCACTCTAAGGGAGTGTAAGATGTACCTATGTGTGTATTTATTAGAAAAAATTTGGTTGCTGGTCGGTAAGTGCTGATGGCCGTGGGGTTAGCGAATGAGACTGAAGAAAAATTCCGGCTTTCGCTCTCCGCTGGAGGTTCTCTGCTAAGTCTACCTACACTGATGAGACGCGAAACACGGTGTCTGCAGATAACTATTAAATATATATATAATATATTATATTTATATATATATATATATATATATATATATATATATATATACGAATATGAAATTATTTAATTATTGTGCATTGACCTCTATATGTACAATGTGAATTTCAATATTTCAAATTTTGACAAATATATTGTTCTGTATATAATTCGCCAATTATTGTGCATTGAACTGGACTATACAAATTCTAATATTTCTATATTAAAAAAGACCCTGCCTTAGACTATTTTACAATACCTACTTACCTGGTCATCTCTCAAATCTCATGCTCTCTCTTCTCTCTCTCTCCCTTTCACTCTATATATATTTCTCTCTATCTATCTATCTCTATATATATATATATATATATATATATATATATATATATATATATATATATATATATAAGTATATACGTGTATATTTATATATATACATGTATATATATATATATATATATATATATATATATATATAATATATATATATATATACACATACATATACATGAATATATATATTATAATTTACTAAACTCATTCTCATGAAATATATTAATAAATAAAGACGAAATATTAATGAAATCAATTGTTTATTTGGGTTTATCTACCTTTCATTTATATTTTTCACACACAGATACGCGGATACACTAAAATAGGGAATTAAATGAGTTAAATGAACTTGTCATTTTACCTTAGGCCCTTCGCATCTGCACACCGAAGAACCTAACTGACAAGTTCAACCAGATAAAAAAAAGCCATCCTAAAACTTCTATATCCCAAATCCTTCATAAAATATGCTAATCTAAGGCCCTCAAAAGTAACCAATTTCAACCCCCACCTACACAATCTCCAACACATCTAAACTCTCCGATAGTTACATAATTTTACCAATCAATTCTTCCTCTAACTTCATAGTAAAGAATTAAATAAGTTAGACATCAAAACGGTTACCTCAGCCTCGGAAACTAATCGTAACATACTTAACCCACAATTACGGCAACATATTAAATGTGACGCCAACTTAGATATGATTCCATGCGAATATTGTGATAAAAATTATTTAAGCGAAACCTCCAGGAATCTCAAATTACGGATGTATGAACACAGGCTGTATATTAGTTTAGGAAATCCTAACACTTGTCTCTTATAATTTATATCCGAAACTAACCGTAACTTAATTTTAACAGTGCCTCGATTTTACCACACATCAACAACAAAAGGTTAAGACAGATATTTGAAGCTGGAGCCATAGCTACATTACCATCAGTTAATACGAGACCAGTTTTTTCAGTATATCGCCTTTTCTATGTAAATTAATATTTGATAGCTTTAATGCACCAAAAATAAGCCAGTCCGCCCTACGTAAACCTAACACACTCGTTCCCATCCCTGCATAAAGCCACCCACTACACTATTTCCCCTACCCAGATAAAATGGTGCCACCACGGCTAAACCCAACAACACACACACATGCCAGATCGTAATCAATAGCTGACTTTACACACTACTACATGAAACAGATTAGACACCTTTATAATATATTGGCATAAATCCTATCGTGAAATTTATCTCACTATATTTCAATTATAACAAATCATGTCAGATCCTCCTCGTCCCGTAACCTCGACGAATCCGTCGCGGCCTTTCACAATTGAATATCTTCACGCATTGTAGACCCAACCCTAGCCGATACTGGTTACAGCCCCTTCTTCATGCACAACCAGCAATTCTCCCATTTTTTTAGTATGTCATCCATTATCAGCACAAAACATTTCACCTACATCAGTTCCTGATGAAGGGTGCAAGCCCGAAACGTTATACCGTCGACTTCTCCATCAAGAATGAAACATTTTTTGGAATACTTCGTGTTATTCCATCCCCCCATATATATATATATATATATATATATATATATATATATATATATGAACATACATACATATACATCAATAAGTACATATACATACATATACATATACACACATGAATATATATATATATATATACATACATATATATCGATATAAAAATGACAACTTTCAAGTGATCAGATATAAATCTATTTCATTATCCTTGGTTTTTCAGATATCATGTCAAAATGGACAAGTATTACGCACCATATATATATATATATATATATATAATATATATATATATATATATATATATATATATATATACATATATATATATATATAATCCAAAAGTCCAGAGAAGAAATCTTCCTTACGACACAAGAGTTTTATTTCAAAAACCTGTCGCAGTTTTAGAGCTCAATGTGTGCTCTTAATGCTAGAGTCACAGAGCAAATATATAAGTAAAGAAATAACAAAAGACTTAGAGATTTAGATTATAGTCTATTTCAGGGAGCTTAGACAAAGTGTCTAACTCTCCCGACTCATCAGATTCGCATCTGATGAGTCGGGAGAGTTAGACACTAAGCTATCTGAAATAGCCTATAAAGCTAAATCTCTAAGTATTTTGTTATATATATATAGATAGAAAGAAAGAAAGAAATAAAGAAAGAAAGTGCGTAGTGTAATGGTTAATGTCATAGGAAATAGACGCGTCACCCAGAGTTCAAATCCTGGATGTGGTAATTGCATTTCACTTAGCGCCAATACCCTTCTCCCCCTCCAGCTATGGATAAATAGTAGGGCAGACTGGGCTCTTTAACCTTGGTTAGACAACCGGTCTAGGAGAAGAAAAACTCTGAATTCAAACCTGTTAAACTCCGCTTAAGAAATTGACCTTGTGTCACATCCTGCTCGTGCGCAGGTGTTGGTATACATATATATATATACATATATATATATATATATATATATATATATATATATATATAATATAGAGAGAGAGAGAGAGAGAGAGAGATAGTGAGTGAGAGAGAGAGAGGGGGAGAGAGAGAGGTGTGGTTTAGTAAAATTATATAGTCAGATAGCCTACTCGGGTTTCACCTCGTTCGGATCATCAGGATTATCTGCGATGAAATAACTTAATTGATTAATCAAGAACAAACGGAAGTAAACAAAATTATTATAGTCCCACAGAGAAGTAAGAAAGTTGCGTACTGATTTGATTCTTCAACCGTCAGCAACATTTGTTTACGTTTTAACCCCCAAGTCGCCACGTTTGTTTATGGCGGTGTGCTGAGTTGATTTGCTTTAACCGTCGCCTGCATTTGCTTACATTTTAATAGTCACCTGGTGCGTTTGTGGCAGCAACCGTTCAAAATTTCTGAAAAAGCTAGACTTAATTAATTAGTTTCTACGCTAGCTTTATATACTAAACAAACACTCCTGCATTATCCAATTCGGGGGCAAATGCTTTCTTTATTATTACAATTGCAAGTTAGGCACATGCGTTTTTATTTAATTTTCAAATGTTGGTTTTGCTGATATATCGATCTACATCGGCATACAATTATAACTTAATTTTACAGTCTCTTTGTTAAATATTTTATATAATTAATTTGTGTGTGGAAGCTGTATTTTTCTTTAATTTTGGAAAATATATTCCCTAATTTAAGTTTCATTGCCATATTAAACGGAGGTGCGAACAAACTTAAATTAGGAAATATATTTTTCAAAATTTAAAAGAAATAACAATTCCTCCCGAAAAAAATATATAAAATATTTAATGAAATACTGTAAAATTAAGTTATAGTATCCTGCCTAAATAGAATTAAATACAATGAAATGTACAATACATAGAATACAAACATGTACAAAATTTGCAATACATAAAATACAAGCATAGGACAACTCTTCTGAATACATGTGGGACATCAAAAATACGATGTAGATCCTATTGTAAAATGGGAAATTGTAAAACAAAACACGGTGATACAGCCCGGCCGATAAAATCTGTCTTTTATGACTAGAAAATAATTAGCTATCTCTTCCTATTCCAAAGAGATGCTAAACCAAAGATCCGAAGTTATTAGCAGTTGTTGTCACAAACCCACATGGTGACTTGACAGTTAAAATCTAAACAAATGCTGGTGACGGTTAAAAAGAATCAACTCAGCCCACAGGCATGAAGTCATTTAGTGTTTTGACAGTTAAAGACGCAAACAAATGTTATCGATTGTTGAAGAATCAAATTAGCACGCAGCGTTCCTACTTCTCTGCGGGACTATAATAATGTCTATTGTTTACTTCCCTTTGACATTAATTTATTGATTTAATTGATTAATTGAAGATAACGCTAATGATCCGAACGAGGTGAAACCCGAGTAGACTATCTTACTATAAAATGTTACTATATATATATATATATATATATATATATATATATATCTGTGTGTGTGTGTGTGTGTGTGTGTATGTGTGTGTGTCTGTGTGTGTGTGTGTGTGTGTACGGAGTAAGGGAGATATGTGTATATAATTATGCTTATATATATGTCTGTCGTGTGTTTGAGCAAATATGTGTGTATGTAATTGTATATATATATATATATATATATATATATATATATCTGTGTGTGTGTGTGTATGTGTATGGGGGGTGTATGTATATATATGTATGTGTGTGTGTATCTCTGTATGTAAATATATATATATTTATGTTAATGGGATAATATAATCTAATAAAGTATCATTAACTTCTTCAAACCATTTAGAAAGATTCCTTCTATTTTCGATTCTACTATTCCGTCTTAATCTCAAGACCCGCCGATAATTAGGAGATATTATCCACCGAATGTTTATACTTATCACATCGCTTGCTTGCCTTTGTATACTTCATAGAATTTAACTGGGCGCTACCGATAAGATTATGCTGCTAAGAGACTTCCATTAATGTCAGAATGCAATTGATTAAAAACTGTCTTCTTTCATCAGTCTCTCAATTTACTGAACGGCGAAGTTTATTGAGGAATTATTATTGGCAAGAGCACACCAGTTATCTGAACTATCCTCTGGTGAAAACAAAACTAATTCCACAATGTGTACCGGGGCTCCCCTTTTCGAAATTCTTTAGAGAAATTAAGACATTTCTGCAATTCCTTAGGAAATTTACTTCACGTAGGCCTGCATCAATTCCAATGAGCTCTAATATCTTTATTTGGCAGAAACAGCAACGTCAATCAATACAACAGTATGCGCTATTAGTATACACCTATATTTGAATGTATATGTACATAAAAAGGGGCGCGTTGTGTAATGGTTACCACCATAGAAAATGGTGGTAACAACCAGACAAGTTCAAAACCTGGGCGTGGCTATTTGCATTTCACATAGGGATAATGCTATTGGGAAAGGTATGAATCTAACTATTCTTCCTTCAGCTATTGGTAAATAGTAGGTAAGACCAGGCTCTTCATGATGTTACATATATTCGATGTAAACATTTTTAAGAATGTTGCAGTTTGTATATTACTTAGTACGGACAGCCATATTCTTGCTATTTTACAAGAATGACGATTGTTTAAATATAAATCATGATCATGAGTTCTCGGACGGGTATATAGTCATGTCAAGTCCTAGCACCTATATGATTGTACCGACCCTAATTCTCAAATACTATTACGGCAACTACAACCCATTTTATCATATATGTGCTAGAAGGCGGCTGTCCTGGGTATGATGCTAG
>CM042139.1:87436313-87440806 GCA_023376005.1 Doryteuthis pealeii | reverse complement strand
ATATATATATATATATATATATTATATATATATATATATATATATATATATATATATATATATAATAATCATTCGTTTTCTCAGTTCTTTTAGTGATCTGTAATTATACAGAGTGGTAGGAAATTCACGTGGAATGCAAATGAATTAAACACATCCACTAATTGAATAAATGGAAATGAAAACTCTCCTCTTTAATTATATAAATGGGGTTTACAATTTACATATATTTTTGTAAAATTTCACTATTTTCAACAAATAGTCAAAATATTATAGTAGCATTTAGTCCCGATTAAGTTTAATTTATACGTTAACATCAAGTCACAACGTGTGTAAATGCGGGTTTGGCCCCCGGAAAGTTTTTATTCTCAGATCTGCAAGAATTATTTATTCATTCGTGTTTGATACAACACATCGAGTAAGCTGCTTATTTTTAAAGAATTTAGATTCTTGTTTATATATATTCACCTATTCCTCCAGACAAGTAGAATATGACACGAATTCAATTTCTTACGCGGACTTTCATCAGGTTTGACTTCAGTGTTTTCCTTCTCCTAGACTGGTTATCAAACCAAGGTTAATGAGCCCAGCCTGCCCTAGTATTTACCCATAACTTGGATTCATACCTTTAGTAATTAATATAATTGAAAATATCAGAAAAGTAATTTGCTTTATGATATCCCACAAACAGGTCTACGTTAACTAAAACTCTAATGGTTACAATTCAAGAATTGTGAATAGGTAATATGTTTTGCTATGTGAGTTTGAATTCTGTTACAATTTTACACTTTCTGAAGAATAGTTTAATGTAATGGGTGGCATGGAAGGGTTTTGGAGTGAATTGATAGAATTTAGATGAGAATAAAAAGAATATAAAATAAAGTGGAAATCAATTTCGGGGGAAAGAGAAAAACAGAATAAGGAAATAATATTTTTAGTTGAGAGAAATTGTGGGGATAGCTTTTTGAAAACTACCTCCTGGGTGAGTCAGATCAGGATGAATTGCCACAAGGGACAACTACTAGCAATTAGGCCAAAATAAATAGATATATCTTACTTCTAAAGAGTTCTAGACATACTAGAATCCGAAATAGATATGCTCTCGTTGACAACCGATGCGGAAGTAAAATATAGGGTTAACGAGACACTCGTGGGTTGAAGTCAGGAGATTAGGCAACATCTCGAGAGACGACAGGTCTAGTCTAGGACGAGTCCCGTAAGGAGCAGATATAGTTTAACGGTGGATCTCTATCATTGATATTAGTCAAGAGTCGCCTTATCTTTATAAGATTAGTCAGTTCTTTCACTAATTTGTATATATTGATTAAATATTTCCAATGCACACACGTGCAAGTAATAAACTAATACCGGAGTTGACAAAGCCAAAAGAACTACGGTGTGCGCGTATTTACTTTTGTCTAGTTTGTCAGCATTTGTGCCTTCTACTTATGCCCGAGTGATCACATGGCATAAATAGTTCTGGTAGCTGTCTATGGTACAATAGAACATATCATATTATCAATGTTTTGTTGTTTCCATTGCCATAAACAAAACCAATCAAAGCTATAAGTGTAAATAAATTTCATCGTGGAGTTTTGAACTAAAAAAACCGGACGGATTCTTTTCACTGTTTTGAGAGCCATATGTGGCGCAAAGTGTTTTCTGTGTCACGTTTGGGGGCCATATATAGCTATTAACTGGATTTTAGATAAAGAGTGACATCTTGTGAGAACGTGCGCGTAGACATCTGCAATTCATGCGGAACAGTGAATGCGTTGATAAGATATATTTACTTTGGATCTGATCTTGTTTTCCGTGCTTCCTTTAAAAACTGAGTTTTGAGTATCCTCTGTAAATAGAATCATATATGCGTGTGCTTATGTAATTCTTTGTTACACAGAAAGCAAGATTTGTGAATAACGACTGAGGCTGTTTTCATGATTGCCTTCGGGAGAGGCGTTAATTAAAATCTACGCTTCTACGCCAACACCACACAGTTTAAGTATATTTGCCGTCACTCATATTTCATCAAGACCATATTGGTAATGATAGAATAAGACAACAATCTTTGGAATGCATATCGACTCATTGAGACGAACAAACTTTACAAGCAAATACCCTCAGCTCTGAACCATAAACAATGGTATTAGGGTCGATGCAAGCTACTCCTAGATGCGGCGTAAATATAACGCTTGTATTCTTTCATATTAATCTTCATGCTAAATGATTTTCATATCTTCCAAAAATATGTCCAGTACAGTTTTTGGCATTAAGATTTTCTCTTTCTACTCTTTAGTATCTCGATTTTTCTCTGTATTTGCAAGAAAAAAAATACCCAATGATTTTAATATAAAAATGCACCGGATAATGGTTTTTACTATATAAACGCATTGTCCAATCATTTTTTCAATAAAGATGCATGTATATATGTTTATTATAAAGGTTCATTGGGGCTCATTGATTAGTCTAAAAATGCATTGGCCAATGATATTTACTATAAAAATCCAGTAGAAATTATTTTTACGATAAAAATTGATAAGAAATGATTTTTAATATCCTAAAAATATCCAAAAAGTAATAACAATTATGGAATTAACTAAAATCAGTCTTCCTACTTACCTGACTTACTTTTATTCTTGTGAACTCTTTCCCAATATGGTATTTTATTGTGTAACTATATGTCTGTATCTGCTGACCAAACCGACTTCTAATAAGGAAATACGGTCGTTATCTCAATTCATTTATTTCAACTTTTATAGAGAAACGTAACCCTTTCAAATCGAGAGAACTATATCTCACGATGAATGTTTCTGGAGAGGTTGTGTTTTAGCTAGGTTCCATGAATTCAAAAATGGCTACTGATAACACCTGCCACGAGATCAAAAGTGATTGGTAGCTGGACATCATCTCATAACTGACCATGCTAGGTGGCTGTAGTAATTTCCCGCTGGTCATGAGAGTCTTTAAAATCAGGCTTAACCTGATCGCAAGAGACAAATCTAAAATATCAAGCAGCCGTGTACAAAGTCGCGATCACCGTGAAAAAAGCTGGAAGTAACCCACTCTCTAGAAGGAAGACATTTCATTGTAGAATAAACCGAAAGATTCCAAGCCGGAAAAATACATACGCTACACAGATCAATTAATTTCTAATTCTTATATACTTACATTTTACATTTGACATGCCATCAAATTTTGGTGACAGTAGCCGGTATCGCTGTTATTACTGGTAGAAACCTGAGTGCTTGCAGAGAGTTACAGGCAGTAGATTGAATGATAGATCAAACACCTCTTGTTCAGGATGTGACAATGGAGTGCTAAGGTAAAAATTAGGAAAACAGAATACAGTGGAACATCACTTACTCGGAATTCAAGCGGGCTAATTTCTATCGCACAGCATCAATTGTTCAATCTTTCCCAATCCTAGTAAAACACCATTTATGAAACAAGGGAAAAATACTCCTTTCCTAGTTGTATAGGAAACTACTTAGTACTTTCCACATAACTTAGTGTCACGATCAGAGCTCGGGGCGACTGCGAGACTTATGACTATAGGCATACAATCTAAGAAATACCATTGAAGGAAAAAAGCAATACCAGCGAAGAAAAAACCTATTCACAATGTGAGCAAATATAAGTGGGATGTTGTTTTTTATTTTTCGGGCGTTCACTATACAGAACCGTGCTGCTAAGAATACTGCAGTCTAAATAGAGACGTGGAAATAACCACCGAGTCTCTGGCCTGTCGCTTATGGGACGCGATCTACCCCAAATTGGATACAATTAGTAAAGTGGTTGTATGCAAAAAAAAAAAAAACGAACACCCCAACACACACACCCATACACACCCATACTCAAGACTATGTAATACATGAAAATTAATGTATCATCTTGATTGTGATTAAATAATAGGGCAATGTTTCCGTATGTATGTGTGCTGGCACATTGAGAGAGTTTAAATTACAGAATTGTCCTTCCGTAGATAAGGATTTTCCTGACCTCTCAACAATCAGATTGACACAAGAACGTTTTAACTTTTTGAATTCTCCCAGCAGTCCGGATTTTTTAAAATGGAATATAATTTAGAAGATATCTGAAAAATTGGCAATGCCTTAATGATGGTTTAATAAAAAAAACATATACTCTAAGATAATAACACCCCCATCTCAATACCTTGTTATTTCATATATATATATATATATATATATATATATATATATATATAGTTGTAAATAAAGTTGTTTCCCGACCGCGGTTTCGGTGTTATTCCAACACCTTCATCATGGGGATTGAGTGTAATTCTTTTCCCGTTACTTTATATGGCTAGACTGATACCTTTTTAATTCTTCCTGAGTATGCCATTGGTCGGCAGCTAGTTTGTAGTTGGGGTTGAATTCCACCTATTTTGACCTATGTGGGTAGCAGCGCGCTGTAACACTATACTTTTATTACCTTTTACCACCATCTTCAACTTACTCTATTGACCTTTGTGGGGT
>CM042139.1:87418813-87431313 GCA_023376005.1 Doryteuthis pealeii | reverse complement strand
GACTTTGTATCAAATCTTGACCGTAGTGGGGGATGATAACTAAATATCTATTCAACAGGATACATAACTAAGATTGTTGTTTAAATGTACGTATATCTTATTATAATGGAGATTGTGTGTTTGTCTGTCTGTAACCGAAACTAAATCACTACTCAAGTCACAATTCTCTTAGTTATTGACATCACATTCACCATGAATTTATTTTTTATTTAAACCTCAATTATTGATAAAATTGTTATACCTTATTAATACTGTTGGATCTACATACTAATAACATGCAAGTATATTTATATCTTCAACAAAATAGCGGTTTACAGTGTGAATGAGAAGGCTAATTTGCATATTAATATTAAAAATTTGATTTTAATAAATATATGCTTAGTATTATTGATTTCTAATTGTTTGGTTTTCTCTTAACAAATCTGAGCAAAAATCTCGGGGATAAATCTTAAAAGAAATCCATAAACAAGACGAAAGAACTGTAATTTTATTAAATAATTAATAATCTAACTAAATGGATAAATTAGGAAAAATGAAAGACGGGAGTGATGGAAAATGATGGAAGAGTTAGATTTAAAGCTGTTCTATTTTTCGATTATACCCCCTCAGTTTATCATTTTCTAATAGTTTCTAATTTGATATAATATTTTATTACATCAAAACCTAAATACTTGCACCCGAATGTATAATTGCTAGTATGTATAATTATGGAGGTGCGTGGTGTAATAGTTTCCTTCAAAGGAAATAAACACAGCAACAGGGTTCAAATCCTGGACGAGGCTGTTAGCATTTCACATGGATCTAATACACTTGTGAAAGGTATGAATCCAACTATTCTCCTTCCAGCTATGGGTAAATAGTAAGACAAACTACGCTCTTTAAACTTGTTTAAGTGATTAGTCTAGGAGAAGGAAAACCTTGAATTCAAATCTGTTAATCCCCACTTGATGAATTGACATTGTGTCACATTCTGCTCGTGCTGAGTGATTGGTAAATATATATAGGTAAATGGTTGTGTAGAATGGGATATTTAGACTTGATAAGGCAATCCGTCTAGAAGAAGGAAATATTTTAATCGAAACCAGTTTTTGTCCACTTAAAATATGATCTTGTGTCACATCCGACCCGTGAGGGAGGGTTGGGTGGTAAATGTATACCTATTCGGCAGGATAAACAAGTAACGTAGTTGTTTATTCGATGGGTGGTTATTTTGTTTTACGGCATATCAATATGTTCAGGGCCATTTTATGCCAAATCAAGTGATTTTGATCTCAAATTGCTTATAATGCTTGTTGTCGGTTAAATAATCAACCATATAAGTATTGAACCGGCTAATCCCTGCTAAACTTCGGATATATGCATGGAACTGGTGCTTTCAACGAGACTTCAGCGTAAGCTAATTATTTGAAATGTACGTGTCAATACATAGGCAAATATATAGGAAATACATTTGAACTGATATTTTCCGCAGTTAAATCTATTTTCGGCGTTCAAAAATTAATGTTTATATTTATTGAGATATTCCGTTGTTATTCGTTCGTTGTCTTTGGAACACAAGATTATTCTGGTCTATTAGATCTTTCCACGCGATAAAGGTTTTGCATAAGGATATTGTATTAATGATATATGTTAAGTAAATACATCTTATTCATATTTTATAATGATATATCATATCGGTGTCAAATTCTTAGGACTTACACTTAGGTACTTATGTACGAGGACATCGCTGAAAAAAGGTTGGCAAAGTTTCCTGTATGTAGTGAGTTCAAACAAACCCCAGCTTTGCAATCGTGTTGAAGGAATATTTATATTTAATAAATAAATACACCACAGATGCATATATATATATATATATATATATATATATATATATATATATATATATATATATACTTATTTTGCTGATATAGACCATTTAGTAGTACATTTAGTAGTAAACATATATATATATATATGTGTGTGTGTGTGTGTGTATGTGTGTTTGTGTGTGTATACATGGTGTTGCTGTGGAGACCACATAAGCTTCTTTGATGAGCCTATATATATATATATATATATATATATATATATATATATATATATATATATATATAATTTACACATATAAATAGACTCCTTAGATTATATATATACATATATATATGCATATATATATATGTATACTAACATATATATATATATATATATATATATATATATTAATGCACAGATACGTTTATACATATATACATATATGAACACATACACACACGCACGCGCGCACACACACACACACACACACACACACACACACACAATATATATATATATATATATATATATATATATACCTCTGAATACACATTCAAACACACACTCACACATGTATATACACACACATATATATATATATATATATATATATATATATATATATATATATATATATACATATATAAATGTATGAGTGTATGTATGTATGTGTACATGTAAAAACATGTGGACTTAGTCTCAAATTTTTAAAATGATTTCTTACCTCTTATGTAGTTATTTTTATCTTTTTTCATATAAAAATTGATTTTACAGTACATCAGAATTGAAATTATTTGCATAACATAAATATATCAAGCTGTGTTGTATTACATTATTTCTAAAATGCAATCTTTAATCATTACATAACTTGATATAATGCGTACATCTATTAATCTTATTAAATCGTTATAAAGGATGAATATAAATTTTCATAAAACCAATAATCCTGAAGTGCCTAACATCCTGTAGAATATTTAACCATGAAATCTGTAGCTATAAAATTATTTGACATGATATGAACAGACTAATATGGTTAATTACATTTTTGTATTTTGTAATTTAAAAATGAATTCAAATGAACCACGAATATTGCCATCAGTTTAAACTATTTACAATATTATTCTGTAATTGAATGCGTTTAAAGATTCTGTCTCTTCTCCTCGAATAAAAGATAAAGAAAAAGCATAACATAACAAAGCCTTTGATGCGTATTAACAATTATCTTCAATAACGTACACTCCTCTCAGCATTTAATAAACTCTAGTCACTTAAGAAACATTATCCGATTATATTAGTCGTTTCTTTCAGCATTTAAACTGTAGTTGAAAATGTGAACATCTTCCCACGCACATTCTACCCACATTCATGACTTATGCCAAACTTAAGAACCATTTAATTCCATTATTTCATTTATTTCATTCACTGTAAGATTTTTATTGACTTACATAAAAGGTCGCAACCTTTAATTTACTATGACGAAAATTGGCAAATATTTCAAATGCCATATCTTAAGAGTTGCTTTATGTTCAATGGTATAAAACAGGTAATTGACAAGATGGTCTTATAAAACTGGTAGTAAAATTCAAGTAGTTTTATTTTTCTCATACAAGTTACTTTTTCTTTTTCAAGATTGTGCGCGTTTTGTGTCACATGATTTACGAGGCAGCTATCCAAGTTTGAATTCCGACAATGAGTGATTTATTGAATTTTATGGCATATCAATCCATTTTGGGTTATTTTATAGCTAGACGCTCGGGAATCCCATCCGGTGAACGATCATTTTTGTGTAGTTTCTTAAGAGCTTATTATATTTGCAGACGGTCATAGCTAATACGAATAATTTTAAATATCTATTTGATCCTTAGATAAGACCTTAATAATCATCATCAATGTTCAAATCCCGGTGACAGCACGGATTTACATGACTCTCTCTCTCTCTCTCTCTCTCTCTCTCTCTCTCTCTCACACACACACACACACACACATTCTCCCTCTCTCCCCTCCCCTTCGCTCTCTCTCTCTTTCTCTCTCCATCCATCCCTATCGTCTATCACACCAAGCATGTATTTCGGACAGCATTTAGCCCCCGCACAGAGATGAGTGATGTAAGTTTTTGCTGGTCGGCCCACACTGTAGTATGCATGTATAGGTGTCCCCTGAAGAACATCACTTATGAGTTCGTCCTTGCTTATCGAGCCGTTTCCAGCATGTCTTGTTCGTCTTGATTCGGTGATTTGTGCGATAGGAGGTAAGCGGGTGCCTAGCTGCTTTTTGTGGCATGATACTTCTACGATGTGTGCAAGATAGAACGTGTCATCATTGCGAAGTTCCCATCAAGCTTTTCCTCAAAGCGTTTCGTTAGAGTAATGTAGCCACACAAGAGCACTGACATGGCTATAGCATGTAATAATCCTCGCTGTATCTTATTAGAGAGATCAGATTTCAATTTGATCGATAACCTGTATATCATATTACCATGCGATAACCTGTATATCATATTACCATGCGTATAAAACAGGTTATTAACTTGATAGTCTAATAAAACTGATAGTAGAATTAGATAAGTTTTATTTTATCAAATTAGTTTTATTTTTCTCAAGTTAAAGTATATTTTTGAGTGGAAGCATTCAGTGCCACCCAATTTACGAGAGTGCAACACAGGTTTTAATTCCGACAATGATTGATTGATTTTAACGGCATATCAACCCGTCTCAAGTTATTTCATAACTATACATTAGAAAATTACTTTCATTGAATATTCATATTTGCATTTGTGTGTAGTTTCTTAATGGAGTGTGTAGTTTCTTAAGGTATTATTTCGTTTTCATACGGTCTCAACGAATACGAATAATTTTAAAGCAAATCTAATTGACCGGGGAATAATCGTAAGAGTTAGTTAACTCTCTCCAGGTCGACAGAACTGAAACCTGAACATCGTACATTGTTTATTATCATACCCAGGACACTCAGTTTTGTGCGGGGTTCGCTTAACCTTCTACATGAGATTCAGTTTGCTTCTTTTAAGCCCCGCTGATAGTGATCTCTGACAGTGAATAACTTTTCTGTTTTATTTTAATCAAAATAGACAAAAAATAAATTATTCTTCAGCATCGAAAGAAAAATGTTCACGATTTATGGGGTTTGGAGTGTATCTGGTGCGCGTGTGTGTTCCATGTTTTGTAAAAATAAAAAAAAGAAGACAATACACAAAATTAATGAACCTAACACACTGTTTCTTTTCGCGTAATTTTACATTATTTTGAAGGAAGTCCTCGCGGTATTTATCGTTCCATTCCATTGTGTGAAGTGTCAGATTAATTTAGGTACAATCATCTGACCAAGTCAGCGTGTCACTGAGTTGGAGTGCTCGTGTGTTACTTCGGGTTCTAGATACCGCTGAGAAAAGTGTTCTTCCTCGATTGAGGCAAGCGTTAAAAATAGAAAAAAAATGCAGATAAAAACAAATAACAAAGAACATGGCTATTGATCGGAGATTTGGAATCCAGGATAAGATGACCCATTTATAATAAACGTCTTTGTCAATTTCTTTCGTCTCCAGGGGTCAAGAGACAGCCTTTTTGAAGAAATCAAAAATATAACAGCTCTCTAGCCATGGTCGTGATTAATTCTGAACTGAAACAGTGAAGAAGGAAATTCCATTATCTCTTTCAAGAACAATGGAAGTAATTCAGTTTACTGATAAAAATAGATGTGAAAAGCCAAAATCCTGAGAAGACATTACAATTATTATATAGATAATAGGTGACGTATTGATTATGTACTGTATGTGTAGAATTCAAAAGTTAAGTGGCAATCATTTTTAGAAGAATGGTCACTAGAAATAACCAGTAAGAACCAATGCACGGGTTCATGCCATTATGATAGAGAATACTGAACCTATAGCTTGTTAGAGTTCTTTGATTGGTCAGTACGATCATCAGACTGCATTATAGATTCAAAGTTAACTCAGCGAGAGAATGAGAAGGGCACAAAATGACGTTTCTCCTGCGAGCTATTTCTAATTGTATGATGGCTAAATGTAAATTTATATTCTTTATTTTTATTTTACTTGATTTTTTTATTAAATATTATTCTATTTTCTAAAATTTTATTTTATTTATCTTTTATTCTGTTTTTCACTGCCACTTTGAATTCACAGTATATTTCAGGAACAATCAGTAGACTTTGCTGCTGTATAGGGGTTGTACAACACGTGTCGAATCCAGTATTTCCAACATTATTGCTGCTTGTTTTATTCTTATTTTGAACGAAGTCGATCATATTCAACGAACGCCCTTACTTAATGTCACAACTCAAGGAGTTGATGTTAAACATAGTTGAACAAGACTGTACATACAAACGAATATAAGTTCAAACTTATTCGTAACTCTAAAGATAGTGACTCTACGCGGTATAAGAACTTATTGAATTGACATATTAACCCTAAATGGTAACTCTATGTGGATAATCAGTCAGATTCTGAGAAAGGCACTTCTGAACCACTTGGGTTTCGTCACAACGAACCTGGGATGCTAATACTCACCCATTGACAGCTAGCACTTAGTTACAATAATGCTGTAATAGATGTAAATAAGGGTTTATGCATGTACTTAAATATGATAACCGTCCTGTCGGTGGTCCTTAAACTATACGGATCGCATCAACTGCATAGATGTAAGATCAAAATGGTGATTATGTAGAAAAATATATACATGCTCAAGCTTGAAAATGATGTGAACTTCATCCATAAAAGAATATTTTGTTTGTGATTTCTAAATATTTTGGTGACATTACCTTTGGGATTTCACTCGTACATACATACTCATCAAAATTTTGGAACATCCTCTCGTGGTTTGATGTTTAGCATGATAGTCTCTGTGGACAATTACTACAGAATAGCGAGTTCGATCCTTGCTAGGTATCTCATATTTGTGAGCTTGTATCACATCTTATCAGTGGCGAACACGGGGTTGGGTAAAGACCCACTCCCCATACTTTTGGGCAGAACATTAAGTTTAGATTTTGTTTAACAAAATCTAATTTGGGCAGGGTGAGTGAGGAGTGAGAAGCACCTGCCTTGTGTTTTTCATATTTATTACGTGATTATTTTTATTAAAGGTCACGTGTTGACCGCATATGTCACATGTCAAATTATTCCTTATAATATTAGGGGCCGGTTTTAACGTAGAAATCAGTCTGGTTTTATTACAATTCTACTTACAACATGTCTAATAGAACTACAGGACCCTCCCTGGTAAGGGCTTCCGAACCAAGGTCATAACACCGGCATTCTGTTGCTAGACTAAATATGCCTACTTCAGATACGAGACAATGTGTTTTCTTTTTCTTTTTTCCGTCTCTGTCAGTCTAGTCTCTTACTTTAGGAATGATTTATTTTGTTCTAACTCCCATGTTACTGAGGATAGTTTGCAAGCATTATCTTCCAAAAGAGTTTTAAAAAAAAGAAGAAAATGATTTCATATCACAGATGTCTTTCAAATTTCGTTATTTTGTTGTTTTATTTTTCTGTTGTGTTTTGCTATTGTTATTGATGTTGCTGCTGTATATTTTTTGTTTTTATTCTTTTATTTTCATTTCTTTCACTTTGTTGCTTTCCGTTAGTCATCTTGTATATTTGGATGAAATTTCCGCAGCTAAAATCTTGTGAACGTTTATGTTCTGTGGGAATCCATTAAACAAGAAGCAGTCGAACGATTGGTATACTTATTTATTTTGATAAAACGTCATGTCGAGGTAACCTTTAGCTTATTGCATAATAGAGACATCGCTAACCGTTTCAAGCTAGGCTAATGTGTTTACAGATAGCTTGGATTTATTGCTCTACGGGAAATTACTTTCGATTACTTTTCATAAAAACAAATGTATCTGTAAAACAAGTCATTTGCAGCGCACTCACCAGCCACTCAACCCCAACCAACATAATTCCAGCGATTTCTTTATTTTCCTTCCTTTATTAAAATTACTTGAAATTCATCCATGCATGTCTCGCTACAATGGCATTCAGTATTAGACAACTGTTTTGACATCCAGAATTTCCAATTCCTCAGATTCTGTCATTAGATTTGCAGTAAAATTAATGAACTCTTTTAAACAACGAATTAACTTTTATTTAAAAAAATAAAAAATTGAAAACAATGAATTAACTTAAGGTTTTTATTTTCTTACAATTATAAAAAAAAAAAAAAGATTGTAAAATGTTGTTAGATAAAGATAAACATTAATAAAGTAGAACCAGAAAACATCAAAACTTGTCAACAAAATTATTTTAAAACCATATTCTGCATTGAATTTTGAACTAGTTTGCGCAAAATCAATTAAGAATTTAAACAAACGCACACACACACACACACACACACACACACACATATATATATATATATATATATATATATATATATATATATATACTAACCTCTTCTGCCCTAAAAAAAGCAGCACAAAAGAGCGTACGAGGCTGACTCCTGTTCTTTATTTGAAGAGAGTATTTCTTTTAAAAAAAGCTGAAGATTTGGGAGTGTGTAGCTTGAAGATAACCTAAACATGTTCTAATTATAATCGTTTCAGGAGAACCACTTGTTTTAAGAGGAAAATTAGCATTTTCTTCTCTACAAAAACAATATGATTATGACATATGCCAATAGGACGTTTTTAACTCTTTGCCTACTTTAAGCAGCTCACAGCGGCGTTCGCACGGCTGCGAGCAAATTCCAAAAACTATTGCAGAAATTGCATTCTCTTTAGTATTTTGTTAATTACAGGAGTCAGCGTTATATATTGGAGGCGCGTAGTGTAGTCAAATACATACATACATACACACACACACACACACACACACACACACACACACACACACACACACACAACACACATGGTGGTTGCATAAACAAGGTTAAATAGCCCATTCTTTCCTATTATTTCCCGATAGCTAAACGGAGAATAATTGGATTCATACCTTTTATATGTATATTAGCACTCTGTGAAATGCAAAAATTTGAATTCGTCTCGCCATGAACAATTTCTATTATTGTAACCATTATACCACTCGCCTCTACATTAAGATATGTATATATGCAATAAAAGTTTGAAAAATGACAGTAGAATATAACCTATTTACAATTGAACTATTCACTTAATAGCTAAGCGAGAAAATTATTTACGAAAAAGATCAATTTCAGTTCTGATTCATCTTTCGAATGGCACTTGATTTATATCTCAGGGTAACTATAAAATAACCGAATTTTCAAAGTTGCTTTTGCTTAAGATCGCGTGTCATTTTATTTAATTACAATAATTATTTTAGCAAATGATTTTCTCTTGTCAAAACTGACTCAATAAAATACGAATGGGTTTCAAAATTTGATTTATTTTAAGAGTGCAAATGTAAAGTTCAAACAGATTTTTAAAAAAAGATATTAGTCAGTATTATTTATTCCCTAACTCTACATTGAACAATTTGTACAAAAGAGATATGAAAAATTAAGACAGGCTAAAAGCAAATAGATTTGTTACCCAACCCCATTGACAGATTTAGAGTTTGACACAAGGTCTCAAGTGTGGGGCATCATGCGATGATTGCACTCTCAACTCAGAAGAAATGAATCTGCGTGACTAGCTTACTAACCATTACACCATGATGGGACGCAATCAGTCTAATGACAAGTAATATCTTATATAGATTCATACAGTTGTATTTTTAGTCACATATATATAATAATCAATTTTATTTTTGGTTCGAGTGTTTGATAATAGAGAATATCTAATACTATTCGTTTTCATTGTATTATACTTTGATTGTATAATATACATTTTGATTGTAAGACTATTTCAGTCGAAATATAAAAACACTGGCAAATTCGGTTCAGAAGAAATATAGTAATTATGATTAATGTTATTAAAAATATTGTTCATTGTATACTTATTTATTGCCGAAATCCCTTCCCTCTCGCACGCTCTTCACACACACACACACACACACACACACACACACACACACACACATATATATATAATATATATATATATATATATATATATATATATATATATACATATATATATACATGCACATACACATATATGTATGTATATATATACATTTATTTGCATATATACATATATATATATATATATACATATATATACATTTATTTGCATATATATATATATATTACATTTATTTGCATATATATATATATATATATATATATATATATATATATGAATAAATACAAGTCTTAGCTTTTTTAACATTGGAACAATTATTGCCACCATTTGGTTTCTTGCTCTGAAACCAAATGGTGTCAATAACTGTTCCAATGATAATAAAATAGATAAAAAAGCTAAACCTTTTATTTATTCATTTATTTATCTATTAAAGCTCTATCACATATATTGAGCATTTTTTTAATATCACTGTACATTGATTACTACCGCTTCTTTAAGTATAATAGTGCACACACACACACACACACACACACACACACACACACACATATATATATATATATATATATATATATATATATATCCTTGATTCTCGAGCAGTGTCCAGCTTGCTTGTCTTGTTTGAGATATGTAGCTGGACAGCTGGTGTTTTGTTGGTACTCCTTCCAGGATATGTTTAAGTGAACATGTACCATTATTTACTGTTCCCATTTAGCTTTTTCTCCAGGTGTTTCAATAGAATCCAGGTGATGCAGCCATACAGTAGTACTGACAGGACTACATCATGGAAGTATCCTCACTTCATTTCAACAGAGCGATCAGATTTGGTGAAAACTATTTATCACACAGACTTCTTTCGATTCTCCCAACAGAAGAGCTCACAAAATAGACCGTTGTGTCTCTACTGAAATCGTCAAAACAATTGCAAAACATTTTTTTCAAATCAACAGCCATTGTCTATAGTAGCTGTATTTCTTTACTGCTTTATTTATTTATTGATTGTCCAACATTTGAATATTTTATGAGCGAGTAAACAGGTAGACAGACAACTGATTTGCACACGTCAGGTCGACTCGTTCGAAAACATATGCATCACTAATTAAAAATAAAGAAAACAAAAGATAAATAATGATAAAATGGTAGACATTCCTGTCAACTGGGATCGATTTAAAATTACCTGTACTACCCAAACTCTAATTTGGGATGCGGCTTCACACAGTTTCATGTAAAAATCTTTGTCTAAAAATGTTTCTAAATTTATTTTTCAATAAAGTAATTAACAAACGATTTAATAAGAGATTCAATTATTTAATTTGCAATATGAATTGTAGAAAATATCAATGTTTTGTGTTTTACTAAAAATAAACCATAGGTTCAATTCTACTATTTGAAGCAAGCTTCTAATGATATATACTATATAATGCAAGAGTGAGATAATAGAATGTGTTATAAAAATGTTCATCTGCTCTCATCACCAGATAAACTGACATTTATAAGTCTATTTCTGCCATTCGAGAGTCACAAGTATGCATTTAACCAACTCCTCGGCCACTAGCAGAATGGGACACAATCTCATGTTTTATCGGGAGTAAAGCTGATTTGGCCACTGAGTTTTCTTTCCTCTTGATTGTTGCTTAACTATAAGATAATTAAATAACCCAGCGCCCTGTAGGCTGGGTCTGTAGAATACACCGGGTGCACATTTGCAGAGAGGTAAGTCCACCCCCAATTGAGCCATCTGTTGGCTATTGGTGGCGACTCGTAATGCTTAAGGACGGAATACTGGTAGTTGAGCAGTCCATGACATGCAACACTCCCCTTTGGCCCTTATTTGTGCTAGAAGGGTGTTTCGGAGAAACTCCCTCCGTTCAATCGGCTGTTCATGTCACCTCCATAGAACCTACATGATTGCCCCAACCCTAATGACCTTTCGCCAAACCCACAAGCCTTTTTATTATATATGGGCTAGAAGGCGGTGTCTGAGGGTTTAGTGTCCCGTGTATGACTGCATCTAGTGCTGAAGTTCCCATTCTGAAACTTTGGGGAATGTGAGGTACCCCTTCATCGCCATTACTCACTGATCCATTCTGACCCGGAGTGGTAAGACTAGTTAGGGTCATATCTACCGGATAAACAGATAAAATATGCGTTAAAATTAAAATTGAATACCCAACAAGAATGAATATAATAAAACTTATTCGGCATAAAATAACCCAAGGGGTGACATGCCGTAAAATCCAGCCAATCGAACAACCTAATATTTACCCATAAAGATGGGGTTGGGGGGGGGGGAGTCACACTTTTCAGGAGTTACAAGTATGTATTTTTCAGGTCTGCATGTGACAATGTGTAAAATTTTAAGCTGTTCTTAATTTTTTCTCCAAGGCTGGTTCCAGTACAAAGTTTAATGAGCCGAGTCTACCTTATTATTTATCCATAGCTGGGGGGAGACCAATTCATTCATACGTTTAGAAAGGCCATTAACGCAAAAGGAAAAGTGAAGACCCACATTTACTATGTGAACGTGAATCGCGGACCCCATTTCCTACGAAGGTGACCGTTATCTGATGCACTTCCCACAAGTAGAATAATTTATTTTTATTGTTTTGGTTATTCTTTGTTTTTTGGGAAAAAGAACCCTCTGAGGACGTTGAAGTTAGAGAATTAAAGTCAGCATTAATGTTTATATAGAGTAAACCAGTTATTTGAGAAAGTTTGTTTTGGAAACCATAAAATAAAGATGA
>CM042139.1:87411313-87413813 GCA_023376005.1 Doryteuthis pealeii | reverse complement strand
GATCTATCGTATTTTATTTATTGCAACATCAATACCGATTTGAGTAGATTTTAATTGGAATTCTCTGATTTGAGTAATATTTTACAAAATCTCTGATTGTGATATTTGCTTTGGCTTAATTCATGAGGTCTTTCTTTTCATTCAACTTGAATCAATAGAAATTGCATTTGGTAGAAGAGAAAATTAATATGCATTAAAAACCTCAGCGATTGCTTGGTTGTATGCTAATATTGGGCTTCTAAACTGTTGGGGCTGAACATTAGTCTATATGGGTAACTTGATTTGAGGATTAACGTAGGTTGAGTGGCACTGCGATGACCTCTAGGATGACTAGAGGTCACGAAGATCAATTGAGGATCAAACCTGTATTTCCGACTAAATGGAAACAGATAATGATTTTATTATGGCATACAATAATATTTCCACACTTTACAAATGACGGGTACAGATTATATTAGTTCTGACCTCGAAGGTCAAAGGAGATTTGTAAAGTGGAGGATTTACTCGAAGGGGAAGAGGTAATTTCCTGGTGGCATTTCATTCTCATCCTTTTAGAAAATGCTCATTTTATATGGAAGCATTGTGAATATGTTAGAATATTAAGTATTCTCATAAAATTATGTTGGAATTTCGTTTACATGATATTGTTTCACGATATACGATTGGGACCCGAGTTGATCTTATTAACCAATCTGAATGCTTACTCACAAACATTCGCCACAAAATAAGTCCGATGAGCGTTGCAATGGCGGTATAAACTTGGTTATTACTGGAATTAGTGTTTCGTATCATTTGATCACATATAACTAAATTATCTTTTTCTTAGCCATCAATAAGCATCTGTATTCTTCATATTTCTATTTTAAAAAGTATATGAAAAAGTATTTCACACTCTTATAATTGTTGTATTATCCTATTTCAAGCAAAAAAGCATTAATTATTAATATGAATTAAGTGACGCGTCAATTCTATGAATGATAATGTAATTTTCATAAAATGCATATTGAAAATTGTAGATCTCAATAATATATATTTTCGTTTTTTAGTTTTTACTATTTGCCTTGTCCGATATCAATGCTATTGAGGTCTTTAAAAAACCTGCAATGTGTGTTAACTATTACTACGTAATAAAGGTTCACAAAGTATATGGTGTGGATAATTTGCATAATGATTTTAACAAACCTGGATTTATTAAAGAAAAAAAAAACTGTACATTTTTATATGCGCTATCATTTAGTTTTATGAAATATAATGCAATTTAAATATATTCATTAATAAAGAGCTTTCAGTATCAGTGATAAATCATATGTAGAACAAAGTTTGCCAAAGTTTTAACGGCGCTTGGTGACTCAGTTTTTCGGCTATGTCATCATCAAATAAAGGGCTATTTCTTTTATGATTGCATTGGCGCTAAACTGAAATTTACCAAGAGCCGTTGTCATCAGACTATCCTGACTACACTTGTATTCTTTATCGTATGATTTACCACATGTGGGAGCAGAAACTTTCTATTCTCATTGGAATCAAAAAAATTCCAATCTAAATATTTGAAATTTCAAATTTTTCCCTCCTCATTTTACAAATTAGCGCAAATCAATCTTCATTTAAGCAATATATATATATATATATATATATATATATTATATATATATATATATATATATATATATATAAAAGGTTATGAAACACACAATGCTATTAAAATGAAAATATTTTATCATATTTTAACAGCATTGTGTGTGTGTGTGTGTGTGTGTGTGTGTGCGTGCGAGCGCGTTGTGTGTGTTGTGTTGTGTTCAATGTTTGATATTACAGAAAATAATTGAAAAAAATTGTTGATTTTTACTGTTTTACGAAATTAAATATGTTTGAGTGAATATTATATTAACAGAAAATGGAATTTTCTTCTGTTCACTTTACTACATCACTTTCCATTTTCTACACTATAACCAAGCCGTTATATATTTCTTTATAATACATTTAAACTATTTTGTTATACTACATGATATGCCGTGGGAGTCATTTGGCGTTGTTATTAATGTGCTAGACTGCCTCATTCTTGTAATCGAGTTTGAAATTTAATCGCGCTAATATGTTCACTTTTCGAATAATTCCCTTGGAAAAGATATGGACACCCTAATAACCTCAACTATGGGTCAAACAGTACCACTACTATTCTTTTATAAGGGAAACTTTGGCATTGAATAATCAACAATGGATGATATGCTATTAAACAAATAAACCAAACCAACCCCAATATGACTTTTTTCAACGCGTAGATCAAGTTTGAATATTTTGTAGATTATTCGTAACGTTTGGCAACGTTATAGTTTTCGAGTTAAGATCAACGGCATGGCATAAGTCGGAGTCGGTTTAAATTATTATTTCCGCCATTTTCTTCTTGTTCTCTCTTTTTACTTATTGAATATATTTAGAATGATGATTATTAGAATTCTGATAATTATTTTTGTTTTAGTCCGTTATATTTTTTATGACTTTG
>CM042139.1:87363813-87406313 GCA_023376005.1 Doryteuthis pealeii | reverse complement strand
AGGTTTTGACGTACATGATTTGTAGATTATACACATGTCATCGTGAATTACAATTATTCATTTAGTAAGCATGTGTCATGGGTCATGTATGTCATAAAGGTTATCAACATAGGAAATGAACCCGGAATACCAAGTTCACATCCTGAAATAGTATACTTGTATTTTATTTTGCGCTATGGCTCTTGGGAAAGGCATTATTCCAAATCCTCTATTAGGCAAATAGTGGGGCAGACGGTATTATTTAACGTTCCTGCGGCAAGTGGTCGAGAAGAAGAAAAACATTGAGTTCAAAACTGGAATCCACAAAAAAAAATCATCTTTCGCATCCTGCCCGTGACTAATGTGGGATGTGTATTCATTAATGTATATAAAAAAAAATTCTTGGGTGTAACGTTTACCATCGTAGAAAATAGACTTAATGTCAATGAGTTCAAATCCAGGGTGAGGAATTTTGCATGTTCTATGACGCTTAGGAAAGGTATATATCCAAATATTCCTCCTCCGCAATACATAAATAGTTGAGGAGCCTGGGCACTTTAAACTTGCAATGACAATGTGTATAGGAGAAGGAAAACTCCGAATTCAAACCATTATTCTTTGCTTGAAAATTTACCTTGTGTCGCATCTTGTTCATGGCGGAGGCGTTGGGTAAATATAGACATATAAGAAAACAAGTAATACCGGCGAACAATGAAGGTGACAAACCACACTAGACTGTGGGATGCCAAACTGATTTGATCATCGATGTTCTTGCAACCCGAATAAAATTTATTGAACCATCTGGTTACTGTACTATGATGAATTGTGTCGTCAGTTTTATACAATGCTTATTTTTGGTTGTTTCCACGATATGACACAGTTTCAACTTGTAAAGTATAAGTCCCCAAATTAGACTATGTTGCACGATTACACTGGTTTACAAATAAATTGAGGATTGCACAAAAATAGTTGTTTTAACCTAATTTGGGGGTGCTGAATTCAGATTTGAAATTTGTTTTTACACATCACCTCTGTTTTTTTTTTAGATATGCATACTGTACATTTTGTACACATAATGTACAAAAAGGCGTATATGCATTCAGGGTTAATTACTAATATTGTGTGACGTATGTCTTCTTTTTTTAGTTATTATGCAATAAATGTAAGTGATAGCATTACATTATATATATATATATATATATATATATATATATATATATATAGCTATATATCAAGCAATATATGTAGTGCGCTGGCCAGTAGTGCACTGGCAGTCAGCAGATCATCTAAGAAAACACATTTTTAACTGTCTGTGGTACTATGAATTGTGTACAATGTGTCATCCAAGTATATTTATTCCGTCAATTTTCTTTATCTATCCAGTTTTATCTGTAATAAGCTGCTGCAACTGTTGAAATAAGCATGTATATATTCTGTATATACTAAAAAAAGTCTATTTAAAAGACAGAAAACTAGAGGTGATAGAGCAAAAATGTTCATAAATTTGAATTCAGCACACCCAAATTAGTAAAAAAACACCTATTCACATTCTTGCCTCAGAAAAAAATATTTTTTTGTAAACCAGTTCAAATTCTCGTCGAGACTGTTGCATTTCATAGCGTGGCTATCAAATCGCAGAGTGAAGCAATGTATATTTCAGTATACCAACTACCATGATACCACCAATGACAGCATTTACCTTTACTGGCTTGGACCACTAGATCACGGCATTTCTATCATATGACTGTAGCAGTTTAAGCAGTATTAGGAACCCAATGCAGTTGGATAAAAAATCAATAGACAGAGAAAGATTGTACGTAATAAACCAATAATGTCATTTTCGAATGATAAAAAAGATTTTTTTAAATAGTTACCTATATTTTTTAACACGATCTCCTTCCTGGATAATGCAGTCTTAGATATTTCCTAGTGATATTAATGAATCATAAATCATATTGTTTTAATAATATTCTTCAGTTATATCTTGTATTAATATCATTGATCTACAAAGTGATTTTCTGATAAACTAAAAAATTTAAGACCCCCAAACAAACAGCAATCAGCGTCTGTTCCTACTATTATTATTTATGTCAACAAATATCGTTGTTATTGCAAAAATAATTTTCTAATATCCGATGAAACATTAGATAGTGGAACAGTAAGTATATCATACGAATAAATTGTTAATTTCATCAACGGTCTTCATTTTTCTGTCGTACTTCTCAAGCACATTATTCGTAACATTGTTTCAATATCATTATCCAAACTATGTCTTAGAAATTTAAGATTGAGCCTTTGATACAACTGTCATTGGAAGAGGGCAAGGCGTCTCAAGTTCAAATCCTGGTCGAGACTGTTCGCATTTCAAATAGCGCTAATACCATTGTGAAAGTTATGAATCCAACTATTCTCCCTCCAGGTATGAGTAAATAGTAGGGCGGACGGCTCATAAAAGAAAAATGTGAATTCAAATCTGTTAAACTCCATTTAAATATTTTACTTTCGATCACATCTAACTCAGGCTGGGTATATATACATACATACATATATATATATATATATATATATATATATATATATATATATTATATAAATAATTCGGAAATAAATCACGCTACAAAATAACTGTAAATAGAGTGAACTCTGTCAAAATACTATGTGTCAAGAAGTACAAAAAATCTCGATAGCTCTTTGACACACACACACACACACACACACACACACACACACACACACACACACACACACATACACACACACACACACACATATATAATATATATATATATATATATATATAATATATATATATATATATATGTGTGTGCGTGCGTGGCGTGTGTGTGTGTGTATGGAGAACCATCACAATATTAATACTTTTTGACACACCTTGTAATAGATTTTTGCATGTCGTATTTTGGTCCTGATCGAATATCACATGACTATTCATTTTTGAGAAACTGATGTAACTCAATCAGTAATGAAACACCATGTGTCAGTTTGAATTATTCTTACATTAATAATTCAATTTTACAATACATCTAATAAAAATCAGATTGAGGATATTTATAATTATTTGACAAAGAAATAATTAACAGAACAAAAATAATTAGCATTTCTGTTATTCTCTTTGATAAAAATAAAGTTTATATGGTAAAAGCGTTTCCATATAGATTAATTTTTACTCAAAGAGAAAATTTAAAAAAAAAAACAGCAACAACTTAGACTTCAAAATTTTTATTAATTCTATTTTAAATACTTGTCGTCTAAATATTGGCTCGATTTTAAATATAACTTCTTTTGAACATAACACGACTGATATAGTTCCCAAACTTTTTGACACATCCTGTATTCTGAAAAAATAATATTCCATTCATTATTTTTTTCAGAAAACAATGTGTGTTAAAAAAGCCCCAAGTTTAAAGCTGTATTTACCAAAATAGAATTAATGGAACGTTATTTTTTCAGGAGTGTCAAAAATACAAAAAATCTCGATACCTCTTTGACACACATTATATATATATATATATATATATATATATATATATATATATATATATCATCATCATGTCGCGCAATTTGCACGGATATCCATGACGGTCTCTCACCAACCCTCCATATCACTCATCGATTCTGGGAGCTCCTCCGCGCAGCATCCAGTATCTTTACATAGCTGGTCAATGTAGGTTCTGGCTGGGCGGCCCACGTTAGCATGTCCATGTGTTGGCTTCCACAGTAATACGTCGCTTACGAGCTCATCCCTACTTCTCCAGCAGTGCCCGCGTGCCTAGCCCTCCTTACTCGTATGTTTTGTGATATGGGAGGCAGGTGGTCATACAGCTGCTTCTTGGTTGGGTGCTGTTTCCACGACTTATTCAGGACTGCTCGAACGGAAGGGCAAACTATGGACATACACACATCCAAATAACACGAAAGCACAACTTGACTACATCCTAATAAACAAGAAATCGATAAATAGTGCAATGAACTGCGAGGCATATTCCTCTTTTGAAGGAGTATCCTCCGACCACAGAATAGTCACTGCGAAATTACGATTAAGCTTGCGTAGAAATAAAAGGCAAACTAGTAAATCTATACGGTACCAATGGTCAGCACTTGCCAACAGCGATATATGCAACCGCTACGCTGTCACAGTAAGAAATAAATTTGACATCCTCCTGGAGACAACTGAATGTCTCTCACCAAACGAGGAATACGAAAACTTTGTCAGTGCTCACCTAGAAGCAGCAGCTGAGTGCGTACCAACCAAACTAAGATCTAAACACACCGTTCCTTGGGAGACAGAAGTAGTTAGAGAAAAAGAAATGATATAAAAAAAGCAGCCCAACATAATAAAACAAATCCAACTAGCACCAATCTACATAGCCTTAGGAAAGCCCAGATAGAACTAACTAAAACATACAAAAAGAACAAACAGAATATATACAAACACAAATAAATAACATCAGACAATCAGTGGAAGACAGACAGTCGCGATTAGCGTGGCAAATTGTAAATGATATTAGTGGTAGGAAAAGTACCTCTAGATCAAAGCTAAAGGCAACCAGCCAGAAAGATAGACTACAGAAATGGAAAGACCATTTCCAGAAACTACTGGGGAACCCACCTAAAATCATAGAAAATAACACCCAAAATATCATAGATAGACAGCTAGACATAAAACTGGGAGATTTTACAACAGAAGAACTCGACGAAGTCTTAAAGAAACTAAAAGGTAGAAAAGCAGCAGGTCTCGATGAAATACCCCCAGAGGTATGGAAGACCAGAAAGTTCAATGACATACTGCTTAGGCTATGCAATGCTGAATATAGACAAAATAGAATAGATAAATGGACCAAAGGATGCATCCTTCCATTTCCAAAAAAGGGAGACCTGGGAATCGCTAAAAATTACAGAGGCATAACTCTTACTGCTATTGCAGCTAAGATATATAATGCCCTTCTTCTAAACCGCATCCAACCCGAAATCGAGAAAATCCTTAGGAAAAACCAAAACGAGAAAATCCTTAGGAAAAACCAAAAATAGATCCACAACCTCACAAATCCTGACTATACGACGAATTATAGAAGGGGTTCGAGCAAAAAAATCTGGAGGCAACGCTACTATTCGTAGATTTCTCTAAGGCATTTGATTCCATACACAGAGGAAAATGGAACAAATACTACTAGCGTATGGTCTCCCAAAGAAACTGTTGCCGCCATAATGATGCTCTACAAGGACACTAAAGCGATGGTGCGCTCGCCTGATGGAGACACAGATTTCTTTGACATTGCCGCTGGGGTCCTACAGGGAGATACTTTGGCTCCATATATATTCATTATTTGTCTTCATTCATTAGATACCATAAAAGAAAAAGGTTTCACACTAAAAAAGGCAAGAAGCCGGTGATACCCCGCACAAACTGTCACAGATGTAGACTATGCTGACGACCTCGCACTTCTTGCAGATACACCGACACAAGCTGAGGCACTACTGCACAGCCTGGAGGAGGCAGCAAAAAATGTCGGCCTCTATGTGAACTCTGATAAAACCGAGTTCATGAGCTTCAAAAAGCAAGGAGACATCTCCACACTAGACGGTAGGCCTCTTAAACTAGTGGGAAAATTCACATACCTAGGTGTAATATCTCATCCACAGAAAGCGATGTTAACACAAGAATAGGAAAGGCATGGTTGGCCACCAATAAACTATCAGTCGTATGGAAATCCGACCTCCCTGACAATCTAAAGAGACGATTCTTCCAGGCTGTGGTCATATCGGTACTGCTGTATGGCTGTACCACCTGGACCCTAACGAAGCGCCTTGAGAATAAGCTAGAATATATATATATATATATATATATATATATATATATATATTATATGAGTGTGTGTGTGTGTGTGTGTGTGTGTGTGTGTGCGTGTGTGGACAATTAATAGAACATTAATCAAGCTATTCTATCCTTTCAAAGAACATAAAAATATAAAAGACATAGATAAGTTCTTCTTTAATTGGGTCATGAACTTTTCGGCACCTTAGCGTATATTTTATTAGGTTATGTTTCATTCTTTCTTTCATATATATATATATATATATATATATATATATATATATATATATATATATAGAGAGAGAGAGAGAGAGAGAGAGAGAGAGAGAGAGAGAGAAATAGAGAGAGAGAGAGAGAAAAGAGAGAGATTATTCAACGATTTCTGCTATCTGTTCTTTGTCATCAATTTGTTTCTACTGTAGGCAAAAACATTTAGGTTTAAATCATGACTGTCACATGAAGACGACCAACAATTAAACATCTTCCTCTATATAAAATCAGAAAAGATAAATGGCATTTTTCTGTAAATCCATAAAAAGAAATTGCAACATTTGTTAAAAGTGATCAAAACTTTGTATATTTTTAAGATTTCTACATTCATTCGATCAACATTAACGCTTCATTGCTCGTAAATAAGAGAAAACGTTGTTTTTATCTTAATTCATCCATCAGTCCTAGACCGTTCATTATAAAATAAAAAGATAGATACCAGTTAATAGAAAAAGAAATAAGACATGTGTTCTAAGGAAAAATATAACTGACTTTATTGGAGTATATCAACCTCCCTCAAGGCAGTTATTAAATCAGAACCCCGTGAAGTGTTATTCTTTAGTCAATGAAGGAATTACTAGTGACAGGGTAAATTGTAGCTCATCCCTAGTTGGGCACTGACTGTGTAGCTAACTCCGCAATGTAATCTCTATGTTAAAAACAAGATGAATATATTTCCACCCAAGAATCTAAGACCCTGAAGTTATTAAACCAGTTCACATACACATAATAACATCCAAAAATGTGATGCGAATATACGCATGGGAAAGACATGGGCTGCAATAGACAGATTATTAATCATATAGAAATCTGATTTTCTGGTGAGACAGAGGGAATTCTTCCAGGATCTAGCCGTGTCAGTTCTAGTGTATGGCTGTACTACTTAAACTTTAGAAAAACACTCGGAGAAAAAACTAGATGGGAACTGTACAAAAGTGGTGGTTGATTTTTCATTTTTTTAAAATATCTAATTCTCTCAAAGAGAAAAAAGTTGTGTTGTCATAGTAAATACAGATATAAAAAAATAAGTCTCTTACTTACACCATTGTTGGAAGAAAAATCATCAAAATTGTCTACTAAAATGCACCCAAAATGCTTATTTTCACAGTCATCTAAGAGTGTCTCGACGGATGTTGCCGGAAACAAAGAAGAATATATATATATATATATATATATATATATATATATAGATAGATAGATAGATAGATAGATAGATATTTTGTACTTTTTGAAACACCTTGTATTCTGAAAAAAAAAGTTCCATCCATTAATTTTCTCAGAATACAAGGTGTGTCTAAAGAGTACCAAGTTTACAGCTGTATTTACCAATATAAAAATGAAGAATGAAATGATTTTTTTCCTGATACAAGGTATATCAAAAAGTACAAAAAATATCGATACATTTTTATACACCGTGTATACACCCCCACACACCCCACACATATATATATATATATGTGTGTGTGTGTGTGTGTGTGTGTGTGAGTGTGGACAATTATCACAACATTAATCAAGTTAGTCTATCCTTTAAATGAACATAAAAATGTAAAAGAAATAGATCATTTCCACTTTAATTGGGTCATGAACTTTTTAGCACCTTTCTCGTATATTTTATTAGGTTACGTTTCATTCTTCCCTTAATATATATATATATATATATATATATATATATATATATATATATATATATATAGAGAGAGAGAGAGAGAGAGAGAGGTTATTCCACGATTTCCGATAGTTGCTTTTTCTTCAGTAGGCAAAACCATTTACGTTTGAATCATGACTGTCAGACGATGACAACAAACAATTAAACACTTCCTCTGTATAACACCAGAATTGATAAATGGCCTTTTTCTCTAAATCCATAAAAACAAATTGCAGCCTTTTTGAGAATGTCACAATACACATCCGAATGTGCTCGAAACTGAGCATAATTCTTGAAGATTTCTACATCTAGATTAACGCTTAATTGTTCGTAAATAAAAAAAAATAGCTTCTATTTTTTTATTCATACATTCGTCCTTGTCCGTTCTTTTTAAAGGTGGTGAAGACAAGTAAATAATAAAAGAAAAACACGTGTTCTAAGGGAAAATATCACCGACTTTATTGGTGTGCATCAACCCCCCTCAAATCAGTTATCAAATCAGAATCACGTGGAGTGTTATTTTTTAGTCAATGAAATAGTTAATAGTTGGGCAGTGACAGTGTATCTATGTCCGAAATGTAATCTCCATGTTACAAACAAGATGAATATATTTCCACTTAAGACGGTAAAAAGTATCGAGATATTTTTGTACTTTTTGACACACCTCTATTCTGAAAGAAAAGTAACGTTCCATTCATTATTTTTTTAAAATTACAAGTGCCAAAAAAGTACAAGTTGTATCAAGATAGAAATTAAGAATGAATGGAAAGTTATTTTTTCAGAATACAAGGTGTGTCAAAAAGTACAAAACATCTCTATATACTTTTTGACACACCATGTATACACCCCCCCACACATACACATACACATAATATATATGTATATATTATTATATCTATGAGTGAGTGTGTGTGTGTGTATGTGTGTTTGTGTGTATGTGTGTGTGTGTGTGTGGACAACTATCACAACATCAATCAAGTTATTCTCTCCTTTAAAAACATAAAAAATGTTAAAGAAATAGATAATTTCCTCTTTAATTGGGTCATTAACTTTTCAACACCTTCTCACATATTTTATTAGGTTACGTTTCAATCTTTCCTTAATTAATTATATATATATATATATATATATATATATATATATATATATATATATAGAGAGAGAGAGAGAGAGAGAGAGAGAGAGAGAGAGAGAGAAAGAGAGAGAGAGAAAGAGAGAGAGAGAGAGATTATTCCACGATTTCTGATTCCTGTTCTGTGTCATCAATTTTTTTCTTCAGTAGCAAAGCCATTAACGTTTGAATCATGACACCCTCGATGACAACAAACTATTAAACACCTTCCTCTACATCAGAAAAGATTAATGACCTTTTTCATGAAAACAAATTGCAGCATTCTTGAAAATGCCTCAATACATATACGAAAGTGCTCAATATTTGCCTATTTTTAAAGATTTCTACAGTATTTCGGTCCACATTAAAGCTTCATTGTTCGCAAATAAGAAATAGAGCTGTTGTTTGTTGGGATTTTTAAAAAAATAATTCATATCTTCGTCCTTGTCCGATCTTTTTAAATGAGATGAAGAAAAGTTAATAGAAAAAAAAACATATGTTCTATGGAAAGATATCACCGACTTTATTGGTCTGTACCACCCTCCTTCAAGGCAGTTATGGGGGAAATAGCATCGAAGATTGTCTACTAAAATGTACAAAAATCGTTTTTGCAACATTTAGCCTAGAAATTTGTAAGAAAATCTAGCAATTTCAATATCTAAAATAGAAATGGTTGTCATTTGAAACCAAACAAATAAAATATCCGGAGTAGAATTCAAATTGAAAATATGCGCCCCCAATCACCACTGATATGCTGCTTTTTATCTAATAATAAAGCTCTAACAATGATAACATTTTAAAAGATTGAAATCTATTTCCTCAAACAAAGGCAAAATTATGAAGAAAACTATTCTGTGTGGTAATGTCTTATGTTAATTTGCAACTTTCGCAACATGGGAGACGTTGGAGTTCCAAAATCGACTTACCCTACTGTACAAGTATACTTCATGCAGTCTTGAACAAAAGGGTAGATGTATGGCCACTTACACCCTATGCCGATTACTAACGCACAATCGAGCTGACCTTTTAAACATTCCACAAGAGTGTGACCTGTTCTCACACTTACAGCGAGATTTCTTTTGGATTAGCCTTTGTTGTGGGTCACATATAGAATCAACAGTTTCATCGAGGGGTGGAAATGCCGCTAGTATATTACAGACGATTTTAGTAATACAAATAATGATAGCATAAAAAAACCATGTTTAACGCACAAATGATGCCACCAAAATTATGGAGAAAAGCGTGGAATACTTGCCCTAATTAGTGAAATTTCACGGTGACTACATATTGCAAGAATCATATACTGTATGGTTACCCGCCCTGTCGACTGGGGCAGTAGAATATGCCGACTTCACATCTTCAGAGGGGTAACGTTACTCAAGTGGGGCCACCTGGTCGCTCTAGGTGGCGACCCATGATTTTTAAGGACGGAATCTTAGTGGCTAAACAGTCCATGATATGCAACATTCCGCATTGACCCTTACTTGGACTAGACGGGAGATTTGAGAGGCCTCCTCCGATCAATTGACTGGTCACGTCAATCCTTAACACAAGTCCCAACCCTATTGCTCTTATGGCAAACCTGTGATGCTTTTCATCATATATGTGCTAGAAGGCGGTGGCGAAGGGTCTTAGTGTTTTGGGTATGGTGTTGTACCACATCTAGTAGTAAAGTTAACATTCTGGAATTTTAGGAAGTGTGATGTAACCCTTCATTTCCATTACTGCCAGGTACACTTTCATCCTGAGTGGTATTACTTGCTAGGGACCAATCTATGGGTTAAAAATATAAATAAAAATGATATTAATTGTGCTTTTTAAATTGCGTTTGAAAAGAATTGAATACCCAACAATAAGGAATAAAATAAGATTTATTTGGCAAAAAGTAACCCAGGGGTTAACATGCCGTAAAATCCACCCACACAACCAACCAACCAACCAACCAACAATATTCTTACTGTTGGACATAATCAGGCTCAGAATCTGTATGATCTAGCTTTTTAGGCATACACGCTTATAGAATCTAAGTAAGCTTGGGAGAAAACCAGATAATGCTTTCTGTAAGAGCAGCTCATCGTATTGCAACCAGATCTGCAAGTAAATATACCAACTTCCAGTCGTTTTAGTGGATCCGGCTGTAAATTGTTTTCAGGTGTATAAACAACTAAAGTTCAACAGCTTATTTTAATCTACTCAATATCTATTGGTTTTGATTTGACACGTTTTACAATTCACCAAACACTTTAGCCCAGTGGCTAGAGCATTCGTCTAAGAATATCAAGGTTCCAGGGTCGATACCAGTCCCCACAAACCCAGCGCATGAGTAGCACTTCTTGGGTAATCTAATCTGTGCAGTAAAGTATGGAGCTGAAGGCAATTGTAACGCCCCGCTTCAGAAAAAAAAACACACTCTTATTTGTCTAGCGCTAGCGAAAAGGGAATAGACCCCCTCGCTGGCCGGCTGATATTGACACTAGGCTCATCCGCCGACGTAACCTTTACTTTATAACATTTTTTCTTGGGTATATACGTCGTCTCATCTGGCTAGTAAATATAATTGCCCATATATATATATATATATATATATATATATATATATATATATATATAAGTAAAAAAGTCGACGGGGCGGCCTAAAGTCGGTATCAGCCAGTCAGCGAGGGAGTCTATCCCCTTTTCAATAGCGCTAGACCAAGTAGATTATTTTAGCATATGAGGTGGAGCGCCACACCTACCATCAGCTCCTTACTTTACCGCACAGATCCCTGTGCTACTCATACGCTGAGTTGGCGGGGACCGGTATCGAACTAGGAACCTAGTGGTTTCTAGCCGAACGCTCTACCGACTGAGCTAACCCTCAGACACAAATGTGTAATATATTTTGCTGGAGAATTGAACTCGGCTTCTTCAGCTTTTCAATACTCCATCAAAATATACTACACATTTTTGTCTGAGTTTTGTTCTTCCATTCCTTATATTTTACCTCATTCTGTTGGATTCATCCAACCCCCTTTTCCTCATATATATATATATATATATATTATATATATATATATATATATATATATAGAGAGAGAGAGAGAGAGAGAGATAGAGAGATAGAGAGAGAGAGAGACCGCAGTGACAATAGAAAATTATCCACTAAGTAAATAAGTATACAAATTTATTTACTTCGGGGTCTTTTTCACTAAAATCGAATAAAAAGTGCTCAATATACAGAGCTAAATAGACGATTAAAATACAAAGGTTTAAAATACGGGTCGCTTAAAATATATCGACTCGAGTCTCTCGCATTAGCGCGAATACCCAGAAGATTTGCGATAATGCGAGAAACTCGAGTCAGTATATTTTAAACGATCCGTATTTTAAACCATTCGATTTTAATCGTCCCTCCTCTCTCTCTCTCTCTCTCTCTCTCTCTCTCTCTCTCTATCTCTCTCTCTCTCTCTCTCTAGGGGCCGAGTTAGCTCAGTCGGTAGAGCGTTCGACTAGAAACCACAAGGTTCTTAGTTCGATACCGGTCCCCGCCAACTCAGCGTATGAGTAGCACAGGGATCTGTGCGGTAAAGTTAGGAGCTGATGGTAGGTGTGGCGCTCCATCTCAGATGCTAATAAACAATCTCCTTGGTCTAGCGCTATTGAAAAGGGGATAGACTCCCTCGCTGATTGGCTGATACCGACTTTAGGCCGCCCCGTCGACTTTACTTTACTTATACTAGCAAATATATGCACCCTCCGGGTGCAAGTATTTAAGTTTTAATGTAATACAATATTGCATCAAATTAGAAATGCTAATGAAACTAAATAAGAAAGCAGATAAAAATATTTGAAACCGAGGAGGGTATAATAAAAAAATAGAACAACTGAAACTTACTCTTCTCTCACTCCCGTCTTTCATTGCTAAATTTTCCTAATTTAACTATTTAGTTAAAATAGGAAGTAAAGAATAAAATTACAGTTATTTTTTCTTGTTAATGGATTTCTTTTAAGATTTATCCCTGAGATTTTAGATAATTTTTATTAAGATAAAACCAAACAATTAGAAATCAGTAATACTAAGCACATATTTATTAAAATCAGATTTTTAATATCAATATGCAAATTAGCCTTCCCATTCACACTGTAAACTGCTATTTAGTTGTATATATAAATACAATTGTATGTTATTAGTATGTAGATAAGGCCAACAGTATTAATAATGTTAAACAATTTTATTAATAATTGAGGTAAAAATAAAAATAAAATCCTGTAGAATGTGACGTAAATAACTAAGGGAATTGTTACTTGAATAGTAATATAGTTTCGGTTACAGACAGAAAAACACACAATCTCCATTATAATAAGATATATATATATATAGAGAGAGAGATAGAGGGGGGAGAGAGACAGAGAGAGAGAGAGTGAGAGAGTGAGAGGGAGGAGAGAGAGACAGATAGACAGACATACAGAGAGAGAGAGAGAGAGAGACAGAGACAGAGAGACAGAGACAGAGACAGAGAGACAGAGACAGAGAGAGAAAGAAGGAGAGTAAGAGTGAAAGATGAGGAATATACTTTCAGGTAGCAATATCACGTCTTTCAATTTAGAGATAGTTATACGTATCATGATTATAACCGATTAAATTGTTTATGTATCATTTGGAAACAAATTTTAAATACACCCTTACAAAATTAAAACCTGGCAATTTGTATTAGGTTCCTGCATTAATCCAGACCCTCTGTCACATATGCTTGGCGGAAATTACAGATTATCACCTGATTAAATAAACGGTACAAATTATTTATCACTTTCTCGAAGAATATGATTAAAATCCTCTAAACTGACAGATGAACAATATTTATCTCTATATAGCAATCTGGGGAAATTTAAGAAATTAATGAGTCCCACATAGTTAAAGATTTAAATTCAATTTAGCCTGCCAACATAAAATATTCACTTTTCTTCCTAACTCAATTAAGTCTAATTCTATTGCTAAATTAATAAAATATCTGTGAAAATAAACAGCAGGTCAGTGTATTAAAAAAAAAAGAAATCAACATTTGAAAATATGAAAAGGTTTTGTTCGCAATCACAACAACGACAATTAAAGTCGAGAAATATGCGGACAGGTGTACAATGTCATTACAAGCGTTTGTTTTGAATTGTCATATCCTATCCTATTTCATCAGAACACAGGGATGCAGGAGGTCTTTAAGGCTTTGCCAACCAAATTGTCCCACGGCTGTACAAACATTTTCTTGGTATTTTTTACCTGTATGATTGTATATTTCATAGTTCACTATCTATTCACCAGAGAACTCATTCTTATTCAAATAAAGTCATATTATTATTGTAATCTGAATCTCTTTTCAATGTAAACAAGTGACACTAGCGAGAGAGCCATTGTAAGCGGTTTTAAGCAGGCAAAGAGTTAAGTCTTAAAAATACAGCAACAAAAATAAACAATAACAAAAACAAAACTCAATGACCACAGGGCTTATGTATATTTTAATGAGATGGTGCTAAAAAGTTCTCGGAAAAAACCAAGAAGGAAATAGACTTTTAAAAATGCATTGAATTAATTTTGGGATGGTTTGGTCTGACCATTTCGTTGTTTTGTTTTACGGCTTATCAACTTTTTTGTGTCATTTAGTATGGAATCGGGTCATTTTGAGGCCTTACCGTCAAGTCACATTGAAAGCACCAATTCCCGCTATATCACCGAGATTAATCTAGCGGCGAGCCTGTTCACAAATGATTTCATTCGAAATTAAATGACATTCAAAGAGATGATATGCCGTAAAACAAAACCAACCAACCAACCAACAAGCCATAGTCATTTTGATATTCGCTTTCTTACAGTTCCTTCTGTTGCTTAAATGGTCACCCATCGAAGTATTGAACATGCTCATCGCTGTTTAACTTAAATGATCTAGTGAGAACCGACGCTATCGACGTGACTTGACCATAAACCGGATGGTTAGGGGTAATCGAAACTAGAGATGGTCTTGCATACGGGTATCTTTGAGGTAAATGTAATCGATGACTCAAATTTAAATCTTGGAAGAGCTTTTTTTTGGTTTTTGCACTAATTCCCATAGGAAACAAATCCGCCACTCTGTTCTCTCCGACATTAAATATAAGTAATTTGTAAGGCAGGTTAGGTTATTTAGCTTTAATAAGTGGCAACCACTCCAGGAGAAGAAAAATGTGAATTCCAACCTGTTTATTCCGTTTAACAGTTGACCATGTGTCACAGCTTGACCGTGGTGGTAGGTTTGGGTAAATGCATTCTTTAGAATCGATGCATAAAATCTGTTGAACTGCGAAATGAATATAAAAAAAATATCGTGCAATGTTCCTGGCTATGTTATTACTGTTTCAATCTGGTCAGGTACTTTTCAGCCAGTCTAAATATAATGCGATAATGAATAAATGAGTAAAAATTTAATGCAACAAAATGATTAATATATAAAGCAAAGAATTCATATTTTTCAGGAGATATGTTCATTTAAGTTTGTTTTGGTTTATTGGTCTTTACTGCATGCCAGCCCTTGTTGGATTATTTTATGCCGAAGACAGTTTGTTCTATTCATGCTTGATGAATATTACATTTTTAAAACTCAAGTTTTAACACATTTTTTAAAACACATTTTTCCTATTTAATCTATAAATGGGACCATAAAAGATACTACTCCTCCGCGTCAGAGTGGATCTGGAAGTAATGGTGCTGAAGGGGTATTCCTCACTCCCCAGAGCTTCAAAATTGGGTCTTCACAATTTGATGCAGTTTAACGTCATACCCAGGACATGAATACCCTCCATTAGCGCCTTCTAGCACATATATGATAAAATGGTTTGGATTAGGATAAGCATATAGGTGCTAGGGCTTGACGTGACCAACCGACTGATCAATAGGGGCCCCTCGCGTTTATACTAAGAGCCGAAGGGGAGTGTTGAAAAGTCATAGACTGCTGAGTTACCAGGGTTTCATCCTTAAGCACGGTGGGTCGCCACCCACGGATAACAGGTGGCTCCATTTGGGGGGGATTTTACCCCTCTACAGTGGTGCAGTCGGCGTATGCTTCTGTCCAAGCCGACAGAACGGCGTTCATTTAGGAGAAGCAAAAATCTGAATTCAAGCGAGCACTTATCTGCTAAAAATTGGCTTGCATTGCATCCTGCCGTGACAGAGGGGTTGATCATATAAAAAGTAAACTCGGCAAAGTGGCTTATTGTCGGTATCTACCGCACAGTGGGGGAGTATATCCCCGTTTCACTAGCCTTACAGTTGGGAGATGTGTTTATCAGATTGCGTCTGATATGGAGCCTCACACCTATCATAAGCTCACCACTTTACCGCAGAGATCCAAGCCGTGGTACTCATGCACTGAGTTTGAACGGACCGTTACTGAACCCGGAACTTTGTGATTCCTTGACAGATGTTCTATCGACTGGGCAAAAACAGCCATTGGTTGTATATAAAACTCCAGTAAATGATCAAAGTACATTATACACTCTTTCAATAATATAATGATACTCATTTTTTGTGGTCGATCATGTTGAACGGCTAATTGCATGATCATTTTGTAATAGGAAAAACAGTGACACTAAACTAAATTTTTGAATACATTTAGACCTCAAGTTTTAACACATTTTATAAAACACATTTTTCCTATTTAATTTGAGCTCAACTAGCTGTTCAGTGGGATTGATGACAGAATATGACTCCAATAAAGACGAGGGTGAGAGATGATACCAATAATTACTTTTTGTACTTATGAAAAACTGATGAGTTCTACAATTTTTTAATAGAATTCACGAGGTTCCTAGTTCGATACCGGTCCCCGCCAACTCAGCGTATGAGTAGCACAAGGATCTGTGCGGTAAAGTAAGGAGCTGATGGAAAGTGTGGCGCTCCACCTCAGATGCTAAAAACAATCTCCTTGGTCTAGTGCTATTGAAAAGGGGATAGACTCCCTCGCTGACTGGCTGATACCGAATTTAGGCCACCCCGTCGACTTTACTTTACTATACTATATCCCTTAATCAGTAAAAATCAAACACTAAATGTTGTACCGTTCCTTATAAACATTAAAGAGTACGCGAGATTTTGATGCTGAATGACATATCTTTTGAGTTGTAAGTTATAATTTTCGCAGTGTAACGGTTAGCAAGCTAGAACACGCTACCAATTACTACTGAATAAGGAGTTCTATCGTCGCTGCATGCCACATACTGGCGACTTATACTCGTAGCGAATGTGTTGGCTAAATACTTACTTGGTTCGATAATTTGGTCAGCTAAAAGTTTATCTCTATCAATATTTCTTCTTTATAAACTAAGGCGTCAAGATTCCATAGCTATCGGTTTCATATATGAAAATCCCTTCCCAGCATAAGTCTTGAATAACATTTTGGTGAATGGCTGGATATAGTCTATAAAGTTTTAGACACAACGATGAACCCTCTACATTGACCGTTTGACAGTGTCATAATTACCTGTTTCGAAGTTATACGTTTTAGTTTTATTGTTTTAAATGCATTTTCGCAAATTTCAGAAACACGACTGGATGTTGCCTTTTATAGTTATAATTTTGCAGTTTGCAAAACACCACTCGCTAATTCCAATTTATTAATGCTATATAGAAAATATAGTGGAATTTGATACTCCCGACGGACACGCCTCGACGTTTAGAAAATTTTTCACACATGGCTTACCGAGCTGGCAATCTCTTCTATGGTAGGGCACGCTCCTACCCTAAAAATACATTGTGCAGCTTACCGTCTTTGAAATTGCGATCCCATCTTAGTTTTTAGAACCTCCTACAAAGTCATCCAGAGTTTTGTTAAATTCCGATTTTCTCGTCGGCATTCCCTTTTGGGGACGCCCAAGATAATAAACCGAGTCCTGCATTTTTATGCGAGGGAACAGATGCTGCCTGGGGGATGGCATCCTGGAATCAACAGAGAAACGTGTGCGGCTTCCCGGTGCAGGCACAGATACTAAATTATGATTTTCGTCCAGGTCAAGCAGCTGCCGCCAAAAGATCTGAAACTGAAAGTAGCGTACAGCGAATAATATTAATCTCGACAGGTTCAATAATAGTGTAATTGGGTGAAACTACAGCTGGTCTTTTTGTACTTTCTTACCAAGAACTGTGAAGAGTTCAATAAATCGATTGATTTTTGTTTAATTAATTAATCTTATCACTTAATCCGAAAAAAACAATAACACAATTTTATGAGTTTCTTAATTATAAACTTATTAATGTGTATGCGAGATTTCAAATCTGAATTAGATATCTTTTCGTAGTTATAAGACGACACGTACATGCCACAACATATGGACACACACCTTTATATATTGATTTATTGATTGATATAGATAGACATGGAATTAGACAGACAGACGGACAAAGATAGATAGATAGATAGATAGATAGATAGATAGATAGATCCGTGGAGATTCTCTGTACTGGGCTGACAATCACCTTATTATAACTGATATCTATTAATAATGGAGATTCGCTTCCGGTTTTTGTCTGTAACAAAAACTGCGTCACTGCTTACGTCACATTACCCAACACATAATCCAACATCATAACATAGAATAAATATACTCAAAATGTGAGTATGCAACGTTAGACAATCCTCATTGTTTCAATAAATAGATGCCCGGCGTTATATACTTATATATAGATTGTTTTATTCTTATATAATATTTAAAGTTATCGGAACTGTTTCAATTTCAAATTGTCTTTCTTTCTTTCTTTCTTTCTTTCTTTCTTTCTTTCTTTTTACTCCTTTAATAAATTTGACGATTTTACATACTTATGATACACCCTCTATGAAATTGAATTTTCAGCTCCCATCCCCTCAGGCAATATCTTTCAAAAAATTATTTTTACATCGCCCGGAGGGTGTCTTTTTTTTGCTAGTACATTTAATTTACTAACTCTACGTTAATATCTATTTAGGATTTTCTGGAAATTTCCCATGTTTTTATCTCTTTCCTTGCCCTATACTCTACCGAGTATGACAAAGATAGATGCAGCTCTGTTGATAATAGTCAATAGTCGTGTCCGCAATAATCAATTTTAAACGATAATGAAAATAGAAATTTTAACCAGTTTCTTGTGGGCGTCAACAACGTCTTTAACATAAAATCTAAGTTGGAATATCACTTTCAAGTTAATTCACGTACTGAATATGTTTTATATTCTTCAAATAGAATGAAAGTAAAACATGTCTTATCAAAAGCGTCGAACTGTCAAAGTTAGTGACATGAAAAAAATAGAACAAAAAAGAATAAGTATAAAAGTTATAATCGAATTAAAGCAACATAAAAGTAGCAGCAACGAAAGTGATATGTTCTCCTAAATTGCTTTAAGATCGATCGCAAGAGAAAAATTGGTTTATGCTTTTTGTCCTTCATTCCTTTCATTATATTTAATCGGGTTGTTTTATATCAGTTAATGCAGCGAGACAATGACGCAATTGTTCGAAGTTTGTTTTTTTTTTGTAAATATTTCAAAAACTTCTAAGAGCATTTAATTACATACATATACACACACACACATACACACACAACACACATATATATATATATATATATATATATATATATATATATATTGATTATTGTTTTATTATGTCTTATTATCTGTTATCTATTATCCGTTATCGATTATTATTATTATTATTATTATTATTATTATTATTATTATTATTATCCAAACAAACGCCTTTTAGGGTGCTGTGAACATAATCTTTTGAAAGATATTGCCTGAGATACGTGGGAATTAAATATTCATTGTCAATAAACTAAATTTGAATCACTTCAATTCAGTAGGAAAATAAATTCTTTAAAAATTCTTTCACCTGCAATCATCAAATCTAGGTTCTTTCATAAGATTTCCCTTTCTAAGCTAAGTCCAGATCATTTAATGTACAATCACCCAAGCTTGCGACATGAAGTGTCCATACAGTTGTTTTTATTGCCATTTATGTTTTCTGTTTTTTCTATTATTTTATTTCTATGAAAATGTTGCAATTGCTATTACTGGCTGTTGTTATTTTCCCTTCTTTGCTCGTGTATTCTTATTGTATTTTTCGAGTCCTCAAATTGTCGTATCTCCGCAGTCCTCAATTTTTTTGAGACTACGTCCTCCTTCTTTTCTTGACATATATAGTGTGTCAATATTATATCTTAAGGGTAATTCATTGTGTATCGTCATTAACGGAGACGAAAAAACGTGCAAGTCACAATTTTGACTGTCGAGAAAAATAAAGAAGCGATTAAGTCGCAATAATGAATGAACATAGAAAATAAGGGTTCATATTTGTGCATGCGGTTTAGAAATAAATGCATATATATATATATATATATATATATATATATATATATATATATATATATATATATATATATATTAATAAGTCATCCACAGGGTAAGAAAAGCATAAAATCAACGGCGCTTGTTAACTGTAGGTTTATACCTTACCTTAGATATATATAGTCTAACAATGATATTGAGCACTCTTTACTTATAAATATAGCTAACTACAATATCAATATATACATATATGTGTGTGTGTGTGTGAGTGTGTGTATGTATGTAAGTATCTGTATGTGTGTGTATGTGTGTTTCTTGTAAGTATATATATATATATATATATATATATATATATATATATATATATATATATATATATATATATATTCATTGGGTGTTGCTTGAATTTCTTCTCACACATTATCTACACCTTTAAAACTTCAAATGATCTTTAACACCCAGGCTTATCTTTTACGTTTATATTCCTTCCAACCTTTGAATAGACAAATACATTTAAAGATAGAAAGTTTGTTATATAAACATTTATCTTTATATATATATATATATATATATATATATATATATATATATATATATATATATATATATATATATATATTTTTGCTTATCTTAAGCTTTAAAGGAGTTTTCACTTAAAAAATAAATCTGGGTGTTCAAGATCATTGGTTGTTTTAAATCTATAGATAATGTGTGAAAAGAAATTCAAGTAACACCCAATGAATGGCAGCTTTAATGCATAGCCCACGTAAGAGCAAACTATGATATGTTATTACTTTGCGCGTTTCCCTTTCGTAATCTTGGTTTATGATCCAATATGAATCCATACGGACTAATAAATATTGGTTATCTCTCTGATGTGTCAAGTGTAAGGAGATTTTCATACTATGCACGTGGTGTACTCTATGTATGATCTTAAAGCAAAAGTTCATAATTTTCCTCTTATATGATTGGCATTACCGAAGGTAACAAGGACGTTTCAAAGCAATGCATTTTTCACTCACGTAACATCCAGAATGATATGGACACTTAGGTCACACACACACACACACACACACTCACACACACACACACACACACACACACATATATATATATATATATATATATATATATATATATATATATATATTAATAAGTCATCCACAAACACGTGTTTCAGCGTTTCACGCCTCTTCAGTGTGGCTAGACACAACTATCCTTGGGTAGGGTCGAACCCAGACTGACCGCATGGTAGTCCGATATCTTATACCCCCGCCCACTGACAGCTGATGCGGGGACTGATGTTTTTAAACTATTAAGTACATAGGAATGTATGTATTTAACGGTCACTGAGAGATCAAATTTCCAGAGAAATGATCATTGTTTATTTGCTTAGTAGTGAGAGTTAATTTAAATTACCAATTAGAGAGCTCATTACCAAATTTATGGGAGCATATATTAATAAGTCATCCACAGACACGTATTTCGGCGTTTCACGCCTCTTCAGTGTGGCTAGACACAACTATCCTTGGGTAGGGTCGAAATCAGACTGACCGCATGGTAGTCCGATATATATGTATCGGTGTGTGTGTATGTTTTGTGTCTGTGTATATGTATGTGTGTATGTGTGTATGTGTGTGTGTAATGACTTTTCTGTATTTTCTTTTCTTATTTCATGCAGTGTTTAATTATTCAAATATAGTGTTATATTGATAATAATAATTATTATCATTAATAACCAATTTGACTTGTTTTTTTTATAAATTAAACCGTGGCCGCTATATCACGTTCGATACAATTATCATAATCCGAATGTTACGATGCTATTGAAAGGCTTATAAAAATAACAGAAATATATCAAGACAAATGTGGGAGGAAGGTAAGAATCCATTTGTGGAATGAAAAAACATCCACAGACGGAGGAAATTAAAAAATGTCTAGTAAAAAATAGAAATAACACTATTTGAAGATATAACACGATTTTTTTATTAAATTGCGAATTCTCATGGCGTAAACTTAGTTTGAAAATAAGGCAGCGTTGTTAATGATAAGCAAATAGATATTCTCATTTTTTTTTCCTCTCACTTGAAAATAACATTTTTTGACTTTGCTCCTGAACATAAGGTGTGTGTTTTTGAGTGGTTAAATATGAAAATATATAAAATAAAATAAAAGATATTCAATGTATTCCCAACAAAAATGATTTATTTGTAGACCCGAAGTCGTCTTTAAAAAGTTTCGATTGGTTATAAAACCTTCATCAGGACATTACGATGAGTATATTGTTGAGGAGTGAGAGGGAAAGGGATAGGGAGAGAGAGAGAGAGAGAGAGAGAGAGAGAGAGAGAGAGAGAAGGATGAAAGGGGGAGAGAGAAAAAGGAAAGAGGGAGCCAGGGAGAGAGAGAGAGAGAGAGAGAGAGAGAGAGAGAGAGAGAGAGAGAGAGAGAGAGAGGGAAAATAAATAAAAAACTCAATTTTTTAAACAAGATTTTCGAGTTCACTCTGCCGCCACTCTGAATATATATATATATATATATATATATATATATATATATATATATTCAGAGTGGCGGCAGAGTGAACTCGAATATATATATATATATATATATATATATATATATATATATATATATATATATATTAGTGAGAGAGAGGGGGGAGAGAGAGAGAGAAAGGGATAGGGAAAGCGATAGGGAAAGAGAGAGAGAGAGAGAGAGAGAGAGAGAGAGAGAGAGAGAGAGAAAGAGAGAGGATGGAGAGAATTAGAGATGAAAAAGAAAATAAATCGATGTTGTAAACATATTTTCGAATTCACTCGTGCGCGGCCACTCTGAAAATCTCAAAATCTATTTCTACGACGGTTGACTCAATGGCTGCGCATCCATATAGAACACCGATTCTTTTTAACTGAAATTTCTCATACAAGTAAAGACAGCGGAGTAGCCTATTGTAGATATCAGCCAAAAAGTGAGGGAGTCTATCCCATTTCGCTAGCACTAGAACAGATATATTGTTTTGTTCGTATGAGGTGGAGCGCCACACCTATCATAATCCCACAGATTTATCGTACATATCCATGCACTATTTTGGCGTGGACCAGTATCGAACCCGGAACCTTGCGGTTCGTTGGCGGATGCTCGACCGACAGAGTAAAACCGTTAAGAGCAAAAAAATATATATGAATTTCCGCATCACTGGGGTTCAGCCAAAATACTTGATTATGTTCAGATCAATTTAATTTCTATCAAGTTAGGTGGTATAAATCACTTATGAATAACACGTCTAATGCACAAAAGTATAACATATCAAAGTAGCTTCACGTGGTCCCTATAATTTCAGTAATGTTATTAAATCCTGGAACGCCAACAAACTGCTTCAGGCAAAACACCGTTGAAATCATCAATTTATTCTATTTCAGACAGATAATTAGAGTGTTTATATATATATATATATGTATATATATATATATATATATATATATATATATATATGCGTGTGTTTGTGTGTGTAGGTGTGTGTACGTTTGTGTGTGTACATGCGTGTGTGCGTGTGCGTATGTGAGGGGTTGTGTGCGTGAGAAAGAGAGAGAATATGTGGGTCTGTAAATATATTCCATAGAATATAAGTATGACTTCATAAACTTAATAAAATATTTTCAAAAAATTGAATAGACCAAACGCACAGACTTATAGATTAATAGATCTATTTAGACATCAAAACAGACACACACACACACACACACATACACACAGATATATATATATATATATATATATATATATATATATATATATATAAACGGATATGGTCTCTGACTATGCCTGTGAAGTCCCGGTTTCGATTCCTGTCGGAGGGGAGTCGTTAGTATACATCGCTGAAGAGACTTAATAAAGTCGAAACAGTCTGTACGGTGTTCTGCATAGCGAGCCATCCTTTGCGGGATTTACTTGTCAAGATTATTTTCTATAATTATCGAATTTTATGCGATACATGCATTTATAATTGCCTTCAAGCAAAATATAAATAATATATATATATAATTATACTGTCCGAGAATTAAATGCAATAGATGTATTTGTATATGCATATTCTATGCAGTCACTGGACTCGATAAAGAACAAGGAACACTTGTATATATAAAGATATATGTTTATATTTTTATTCCTTGATTTTGTGTAGACTGAGAGTTGTCGGCAGAAGATGCACATACACCGGAGCCTTCGGGAGTTCTGACTGCAAGAGGTCTCGATCTCCTTAAACCAGATTTGTAACGGCATTTTATAATTGTTCAACTCACAGGGTCACACCTCTTTGATCGTGACACCTACGCAGTTTTTCTGTAAACTTTCTTTTTCTTACCAGACAATCCACCCTGGCGCAAACGATTAATAAAAAAGACACCCGTACTACTATGTTAGCATGTTGTTTTTCAATGTCCGCCTTTGTGCCCTCTGACTAATGCCTGTGTGACCACATTTTATAAAAAGGTCCTGGTAGTGACTATGCAGCATCTATTTCTTTTGCAAACACTTTGTATATTGATTCTATTTTCTAAGTGATATTTTATGAATCATCATGTGATGAAGTTGAAATCTTGATAAGAAAATAAACATTAGCCAAATCCATGTAATCAGCATTAAAAATGTTGCATCTAAAAAATAAATAAAATACAAATATTTTCTGTAAATTCCGGTGAATTACTTTCAACGCGGGTTTTCAAAACATAAACTATTAAATAACTTGACTTTAAAAGTCAACATCAAAGCAATACTTCACATTTATCACGGCTTTTCTGTCACGTTTCATATTTTATAAGCTAATTCCTGTATGTCATAAACATATCAAAAGTTAACTACACTTGAAGATCTGTGAGCTTTTTAGAAAGCGGCTTTCATGTGATTTTTAACGATGTTAATAATTGATTTATCAATATTTTAAGAATAGTCTCATTTTTCTTTTTGTTATTTCATTGCATATTTATTTTTATTTCTTCCCTCGGTGTTCAAGAATCAAGAATCCAGGTTCAAATTTACATTCCCAGTATTGTTTCGCAATTTTATTTTAAGATTAAGAGTCGCATTATCATTTAAAAGATCAAATTAATGGAATTTTAAATGGTTGGTTTATTATACAAATAACAAGTTATGGAAATATTATAGAGGGGCTGGTAATCATTGTATCGCCAAAATCATCAGGGAAATAAATCACAGTTATTTCAAAATATGATTTACAGTGGCGCGTTTAACGTAACGGTTATTGTCGAGGGAAATGGAATCGGCGACCGGCGATCAAATATTCGATGAGGTTGTTTTCGTTTTGCTTCACGCTAATATACTTGTAAATGGCATGCATCCGCTTGTTCTTTCTACCTACAGCTATGGATAGATAGTGGGACAGACCGGGTAATTTAGTCTGGATAAGGCAACTGATATAGGAGAAGGAAAACTCTGAAGTCAAACAAGTTTTACCCCACTTTTCCACTTCCTGCTTGTGGCGGATTTGTTGGGTAAATATATATGATGATTCCACCACCCCCAAACAAAAAATGTGATAAAACTTCTATGTTTGGAAAAATGAGAATCCGCTGTATTTATTCAAATAATTTGAATTGTGTAATATTTGCGAAATTAGAGAATAAAAATGTATAGGTATTTACAAAAAAATACAATCAATACATTAATATATAATATAATTCAATCCCTCCTAAAATACACAGACATGCATTCACACACTTTCACACATAAATATGCGCGTGCGTTTGTATTGTTTATTGGCTGTAATCATTTATTGATATACGTTTAAGTAGAATCCTGAACAAGGAAATGTTTTCCTTGCTAAAATGTTAATTAAATATTTCTGTTCATGTGACACAAAGTCGCAAGTATTCGACATCCAACGAGGATCGAACTTGTATTCAATAGTAATAGATCTGCGAGACTAACTTGCTAACCATTACACACCCATGGGATGCTCTAATAATTTACTAAGCTTAACTTAAATGCGACACAAAACCAGAAGTAGGGGACACTCAGTGAGAAACGAACTCATTACCAATTGTCTGGTAATCTATCTTGCTAACCATTACACTACGTGGGGATCCCTGGATAAACGTATGAATCCTTCTTTTCCTAGTAGGACATTATATATATTTACCAACCACTCCACACGAGCAGGATGTGACACAAGGTCAATTTCTTAAGCGGAGTTTTAACAGGTTTGAATTAAGTGTTTTCCTTCTGCTAGACTGTTTACCTGACCATGGTTAAACAGCCCAGTCTGCCCTGCTACTTACCCATAGCTGGAAGGAGAATTGGATTCATACCTTTCCCAAGGGTATTAGCACCATGTGAAATGCAAACAGCTTCGTCCAGGAATTGAACTCGGGTTGACGAGTCCATTTCCTACGACTCTAACCATTAAACCACGCGCCTCCATGTAGGACATTATAGGTTTTCTATTCTCGATAGGGCAATCCTCCTTGGAGAAAGAAGACGAACTTTGCTCTGCCGATTCTTCTAATGACAGAGGTTTATCTTGAACAGCATCGGTTTCGTAAAAAAAACAACTTCCTCGTTATATCTACAAACGTAGGAAACACCCTACTTGGTACATATGCTTATTATGACTTGTAACTTATATGACTGTTGTCACTTCCACTTTTTGCTCTCCAGGAATATCGAATAAGCGAGATGAACGTTAGAGAATGCAATGGTTCTCGCCATGAAGAATTTAGTAACACTCCTCTGTTTTCATATCATACGCCACTTTGTCAGACTGCTGCACATTTGCTCTCAGTTTCAAGGCAGATAAAAATCAGAGAAAAGAAAATTATGGTTTATTGGTGGAAATTTTTTTTTACCGCTGCTGCTATAACACAAATATCTACCTCTGGCGATGTGTGACTCGAAAAATGGAAATCAAATGTACTACACGAACTTAGTACGCTGCTTGATATCACGACTCGGCATTATTCTGAATTAGTCTTGGCGTGATACATGGCTGATTGATTTTAAAAAAATATATTAACCATTAATCGCAGCAAATACATTTTTCATGTAAATGCTTGTGGTGTGTTGCTGGATTTAGATCACTGAGGGTCAAAATTTGCGAACTGCGAAATCTGTGATTAACAATGGTGGGTATCCAATCTTATTGCAGAATGAGAATCAAAAATGTTTTTTTAAGGTAAAATACATTCTTATTGACCTGTTTCTAATATAAGTTGTTCTGTCCCTTTTAAAACTTCATTTATTTGGTAGGGTTATTCTTCCATTGGTTAAAGAAGTAACATGGGGAAATATGGGCGTAGCGATGTTTCACTCAGTGTGGCATGTGAAAAAAAATCAGCATTAGTGTTGCGACTTTATATATTTTGTTGCGACATTAAAATCTGGTATAGGTACCTTTTGTACAGGGAAATATAATAAGAATAGGAAACAAACACACAGTTATTCAATGCAGTAATGACTAATCTGCTGTTAGCAAGACTAGCTATGAATACCCTCACGCAGTTCATATCTTGAGATTTATGTATTTCGTCGGACGAGTCCAACGTATTGCAGGAAAATTATTCTCCTTTCACCAATTAGACAACAAATCAGCCACAGTAATGTTCACTTCATCTCTGTAAACACACAGTTCTGCTCTGAAACCACAATTAAACTGTAACACTTAGTGAAATATCAGATCTTTTTTTACAGGATTGCCTGAAGAGCTGTTAGAGACAGAACATCAGCTATTAAACAAAATGCACCTGACAATGGGGTTTGGAGTCAAGGAGAAAAGAAAAAGAAAAAAACGGAGTCATTTTCTTTTTAATTTCAAAAAAAAAAAAAAAAGAAAGAAAAGAAACAATGTTCAATAAAAAAACAGCCCATTTCAAATAATATTGAACCATTTTTATAATTTATATTATTTAAATTTTTCGATCTGTTGTCCTCATCTTTATTGTTATATATATAACGTTTAGTTCAATATGCTCTACGGCCGTCTTCATAATTTCCTGAATATTATTGTGGAAATCGAGAGCGTTGATTTCGTAACCTTCACGGAAGTTCGAACCAAACTCTTTATTTAATCCATTGTGGCAGATTGATCTCATTTCGTTTACTGGGAAGTAGAGTTAAGTTATGTTAAGCTAAAGACGAAAATAATATAGAATACTTAACAGAGCTTAACACTCGTAACCGGTTATGGTTAATGAAATGATAATAATCTGCCCTTAACTCTTATGTATATAACTATAAGAATGATATAAAAATCTAAATAATACAAATTATCAAACTTCATCTCAAAAATTTAGAAAAATTACATTTTTCATAATGTTGATACTTTGTTATATGTTTCCTCTTCCCATACAGTTCTTATTTAAGATCACATTCCGTTATTTAAAAAAAAACATGGTTGATTGGGAAATGTCACATGATAGAACAGATGAAAACAGTTATCTTTGGATTCATAGAGTTGCATTTCAGAGTGTAGATGTTCAGACATCAAGCAAAGATTTTGGGTTTTGAACCTTAACATTTACAACTGGTGTAAGTATTATGAAGTATTTAAAAAAGTGTTTCTTCCTTTCTTTTTTGAAAACATACGTACATTGTAAGGGTTTGATCTAAAATGTAAACAGCGAGGAAAAAAGCGTAAATATAAAACTTGAATAAAAATTATTTCGGCACACATGAAAACGAAAACCAACGGATTTGTATCCTGTCCGTGATCTAGTGGATCCCAGAAACCCCTGCATTAGAATACAGTTACTGAAACAGTTACTGATGAATGTCCTGATGAAAAGGTAACCAGCATTGCAAAACAGACAAATGATATATATAAGTGTTTACCAACCCCTTCGTAGGAGTAGGATGTGATACAAGGTCAGGTTGGAATTCAAAGTTATCATTCTCCTAGACCATTTGCCGGGCAAATATTAAAGACCCACCCAGGCTGGCCTACTACTTATCAAGTTATATCTTTGTTCGTCCGATTTGGAACAAGGTTCAAAAGGGAATATGGACTTGACAAAACAGTATTTATATAAACCAACTCCTCCGCACGAATAGGATGCAAGACAAAGTCAATTTCATAAGCAGTGTTTAGATTCAGAGTTTCCCTTCGCGTAGACCAGTTGCCTACCCAAGGTTCAAGAGCCCAGTCTGTCCCAGTATGTTTTTCAATAGTTTGAGGGAGAATATATGGTTCCATGCCTGTGGAATTCAACCAGCCTTGTTCAGGATTTGAACTTGTATCACCGTGTCCATTTCCTACGTCGATAAACATTGTACTACCGGCGTCTCTAAATGATATGCATAAGCCCGCATGAGCGTAGAAACATTTTTATTAAAAATATATTGTTTTTAACTGCATTATGTTGAAAGGCTGGCATTCTTCTAGTTTGAATGATAGCTGTGTTTCTTTTTATTCTCTTAATACGATTTCCTTCATTTTCTGCATCAATAAGAACCCTATATTGATCTCTTGTAGCGAACGTCTTTCTTTTGGTCCCCTTTGCTCTTTCATTCTGCTTTCTTAGAATTGATCGTTTTCTTTATACTTGATTTCAGTTTCTTCTTCTAATCCACACGGTTGCCTTTGAGTAAGTCTTAATCGTTATACATCAAGCTGTGCTTCAGTTTCATATCTTGTTTCTTGTCATCTTATAGAATTTCCTTTTCTGTCCAAATCACGCCTAGCATTGACTTGTTCTTGTACTCCCTTGTGTCTTCTTTTTTATGATCTGTAATTTTTCTACGTCTGTTTCACTTGTGTTTATCCAATGTATAATTGTAAAAAAGTATATGTTGATTAGTATTTTATTCTATTTTTGGTTTGGTTCTGATGCTTCGGTTCTTCAACTCCCGGGAATGTGGAGTACTCCTTCATTGCCATTTCTTCCAGTACCACTCTAGCCCGGAGTATTATTATCCATTAGGACCCAATCTATGGTATAAATAGAACTGTTTCAAATTACGCATATTTGATAGCAATACTCGATGTGATATAAATGTAAATTGATTGTATTTAGAATAGTTACTTGAAGCTATCATTGTTTACAATTGGTTATTAGTAGTTACTTAAAGGTAGCATTTTTACTGATTATTATTAGTTATTTGAAACCATATAAATACGTGCAAATATAATGATAATTATATGTTTTCAAGTATATATTTCTATTATTAAATAGAAATATATACTTGAAAACATATAATTATTATTATTAGAAAGGAATACTTGAAAACATATAAGTGTCTGCAAATTATTTGTATTAGATAAAAATAATTGATAGCATATGGCTGTCTTTGTAAAACAACTAGACAAAAAATGTAAATGCAGTGGTACAATACATGGAATTCCTTGAAATCTAAACATAGAATAATCCTAGATTGATTGAATTGTCATCAAAATCACTCATTCAATCAAAAGACATTAAAACCGTAACATAACAAAATATGTAATGAATAACATTGATGATTTGTTTTTAAATTTAAAGCTAAATTTTAAAAAGACTTGATAAATAATATCTACACTTGTTACCAAATAATACAAGCTCTCTCGACTGGTGTTGCAGAATACACCAACGGCACAGTAGCTGAGGTGTTAGACCCCTAACGAGGAACACTGTTGGCCATTTCTGGCGACCCGTGATGTTTAATAATGGAATCCCCATGGTTGAACAGGCCACACAATATTTTGGCTCTTACTTGGTCGGAGTGGGGCACCTCCGATCAATCGGCTGTTCACATCAAGCGTTAGTACATATATGATTGTCCTGACCATATAGCTCTTATGGCAAACCCAACCCCTTTCTATTATATATGTTCTAGAAGACTGTGACTGAGTGTCTTAGTATCCTGGGTAGGACACTAAACTGCATCTAGTGGTGAGGTTCGAATTCCGGAGCTGTGAGAATTATGGAGTACCTACTCATAGTAATTACTCCAAGATCCACTTTAACCCGGAATAGTAGTACGTGTTAGGGCCCCATCTATGTGTTAAATAAATAAAAAATAATTTAAAATATTTCTAAAATATGAGTATAAAAATGTTGAATATACAACTAGAATGAATAAAACAAAAATGTCTTCCGCATAAAATAATCCAAGGTTAAAAAAAAACAAACCAAAAAACCGACTAACCAGTAAACCAATCAACTAAAATATACATGTATTAAATGAATAGAAAATCATAGATTTTTAAACAAAACAGAGATAAGGCAGAAATAAATAAGTAATCATTTTAGGTAAAAAAAAAGAATTGTTAGATAAGGACCATCGAATAGAAAATAAGTGATGGATACAAACTATCGGTGTTCCAGTAAAATGTAAACTTATATTTTGATGAATAAAAAATAAGAAGACGAACCGACTTCATTTCCCAAATCACAAACTCAAATATTTTAGCCCCATAAAAACATTACAAAAGAAGAAATGATCTAAAGTAGAAAAAATCCATCGTAAATGAATAAGTATGCGTTGTCGATAAAACAGAAAGGAAGTGTTTAATAAATGGTATCAAAAATAAGCTGTGTTCCTGTTAAAATGTAAACTTATAATCGATTTAGAAATAAGATAAAGATCTTATCTTCCCCCGTAACAAAATGAACAGTAGTAGTATTAATATTAGTAGTATTCGTAGTAGTTGTTATTATATTTAGTATTGCGAATACACAAAAGGACAGTGTATTGCTTTACACTTGGCAAAGAATGCTATTTCTGTGTAGACGAATGGCCTCTCCTATTTCTTTTTCTAATAGATCAGTGGGATACTTCTGGGGCGAAGAGATAAAGAAAATTATTGTCAATGACCTTTATATAGATATTTATTCACAACATCCTCAGAAAATCGATTATTGTATTTCACCCCGTCGAATGATACTATCACGAAACCAATGGTTCTCTTATTATTTTTTTAACAATGTACTACTAAAATGTTTTTGCTAATTAATCAAACATTGAACCATAAGGTTAGCGTTTAAACTAACCATTTATAGTCATTTAGTAAGCTTACCTCTATTTGGCACAAGTCCAGTAGTCTGAGACCTCAAGTGAGAATGGAACTTCCAATCGCAAAATACGTTGATAACCTAAAACCATAAATCTTGTATTTCATTTTACGATTTATAGTAATTCACTAAGTTTAGGACTAGGCCAGTCATTTAATAGGCTTAGGTTTGTTTGGCACAAGGCCAGAAGTCTGGGGAATCAAGCAAGAATGAAATTCACCATCGCAACATAGGGTGACAACACACAATCAGAGGTATTGTATTTAATTTTATCATGTATAATAATTTACTAAGGTTAGCTTTATTTTGATTTTTTGAACTGTTGCCCTCATCTTTATTGTGGTATGTAAAAGCCCAACGTGTCGGGCGCTGTATACTCCGTGCTTTCATTAAGTGTTCCCTGCTCATCCACGCAGGACAATGACCCAATCTGGGAAAACATTTTAAATAGTTGGCCGTTGATCAAACACGGTGTCCTTTGGTCATTGCTATGCTTGAATAGACAGGGAACACTTGAAAAAGGCTAGAGCATACAGCGGACGAAACGTTGTTTTTACATACCACAATAAAGATGACGACAACAGACGGAAAAATACAAATGATTCACATCATATTAAAAAAATCTAGCAAATAAGATTAGCTTTGTTTGACACTAGACCTCACATTTATTTGGCATCAAGTGAGAAATAAGCCCACCGTCGCAACATAGATTGACAAAAACAAAGTATCATATTTAATTTTATCATTCATAGTAACTTACTAAGAGTAAATTTTTGGGGGGCACAAGGCCGTACATTTATTAAGCCCATATTTTTTAGGCACAAGGTCAGAAACCGGAAGCAACAAGTGAGAAATGAGTTCACTATTGCAACCTATTTTGATAATATGAAATCCTAAGTATAGTATTTAATTTTACCATTTATAGTAATTTTACTAAGATACTTTCCATGTTATGAACTGCTTCGGTCATATAATATATACGCTGAAAACTAGCATATAAATATATGGCAATTTGTTTTCATTCACTCAAGTATATAATAAAAAAGGAGGAAAGACAGGAGAAAATGATGAGTTATAGTAAAATAATAAAATGGTTTAGCTATTAATCTTCAAGTTAACAATACTTTAAAAATTTAAAAAACGAAAAATTAAGCACAAATAATTTTCTTTTTAACATATAACAAAAATATCTTGAATTTTTAAACAAAAATAGAATCTGATAACACCAGTAGATATTTTCAACATTTAACCTTGCAAAAAGCTATATTTATGAACTCCTATGGTGAAATTAATGGGAAAAGATAAAAAGATGTTCATACTGAAGTTTTTGATGGCATGCTATTGACAAGATGTCAAACGTATTGAAATGTAATCTATCTGATGAAATAAAGTGGTAATTATTCTCAGCTGTAGTCTTATCAGTACAAATCGTATAATAACATAATTGGAGAAAAAGACTAGATGGAAATTACACAGTGATGGAACATGTTGTTTTGAAGAAATCCTGGAGCAACACCTTACAAAGCAGCAGCGGTGCGGCCACTTACCTCATATCTCACACTTTGACACTAGTCATTTAATAGGTATAGGTTTGTTTGAAAAAGGACCGAAATCTTGCGGTATCAAATAAGAATGAAACACCATACGTTGTCAAAATCATAATTATTGTATTTGATTTTAACATGTATCTGGCTTAGGCCAGCATCTGGTTGGCTTGTAGATGCAGCTTTTTACACAGTCTCTTGTGACTTGTCGTTTAGAAAACACTCGTTTTGAAAAGAAGGTCTTAGACGACAAGTTTTAGCAAATATAGTTAAATTTCACCAGCAGCACCGCTGCGATTTAACACATACTGGATGTAGAGAGGGAGCTACGTATCCGTATACGTTGGCTGGTCGAGTGACACTGTCTTTAGCTGAAAATATCGTATTTTTTATGTGGTCGCAGTTTCCGCGTACTGCCAGCTTCTTCAACGACTAATTAATTATAAGTAGGTTCTGCTTGGGCGGATGTCGAAACTTAGCCTTGGTGCTGAAGCGTCATATATAGCTAGATATATCCATTGATTAAGTTTAACGTTGTTTGACATAAGGACAGTGAATAACAAGCCTTGCTTTTATAAAATAATGAGATGTGGAAGTTGGTGTATGACGTCAGCAGTGACTCGACATGTGACGAATGTGGAAATTGAATGATATTAATAATGGAAGAAAACAGAATAAGATAACATGGAAATGACCTTGTATCACATCCTGCTCGTGGAAAGGGTTGGTAAATATGTATAAACCAAAAAAACCACTGCAATAGCCTCTTTATATATATATATATATATATATATATATATATATATTAGTGCATTCGGCTAGAAACCACAAGGTTCCTAGTTCGATACCGGCCCTCGCCAACTCAGCGCATGAGTAGCACAGGGATATGTGCGTTAAAGTGAGGAGCTGATGGCAGGTGTGACGCTCCACCTCAGACGCAAACACAATCTCCTAGCGCTAGTGAAAAGGGGATAAACTTCCTTGCTTATTGGTTGATACGGACTTTAGGCCACACCGACGACTTTCCTTTTTTTACATTATATATATATATATATACATATATATATGTGTGTGTGTGTGTGTGTGTGGAGAGAGAGAGAGAGAGAGAGAGAGAGAGAGAGAGAGAGATAAGCTATTGTAACTGTTTTTTAACGGGGTTGGGTGTTCAGCTAATTAACGGACAAAACTCAACTGGATACATGGGTAGTACTGCAAACCACCTGATGAGGAAAGAAGTCATTCATAATGGCTTCCAGAGAAATACTGCTAAATGCTGCGCCAGAAAAGCCGATCGTTCTTTTTTTTCTCACGATTCGCACTAGGAGTTGCCAAATGACGCGGGAAGTCATCATCTTTTACGGATGTCTGCGCCGCCAATTACTACCGCTATTACCCCAGTAGTCAGAATATCAAACGATTTAGCTGTAAGCATTATACCATAATCGATTCGTCCGTATATTGTGACAGAACTGTAGATTTTCATTAGCGTTTAACAAAATCAAAAAAGAATGCCAAGATATGTCGTTCAATTTCCAGCGCCAATTATTGATTTCTCAGTGAGCAGCGGTGGACATGTAAAATGAAATATAGGTTTTCAGATCTATAAAAGAACTGACAGAAATTCGATATTTGTTGTGACTTATCTCTTTTTAAACCGATTGAAATGTTAAATGCAATAAATTATAATTGATCGCTACTTTAAGAAGTCCATCTGTTCAATTCGTTTTGGCTCATAAAATTGTACTGAATAACCTCAAGGTTCATACATTGAATTTCTACAACGAGTCATCTTTTGGCGACCAATGATGCTTAAGGATGACTGGTGGTTGAGCAGTCCATGACATGTAATGCTCCACTTTGACCCTTACTTGGAATAGACGGGCGGTCGGAGAATTATTCTCATTAAAGCCATGGGTAATTAGTAAGACAGACCGGGAATATTAACGTTGGTATGGAAACGAGTCTAGTTAAAGGAAAACTCGGAATTCAAACCTGTTAACCTTCGCCTTAAAATGACCTTACATCCTGCTTGTGCGGAGGTGTTGGCAAAAACATACACGAAAATATAAGGTATTTTTTTTATCGAATTGAAATATTAAATGCATTTAATTGTATTAGAATAGCACTGAATCTTAAACCTGGATGTAGTCTACAAAACAATGACAATGCTATCTGTATTATTAACGAAGGGAATTAGCATGTAAGTATAATTATTGGAATTTCCTGGTGGTGTGACTTTTAGTAAATGCTTAAAACTCAATTTTTAATTACGTCTATTTTTTTTTTTTTTTTGAACGAATTATTTATTTATTTATATGTTTCTTACTTTTTGGTAATTTACTTGTTTTGGATGTGGGCTTCTGCTATATTGAGTATTAGCAACGGAAACTAATTACAGGTTCCTTGTAAATATCTATATATAATGGAGATAGATTGCATTTCTGTCTGTAACCGAAACTACGTCACTGCTTACGTCACCGATTCCACAATAATCTAACGCATTTATCAATGAGAACCTAATTTATAATATAAAAATAGAGAACACTGGTTTATATACGCTATGAAGTTGTCGTTGTAATATCCGATTGTCTAGGCGATTTTTAACGAATCTTTCAATAAATACATGTTTACATAGTTATTTTTCTTTTGATTTGTATTTAAAATTATCTAATGTATAAAGCCTTGCGAGAAATTTATCTATAAATAAGATATAGCCACTTATTTATATCTCACGTTAAATTCTTACCTGTGATTTTTTGTCAGTGTAAGTTTCCGTTTTTTACGGTACCGAAAACATTTTTACAGTTTTAAGATAATACAGTTATTAAGTTATAAGATAATAAAAAGTATTTTTTTTTACCCATTCATTCAATTAAAATACAATTTGTAGAATTATGTAAAAATATTTATTGTTGAAACTTTTTTTTTCGCATGTTGGTTTGTTTATCGAAAGCGGTGATGAACAAAAAATGACACCTCTAATCCAAGCTCAGGTTTTATTTGATGTACCTGTTAATATAATATTTCATTACACTAAACTAAATGTTTGTTGACATTTGAAAGCAATTTATGGAAAATAGTGATAGATTTCAAGTTGTGGATGAATTTCTAAACTCACATTCGTTCAATTTTAATTCAATTTTGGAGAATTAAGTAATTTAATATATATAATTGTCAAAACAAGACATTGTTTACAAGAACTCAGTTCAGTGAATATGATGCATTTTAGGTAAGTAATTGATTTAAAAAAAATGTTATTGTCATGTGAGTTTGATATTGAATTTATTCTTCAATTCTTTCAGCTTAGATTTATTAAATGTTTTATTTTATTTAAGGAAGGAAAATAAGTTATTTGCGGAGATATATTTCTTTCGGATTTGACTTCTAAAACGTAACATGGACGTGGACGGAAAAGTTTTGTTTATCTATTCTTTGTTTTTTTAATTTTTTAATTTTTTTTATTTTTTTTACTGATCAATTAAATAAATTTATTTATAACTTTTGCTCAATATATTTTAATGTTGTATTTGCAAACTTTTATTAATGTAACTGTAACACCTTTTTTAACTTTGAAAAAACGTAAACCTACCAACTTATTTTTTGTTTACATCTTTTACGCTGGAAAGGATAAATTTCATTTAAAAACTGTATTTTTATTATTCAGTGTATTATCTATTTAATAAATAAAACATTGAATAATAATTTAAAAAAAAACACCCTTCGTTTATTTATTTTATTAAAATAAAAAAGAAGAGTGTTTTTTTATTATTATTATTCAGTGTTTTATTGATCAAAATTAAAGAAATATTTTTTTATTATCTACAGTCTACAGATTTATCTATTAAAATAAAAGGAAGAATTAAAAAAAATATTTTGTGTATTATTTATTAGAATAAAATGAAGGGTGTTTTCTAGTGGCGGGGTCTATATGGATTTGGCGCTACAAGTTGCTTGGTTTGAGGAAAAGAAAAGCGAATAGAATTTGACTAAAAGCAGACGATAACTTGGAAAAAAGCGCTGAAAAGAAAATGTACAGTCAGTAGCAAGATGTTGTCCGAGAGATGAATAGTAAAAAAGATTTTGGTGTAGAAAAGTTAACTTTCCTAATTTCTATTTCAAATTGTTTATATTTTACTCCTTTAATACATTTGATGATTTTAATTACTTAAATCATTAAATGTTGAATGCCCTTTTCAAGTTTTTGGCATATTTTGGCATTGATGTTTTTTTTATTGCTTTAATTGATTTATTAATTTTACTTGGATACTACCCCTCTGACATTGAATTTTAACTCCCACTCCCCTCAGGCTATATTTTTCAAAAGTTTATTTTTACACCGCCCAAAGGGCGATTTTGTTTTGCTAGTACCTATAATGTATCCTCTCTCTTTCTATGAACTACTGATTCCATGATTTACCAGAGGATGTTCACATTAAGAAATTAATTTAAGAATTCAACAATATAAACAGAGGTGAATTCCTGCAATGGATGTTTAAAGGGGGAAAATAAAAAAAAATGTATAAATAAATGTCTTCTACTTTGAATAAACTACAAGAGATTTTTTTAAAGTTCAGTTATGGGGAAAGATTAAAATGTAAACTATTTCTTTGGTAACAGTATTAATTCATAACATGAAGGATATGTTGTGTAATTTGATTGATGTAGAGAAATGTTTGGCTATCAGTTTTTTTTCCTCTAAAGTATATATACTTTTATTTTATAGTGGGTTGAACCAAATAATCTTTCTATTTCTGCATCGTATTTTTGGTCTGCTAGAGGTGCATGTTAGTATCACTGCTTTTATTACTGTTTTGTAACTTGTTTTGCTTTCGTTTTATGAGTTGTTAAATAACATGTGCATGATTTCGATTTTTATGTTGGGTAGACTGACGGAGGTTTGTATTTAAATTAGAGTGTAGTTTTGTTTTCTGAATAATTGGTACGCTGCATTATTTAGGTTAGATATTACCTCTAATATGTCACTCTGGTTTAGATTGGATTTATATCTATATCACATCCTAATATTTAATAATATTTCTAAGAACTGCTTTGTAACTGTATTGCGTTTACAGTATTCCCCAGTCATCACTGTATAGGGTTTTGTATTTTTTTTTATTGGCTATGCTAATGTTACTGGAATAAGAAAAAAATAATAGAACATAATAAAAACTCACGACTTCGTTTTACGTTGTCGATCCTCAGCTAAGAATCAAAATTGTAATATTTTTAAGATCTGTTGAAACTTCCAGTCGTGAGTTTTTATCTTTTATTTATTATTTTGTTTTATCATACTTCAAATACATTGTTAAATATATCATTGTGTGTCAATGTGTGTTTGTCTCCATACCTCATATTATATATATATATATATATATATATATATTATATATATATATATATATATATATATATTATATTGAAGGGCAAAACTATTCCTTCACTTTAAAAATAAGTATTTTCCAACTTTTTCAACACGCTGATAATTGCACATATATGTATAACAACATGGTCTTAACTATTAGACTAAAAAATTAATGAAATCCAATTTCATTTTAATTATAAATCTAAAAACGAAAAACGGTATTCAAAAGTATTCGATCCAAATCATAAATTACATTTAATACAGAGTTGAATAGACATAAATCTTACTGCAAACAATCATTTCCGATAGTTTATTACATTTGCTTTGTATGGGTATTCGAGATGATTGTTTCATGCCAATCTACTTCAAATCATTGCTTTTTTTTGCTTACACACACACACACACACACACACACACACACACACACATATATATATATATATATATATATATATATATATATATATATATATATATATCAGAACAGGATGTCATGAACGTTGGAAATGTGGATACTTAAGTATTTCGTTTTTTTTTTAATTAAAACCTTCTTCAGGACATTGAAAATGTGTTTGAGTAAAAGATGAAAGATGTTCAGTGTATGTTGAATGTGTGATAAAAGGTTATTTACATTGATATTCATATTAAATACGCCATAAACCTTTTTTAACATTTACTCGTGGACAATACACGTTCGACATGCGACGGTTTCTGATCATCAGTTTTCGCTTTCACATGCAATGATCGCGTCATCGGCTTTCATATATAAACGCCAAGTAAATAACGGTAAATAACCTTTTATCACGCATTCAACATACACTGAACTTATTTTAGCTTTTACTCATACAAAATTGTGTGTGGTTTGGTTGGCACATTTCCGTCTACTAATAAATAAATACATAAATAAATTACCTGCATCTGCACAAGTGATTGTGCAGGCATATCCCTTAGTGATAGTCTTTGGTGCACTGACTGCACACAAAATGTGATGCTTTCTGGGGCTGCTGTTTTTTCTCCCTCTCTCTAGCTCTCTTTGCTGTCGAGGCTACTCTCTACTCCATCTCACATCTCTAGTGGTATTTTGGAAATGGTTGGTGTTATGTTCTGAGGTTTCATTACTTTAGCTATTTTGATTTGCATTTCATAAACAAGATATTGATGGCTACTATACATATATACAGGGTGCGGCACAAGTAACGCTCTTTTTAATTTCATATCTTATGGGATAAGAGTTGGGGAATGGTTAAATGAAAATTTTGAAGGTAGATGGCTAGGACAAAGAGGACCAATTGAATGGCCATCACGTTCAACAGACCTAACACCACCGGACTTTTTGTGGGGTGTATTGAAAGATCAGGTTTACAATGTTAAGCCGAAAACAATTCCAGAATTAAAGAATGTAATTTCAGATAAATTTTATGAATTTACCATTGAAATGTGTCAAAAAGTTTGTAAAAGTTTTGCTGGTAGAGTTCAGAATTGTATGGAACATGAAGGGGAACATTTTGAACATCTCAAATAAATGACTAAATGACTAAATTCTAAAATTTTATATCGTTTGTAACTTTTTTTTGGATTGATTTCATTTGTATTGAACATTATTAAACACAATAAGTATTATATCAATTTCGTTAATATATTAAATTAATCCATTAACCTGTGGCAATACATTCATGTTCGAAAAAATAAAGAATAATCAAAAAGGTTTTAATTTTGTTCCACTTAAACAAAGGGTGTTACTTATGCTGCACCCTGTAGTTAATTTATTTAGAAATGGTTCAAGGCGATACAATTCCAATGAGTAATTCAAGTGTCATTTATTACATATTTATTTAAAATAATATTTCATCGAATCAGTCTGGGCTGTGGATTTTGTTTCATGCAATTCAATTTATTTCCGAATAATATCATTTAGAAACCTTCAATAATATGTTGTCAAAATCACCGCAATGTATACATCCACTTTGCCTCCGCTATATGCATTCATCAAAATGTCACAGTGACAGTGAAGAATGAATAAGCAACATTGCTTTATTTGCTTTTTTTCTTCATTAGTGTATTCTTTTCCATGTGCATGAAACGGGAACAAAGTCAGTCGAGTATGAAATGTGAAATCAAATAGCTAAATATATATGACGACAGCTCATTCCATTTGAGTTCACGAAAGTAGAAATCCCAAATAGACATCCTTTATTCTATCGACAAGCATATTTTCATGAATATTATATATATATATATATATATATATATATATATATATATATATATATATATATATATATATATATATGATTAATTTCTTTCTTTCTAACACCCTCAGCATATAATTTTCTTTCTTTCTAACACCCTCAGCATATAATTGAATAAACAGATATTTACAAAATAAAAAAGAATATTTATATAAAAAAAAGTCCCTATGTTTTTTTTTTCTGAAAAGCAGAAGCCTGCATAGGGAAATTGAATTTAGATTATTATATTGAATTTAGATTATTATATTGAATTTAATTTTCTATTGAAGAGAAGCTGCATTGAAAGTTAGCATTTAAAATTGTGTGCTATTCAATCACTACCGGCTAGCGGTAATAACACATGTCCAGCTATTATATTCCCTAGACCAGGCGCATAAATGCTTTACACAACTTAAGCCAACAAGTTAGAGGGAACTAGTAATGATATAATATATATATATATATATATATATATATATATATATATATATATATATATATATATATATATATATATATAGGATTGAAAATTGAGGAAAAGCGGATAAAACACAAAAGAACTTCATTCAATTGATATTTCGTCTCAGCATGTAATGAGGCTTCGCCAGAAGATTTATTTGAGAAAAATGAAACTTCTGTCTGTTTATATGTTAAAAAAGGTAATTGGAAAACTGTAGTTTCATTCTTAAATAGGTCTTTTGATGAAGCTTCGTTACACAATGAGGCGAAATATCACTTGAATTAAGTTGTTTTGTGTTTTATCCATTTTTCTCAATTTTCAATCACATTTTGTCGGATTTACACAATTTGTTAGTCCTCATATATATATATATATATATATATATATATATATATATATATATAAAAGTAAACAAACAGTCTGTTTGAGATGGCGATAGCCGACAGTTTTTGTGAGAATAAGTGCTTAATTGAAATCATACCTAATTGGAAATTAATTAGTTAATAATTAATTAATGAATTAGGCGAGCATATCTGTTCAAATGTAAGGCGTAAACAAATCGAGAAAAGTCAATCTCTGTATGTACATTTCGGCATATTATGCCTCATCGGCAGTGTTATAGATAGGAAACTGCTCTGTGTGTGATTCGAACCCTAACTGCCAGGCTGACAGGCGGGGATTCGTACACCTTACATTTGAACAGATATGCTCGCCTAATTAATTAATTAATTATCATCTAATTAATTTTCAATTAG
>CM042139.1:87353813-87356313 GCA_023376005.1 Doryteuthis pealeii | reverse complement strand
CGAAGGTTCATTATTTGAACCAGATTAGTTACTTAACTGCTAACATTTGGTGCAAAAAGTGCGACCTTAAATGTTGCTTTATTTTATTTTGTACGAATCATCAAAGCACAGTGAATGGCTCTTCATTTTAACGCCAATCATTTCGCTGTTCAATCACCACGTGACAATATTGGCAACAATATTGCGAGATCGAGGGATCAGGTTCGTCTTAATGAACTGACAATGGACCAAATGAAGTGATAAAAGAAGCCAGTTTCAATAAGAATTTCAGTAGAATCTATCAGCGTAATGATTATGCTTGCAGTTGCATTCGTGTAGATAGAATCTGGGTTGGATCAAAGCGCTTAATTCTTTGCTACCACACTTAGATTCATTTCTCACACGTTCCCAAAGGCAAAATATTTCTGAAGAAAAAAGGAAAAAGAGCCACATACATTACAATACTGATCGGCATAATTACATAATTTCGTTAATTGTTAATATAGTTTTTTTTCTTGTTATTTACAAAGCTTTACTTTATATGCTAATATTACATGTCATATCTGTTTAAAATGGAGGTTGTATGTTTATCTGTTTTTAACCGAAACTCTATCACTACCCAAGTCAGAATTCCCTTTATTATTTACGTAACATTCTCCATCATTTTATTTCATCTAAAGCTCAATTATCAATAAAATTGTTTTACATTATTAATACTGTTGGACATATATACATACTAATAACGTGCAATTGTATTTATATATACAACAGAATAAGGGTTTTACAGTAAGAACGGAAGAGATAATTTAAATATTGATATTACAAATATGATTTTAATAAATATGTGCTTGGTATTATTGATTTCTAATTGTTTGGTTTTATCTTAATGAATATGACCAAATATCCCGGGGATAGATCTTAACAGAAATCCATTAACAATAAGAAATATCTATAATTTCATTCTTTACTTCCTATTTTAACTAAATACTTAATTTTGGAAAAATAGCAATGAAAGACGGGAGTGATAGAAGAGTAAGTTTCAGCTGTTGTATTTTTCGATTATAACCTCCTCAGTTTTAAATCTTTTATCTGCGTTCTTATTTAGTTTCATTAAACTTTCTAATTTAATAGGATATTTTATTACATTGAGACTTGAATACTTGCGCCCCGGGGGGGGGGCACATATTTACTAGTCTGTTTAAAAAGTATTCGTATTCAGACAGAATTCTTTATATCATATAACTGTAGGCCGACCAGAAAAAAAATCTCAAAAGACCTGAACTTAGGCATAAATGGTTTTGCTAATGGACCATGAAACATCGCGAAAGCATTCACTTTGGTGTATGGCAATACAAAATGACATTACGTATATATTCAAGTCTAACTACTGATAATATATTTTGTTATCTTACTAGTTTTTCTTCAACATGCTAAAAATGACGGTTATATTGAATTAATTTTCTAATTGCGTTGTAGTTATTAAAACAAATACTTTCTTTCCCTTTGCATATTTTTGTATATGTTTAATATTTTCTGTTGATGGTTTTCCTGATAAAAGTCTAAGACAACATCGCTCTCTCTCTCTCTCTCTCTCTCTTATATATATATATATATATATATATATATATATATATATATATATATTAATTATGTAAAAATAATAATATATATATATTAATTATGTAAAAATAATAATATATATATATATATATATATATATATATATATATATTAATTATATAAAAAGCTCCATACGATTGATAGAACATTTATATCTTAGTTAGAGTACAAAAAGCATGATATCAACGCCGCTTTGTAATAGTGAGTTTATCAGCTATGCCATTTCTAAACAATGATTTGAAAATCGCATTGGCGAGAGAATGTTAGTTACCAAGCGCTGTTAACTTCTTAACTTCGCTACCATAATGTATATTTAATTTATATTTATTTATTTATAAGCGATCAATGCAAAATTTAAACTGTTAGAGAACGTTCTGGATTTTTCCAGATCTCAGCTATCCTTGCAAAAGTTATAATACACGATAATAATATTGAAAATGACAACAAAAAAATCTCAAAAAATCAAACAGCACTTTCTTATATTTCTCACACGTTCTGGATTTTTCCAGATTTCAGATATTTTTGCAAAAGTTATAATACACGATAATAATATTGAAAATGACAACAAAAAAATCTAAAAAAATCAAACAGCACCTTCTCATATTTCTCACACGTTCTGGATTTTTTCAGATTTCAGATATTTTTGCAAAAGTTATAATACACGATAATAATATTGAAAATGACAACAAAAAAATCTCAAAAAATCAAACAGCACTTTATCATACTTCTCACACGTTCTGGATTTTTCCAGATTTCAGATATTTTTGCAAAAGTTATAATACACGATAATAATATTGAAAATGACAACAAAAAAATCTCAAAAAATCAAACAGCACTTTCTCATACCTCTCACACTGACTTTCTAAAACGCAACATAAATACTGCACGGTTCACTTACAAA
>CM042139.1:87321313-87346313 GCA_023376005.1 Doryteuthis pealeii | reverse complement strand
TAACTCGCTCATACTGATAAAATGAATGTATACCAGACAAATCTTGTCAGCCGATTTACCGCATGTGCATAGCAAGCAACGATAGAATGTTGATATGGTTCTGTAACGGTAATTCATAATTGACCCCCAAATGACCCCTTAAAATTTCCTATCCTGGGGATCCTATCGACCACTTCCTTGTAAGTTCTTATCCATTATGATGATTTACCTAAATCGGTAGGGCATCGGCAGCGGAACGACTAAGTTCCTGGTACGATAACGGTTCTCACCGACTCAACACATGAGTAGCACGACTTGAAGGGAGCTGATGGTAGATGTAGCGCCCCACTTCAGATGCGAAAACAATCTCACTGCTAGCGAAAAGTGGATAGGCTCCCTCGGTTTCTGGTGGATACCTACAATACGCCACTCCGCCGACTTTTTATTGTAAAAACAAGGAACAATGACAAACTGCTTTTGCAAATTGTTGCTTTTATTTGACGAGTATTTTGAACAAGGTGTGATAGTTTGAAAGTGAGTATTGTATTAATGTTTTAAGAAAGCGGATTCGCAGATTGGGATTTCTACAACTATTTTTACAGCGGTAGAAATATGTAAAAAATATTACGAGGGAGAGTCAAATTCATCAGCACATTCACCATAACATATCTTTATTATTGTCACAACGCGTGGTCACATGATAGAATTCTTAGCCTGATCTCGTCACCTTGCTTGCAGTATGTACAGTGTAAACCTGACCGCTCCATTAGCTGTGAGCCTATTTATCTATTCGGAAGGTGAGCCAGGGTCTGAAATCTATGGAAGGCTTTTAGTACAATACCCAGACAGTGCACTAACGCGTTGAAGACTGCATGAGTTGACAGAAAAGTTTATAAGTAGCCGAACAGCGTGACGTACGAATATAGGTGTATATGAAGCGGTGCATAAATTGTTGCAAGACTATCGTAAAACTTTCTTCTTTGAAGGAATAAGCAAACAAGTGAATCGCTCGACAAAGTGCAGAGAAGACAGTGGCTGGGGCCTTAGTACCCTGGATATGATGTTAAACTGCATCTCGTGGTGAAGTCCCAATCCTGGGACTCTGAGGAATGTAGAGTACCTCTTCATCACCATTACTCCCAGGTTCCCTCAAACCCGGACTGCTTGTACATGTTAGGGTCCCATCTATGGATTAGATGGAAAAAAGTATGTAAAAATGTGTTTAAATAAAATTGAGTTTAGAAAAAAATTGAATACCTATCACGAATGAAACAAAATATCTTCGACATAAAATAACCCAATAAGGGATGAAATTAGGACGCTATAAAATCACCCGGAGAAAAATAAAGTTACAAATACCACTCAACCCATCCATAAGCAGGATGTGACACAAGGGAAATTTGTTAAACGGAATCCAGCTTGTTTGAAATCATAGGTTTCCGTTTCCTAGACTGGTTGCCTTACCAAAGCTAAATCTCACAGTCTGTGCAACTATTTACCCATAGCTGTGAGAAGAGTGGATTCATGCTTTTCACAAGGGAATTAGCGCAAAAAGAAACACAAACATCCACGATTTGAACTCGGGTCGACGATTCTATTTCCTATGACGATAATCTTTACGCTATGCGCACTTCCCATGGAAAGTAATGTAGTTTAATGTCAGCTGACTAATCAATTATCGTGTCCTCTTGCGACAAGTGTACTTCTAATACTATTATATTTTTAAGGAGTCCAGGCAACGCCCATCTTCATTTTCATCCAAATAGTATTATTCAGAGGGAAATCAATTGAAAGGTTCCATTAGTAGCTTGGAGAAATTTCCAATTGGCTAGGAAGTAGTGGTCGTTGAATTTAGAAAATTAAGCGAAAATCGAATTATCTTTCTTGTCCAATGTCAGACTGATGCACGAGCATTTCTTGCCCAAGAGGTTTGAACTCAGAGATCCGGCGCCGAATATTTATCCCTAATGCTTTTCATGACATACTGACACATTAATAATTTCAGAATATAAAGAGATAATTTTCTTTTCAAATTAATGCTTACTTTGTTCAGTACTGAATTCACCCAGACTTGGCGTATGTATTGGTTTTTTTCAAAGCGGAATAATGTGACCCAGCATGAGATTTATTCACTTGAATTGAAATACATTTATTCTGTGGGAAAAGTATCTGGCTACATACTTTTCTTTTGAATTGACGTTAGAATATTTACGTTTTAGTAAGTCTGATATAATAGTTTTCTTCTCTTTTACAGAGATATTATTTGCTTTATGTTCCAATTTTAATGAACATCTCCACTCCCCTAATACTTCAGCATGAACTACTTCTGTTTAATGTTTAAAAATCTATGAAAACTATGTTCGGTATTTGTGTTGTATAGTCCGGTATCGCGTTATGATATGCTGTATAAGCTGATCCTATTTCTGGAGTTGTTGCATCTATGGGAACTGCATCTGTATATGTAAAGTTGTCAGCTTCTTCGGTTCGTATTCACTCGGCTGTATGCATTTACAACACGGAGAGATACATTTAGTTTGTAATCTTTTTATTTTTCCCCAGAAATAATTCGGACAACTAGCCTATAGGGACAGGGAAAGAGTGGCGACAGACAGTCCGTTTGCGCTCAAGGCGACTTACGTGAAATCTCTCTACCCCAGAAATGCTAGACACGACTGACTAATGACCTCTGATCCCAGACTCCCAAATTCTGCCTGGTTTAAGCCTATTTTCCTCATTTTAATTGGCCCATCTCCTTTGCTTGTGACCGAATGTCTATACCTACTTGACCCCAGCCTCTTCAGTTAGACCACCTGCATGTTCTTTGTGGTTGTCAACAGCCTTTCCGAAACTAATAAAGACAGAATCCCTTGATCTTACTCTCCTATCCAAACAAAGGGATGACCAGACACATTGTCCCTGTCCCTGTCTGTTTTTGTGATCTCATATCTATTTGTTTGTTGACCCTCTTAAGTTTTGTTATTGATTTTTCTCTTTATAATCCTTAATTATAATGCAGCATTTGCAGACATTTACTGCAAATATTATACGCCCTATCAGCTGGGCTTAGTATTCACTGACGGAATGGCCACTGCGCTTGCGGGATAGGCACAAGCCATCGTCACAGTACCTTTCGAATTGATGTTCCGTTGTACTTCTAATATCTTTAATACACTTTGCATTTTATGGTGTTAAAATATGGCTGGTATGAAATCCTTTCTTATCTTAAAAAAAGCTAAATAAATGGCTACAGCTGATTTTTTCCTATAATGGTTGAATCATTTTTTATTCAGAAGAAAATATTACCGAGAACATTTGGAAGAAGAAATTACTTTCTCAGTCAGACAGATTCCGGTTTCAGATAGCGGCCCTGGCTTGAGTCTCTGCGGTAAAGTGGGGAGCTGATAGCCGGTGCGGCACACCATCGCATACTCTAAAACAATATCCCTACACTAGCCCTAATGAAAAGGGGAGAGACCCCAGGCTACCCGGCTGATATCTAGAATAGACCACTCCGACTTAACTTTTACTTACTTACAAATAATACACAATAATATGTTATCTAAAGTCTCTATATTTTTTAACATTGTAAGCGAATGATACCGGAGTGTGAATAGATAAGTTATAACTAAAGGCTAATAGCCGAAAGAAATGCGAGTTGACAAACTAAATTCATAGTGAGAATAAAGTAATGAAGTCATAACGCTTGTGATGAGTTGAATTTTGGGTTTCCACTTCCCCAACTGAGGAGTAGCCATCACTCACGACTATGCTACACATTTTTCTATATAAGAAATTACTTGCTAAAGTAGCTTTTTTTGCATCAAAATATACAGGATAGAGAATGATTTATGCGTCTCACAAGTTTATCGTATACGGCACTAATTGAAGGCAAGCTCGAATCTCAGCCTTATAAATGAAATATGCGATTACACTTGGGTTATTACACCAAATTATTATTATTATTATTATTATTATTATTATTATTATTATTATTATTATTATAAAACACCCACCTATTTTTTCTTATCTGCGTTAGCCATTTGCCCGCTTTCACTGTAGTCTGAGTGATAGCAAGTAACCTCAGGTCTCCAAAATATCTTGTGTATTCTAGCCGATCTTAATACTATTATCTAGAGGGTCTTGATTCTTCCTCTGATATCCGACTCCTCCAGTTATTTTTCCATGGGGACGGTTCTAATGACATTACCTGCAATTGGTACCACCTTCATCTTCTCGTTTCACAGTTTTTTCTTAGTTCTCTGTCAAAGTCTGAGTATTTGTTTGCCATTTTTGCTCTGTGGTTTGTCAAAATGACAAAATCAACTTATTGGCAAGTTTTCACCTTTCCAACCAAGTCATATTTAGCTTTGTATTCTCGTTGTGCTAGTTTGCTGCATTCGCTTGATATCAGGTTAATGGTCTCCACACACTCTATATTTACTGTATTTGTTGTGTCTTATCTTATTCTTGCTTTGATATAATTTGTTCTTATGACATTTTTTTGAGCAGCAATTATGAGTAACTCGGTTTTACTCTTGAGGTTTCCTCTTATTAACCACGTCCATGTCTTTTAATATAAAACCTCCCTAATTTGACGTTTGAAGTATTCAAATAATTGTTTTTTCCAATTTCGGTTTTCTTGTTGTTTTTTTTTTTCTTTTACTTTTTGCTTGTCCATATATTGATGCTGCTGTAATTGGCTGTCATAAGTAATCTTTCTTTGCTCTTATTCGTGTATTCTTCGATTCCTTGGATTATGGCATCTACGGAATCTTCTATGTTGGCAATACCTATTTCACCTTTTTTCTTGATACATATAGCCTGTATCTATCGTCTATATCGTCTCTGTCGTCTCTAGGGTGTAAAGCCTTGTTTATTGTCATTAATTTTCTAGTATTTCGGTCAATCTGACTCAGTTCTTGTTTTGTCTATTTTATTTTTAGCTTGGTTTCTAGGAATTTACTTGTTCTCCTGAGGTATTTTTAAATATTTCCTTTCATCTTAGCTTGCTTGGTAGTATCAACCCCAAAAGTATTTATAACTTTCTTTTTCTCCAAGTGATTTTATAGTGTCCTGAATTGGTAGTTGTATCCGTCCATTAACTTTCTTTCCCCTCTTTTCATCCCTAGCCTGACACATTTTTCAATTCCGAATTCCATTCCTATATCCTGGCTGTATGTTCTAACGATTTGTACCGGGGTTTCAAGTTTTTTTTCTTTTTTGCAAATTTATTTATATCATCCATGTACATAAGGTGGTTTATTTTCCCCGTGAGTTAATGTATTTGTAGCCCGCTGTGCATTTTATAAGAATATAATTGAGTGGCGTCATTTTTATAACAAACAGTAGTGGTGATAATGAGTCTGCTTTAAAAATACCATTTTGGATTTTTTACTTCTTCCAGGGATTGCTCGCCTCACACCACCTTTAACGTAGTCTTTCACTGGTGTTTGCGTGAAAAAAGGTCTTCCAAGGTCTCCGCGATTTAATAATGTTGCGGTCTGTATGGTCGCGATTCAACTGATTTCTATTTCTTCCGGTCTCCTTTTTGGTTACCGTTCCAAATTCACCAAAGACAATTGGTATCACCACCATGTTTTTGTTCCACATCTTTTTCAGCTCTCAGGCAATAATCAGGTATTTGGCCATATTTTAGCCTTTTTAACATTCACTCTGGTCAGCTGATTCAGCGAATATCTTAATATCTTTCATGTACACAGGTTGTTATATGTTTTCATGTGACGTTTTAAATTTATAGACTCCTCTGCATTTCCTAAATATATAAATGACATTATTGCTATAACAAATTGTGTGGGTCTCTTTGGCTTTTAATTGCTGGTTTTGTTTGATTTCCTTGTTTAAAAAATATTAACTTTCAAGGGCTATGTAATGTTAAATCAATTTTTCTAAAAAAACGGCAATGCTACTATTTAACCCATAGCTAAGGATATAAGCTATAAGAGAGAGTAGCCTCGAAAGAAAAGAGAGACAGAAAGAGAGAGAAAAGCCAGCAGCCCCAGAAAGCATCACAGTATGCATTCAGTGCCCCAAAGACTGTCACTCAAGAATTGGCCTGAAAAGTCACTTGCGCGGATGTAGATAAATCTTTTTTGGACACTACGCCATCGTCCTCAGTGGTCGCAAAGGATCCAATAATAATAATAAGGATATAAGCGTTTATATCATAGCTAAGGGTATTATTCCGAAAGAGAACGTAATAGCGGGATTAGGTTTTGAACACGTTTATTAAGTTATCGCAGTCCAACACGTTAGCCACTACACCAAAAGGACTTCCTTTATTTCAACCTCTGCTATTATTATTATTATTATTATTATTATTATTATTATAGCCGATCTTAACAATACTGTTATCTAGAGGGTATTGATTCTTCTTCTGATATCCTATTCCTCCAGTTATTTTTTCAAAATTTTGGGCGTGGTTCCAATGACATCAACTACAATTGGTACCACCTTCATCCTCATGTCTCAGCTTTTTAGTTCTCTAACAAGTTCTGAGTATTTATCTGCTCTTTAGTTTTCTTTCATTTATGGCAAAATACACTTTGTCCTTGGTAATCAACACTATATGTTGTCTTCTGGCCGAATCTCATAATGTCATATAATTGCACGAGTCCCATCCTCTATTATTATTATTATTATTATTATTATTATTATTATTATTATTATTATTATTATTATTATTATTAGTTTTTCACACCAGCATTAGCTGATGGTATTTCCCTGGAGTCTGAGTGACAACAGGTCTCCTCAGGTCTCCAGGACTCTTCTGAGTATTCTGGAAGATTGCAGCAGTGCAGTATTCTGAATGGTCTCAATGATTCCTCTGATTTCTAGATTCTCCAATCTTTTTTCCAATCTTTTTGGGACTGTTCCAAGTGCACCAACTACAATTGGTATCACTTTGACTTTCATATTCCATAGCTTTTTCAGTTCTCTGGCAAGGTCCAGGTATTTTTTCCATCTTTTCGTTTTCCTTCATCTCCACCCTGCTGTAACTGCAAAATCCATCAGTTGATAAGTTCTTTCTTTTTTGTTTATCAACACTAGGTCTGGTCTTCTTGCTGGGATAAAGTGATCCGTTTTTATCTCAAAGTCCCAGAGAATTGTATGCATTTCATTCTCAAGAACAGATTCTGGTTTATGCATATACCATTTTGTTGTATGGTCAAAATTTAATTTTTTGCATAATTCCCAGTGGATCACATTCCCAACCCAGTCATGCCTAGTCTTGTATTGCCGTTGTGCTAGTTTGCTACATTCGCTTAGTTTACAGTCTCATCACTGTCATCGCATAGTCTACATTTACTATTTTGTTGGGTCTTATCAATTTTTGCTTTGATATAGTTTGTCCTTATGGCATTATTTTGTGCAGCAATTATTGGTGATTCAGTTTTTCTTTTGAGGTTTCCTTTTCTTAACCATGACCAAGTCATTTTCTTGTGCAACCTCTCCGATTTGTCGTTTGAAGTGTACATATAATTGTTTTTCTTCCCATTTTTCTTTTCTAGTTTTTATTGTTTTTTCTGTTTGCCTATATATTCCATCTGTTATTGTTGGCTGCCATAAGTAATCTCTCTTTGCTCTTTTTGTGGAGTTTTTGAGTTGTTGGATTGTGGCCTCTACGCAGTCCTCTATGTTGGCAAGACCTCTTCCCCCTTTCTTTATTGATACATATAGTCTATCTCTATCATTTCAAAGGTGTAGAGCCTTGTGCATGGTCATTAATTTTCTCGTCCTTTGGTCAATCTGTCTGAGTTCTTCTTTTGTCAATTTTAAGAATGGCTCAGAGAATCTTATAATGGGGGCAGCCCAGATATTAATTCCTTTGACCAGATTTCTGCTGTTGAGTTTGGTTTGTAAGAGTGTTCTTGTTCTCCTGGGGTATTCTTTTTTTTAAACTTTTTCTTTCATTTCTGCTTACTTGATATTGCCTGCTTTTAAAATTCCTAAGTATTTGTAACTTTCATTTTCCTCAAGTGATTTTATAGTGTCCTGATTTGGCAGTTGTATTCCGTCCATTAATTTTCTTTCATCCCGTGTTATTACTAGCATAGCACACAAACATTATTATTATTATTATTATTATTATTACTAGCATAACAAAACCGCCCTTCGGGCGGTGTAAAAATAACATTTAAAAAAATATAGCCTGAGCCGAGTGGGATTTAAAATTCAATGTCAGAGGGGTAGTATCCAAGTAAAATTAATAAATGAATTGAAGTAATAAAAAACAACAATGCCAAAATATGCCAAACACTTTAAAAAGACATTCAACATTTAATGATTTTAGTAATTAAAATCATCAAATTCATTAAAGGAGTAAAAAATAAACAATTTGAAATAGAAATTAGGAAAGTTATTTTATGTTATTTTAATTTTAATATTAGTAATATGGAATAACCGTAAACAAATTTTGAATTAAAAATAAATGTAAACATTTTTTTTAAATTCCTAATAGGAATAATAAAATTTGAAATAAAAAATACTTGTTATATTTGTGAAGGTGCCGCGAAAATTAAAAATAAATTTTATTTATAAATTTTATCTATAAATTTTTTAAAATTCCTAATAGAAATAAAATAATTTGAAATAAAAAATACTTGTTATATTTGTGAAGGTGCCGCGAAAATTAAAAATAAATTTTATCTATAAATTTTTTTATCTATAAATTTTTTCATTAAAAATTAACTCTATTAAAACTTTAAAAATATTTTTGTTTTACCTCAACGAAAACGGGAGTAGTCACGGACAAAAGACCATAACTAATAATTTAACGTAAGATTTGAATTAGTGGCTGTATCTTTATTTTTAAATTAATTTCTCGCAAAACTTTATACATGAAATAATTATAAATACAAATAAAAATTAAAATATCAATTAGAAACTGTTTAGAACTAAACATGCATTTATTAAAAGATTCGTTGAAAATTGGCTATGCAAATATTAAAAACCGGCAAATATTACAAACGCATCTTAATACTTGTATATAAAGCAATTTGTTCCTTCAATATTAAGTATAACACAAATTGATTAGAAATTAGGTTCTCATTGATAAACGCTAGAGTTTAGTTTGGAATATCTGACGTCAGCCGTGACGGAGTTTCGGCTTCAGACAAAAATGCAGTCTATCTCCATTATATATACTAGCATAACAAAACCGCCCTTCGGGCGGTGTAAAAATAAAATTTTAAAAATATAGCCTGAGCCGAGTGGGATTTAAAATTCAATGTCAGAGGGGTAGTATCCAAGTAAAATTAATAAATGAATTGAAGTAATAAAAAACAACAATGCCAAAATATGCCAAAAACTTTAAAAGGATATTCAACATTTAATGATTTTAGTAATTAAAATCATCAAATTCATTAAAGGAGTAAAAAAAAAACAATTTGAAATAGAAATTAGGAAAGTTAACTTTCTACACCAAAGTGTTTCCTGAGATGATATTCAATAATAAAATTAAATTTGGTTTATCAATGAATAAAACAATCAACTATACAAAATGATTTTTTATTGTTTTGATTATTTCTAAAATCTTTGAAATAAAACAATAAATATTCACCTTATTTATTTTACATTTAACAAACATTTAGCTTTAGTGTAAATGAATATTATATAAAATAAAATAGAGTAATGATACTTAAATCAATATTTAAATGCTAAATAATACCTAATATTAATTTTTTTTTAATCGGAGTAAATAAAAATATCTAATTTATAGATTTATTTTCAACTAAATTTTATTTGGTAAAATTCTGTAAAAAGATAAATTCTTTAAAACTTTTCTTCAATAAATAAAATCTTTTGATAAGAGATTCAGTATCAATTTGTCTGTAACTAAAACTATGTTGCTGTAAAATTAATAAATCAAATAAAGTAATAAAAACAACAATGCTAAAATATGCCAAAAACTTTAAAAGGACATTCAACATTTAATGATTTTAGTAATTAAAATCATTGAATTCATTAAAGGAGTAAAAAATAAACAATTTGAAATAGAAATTAGGAAAGTTAACTTTCTACACAAAAAAATTTTTCCTGAAATAATATTTAATGATAAGATTAAATTGGGTTTATCAATGAATAAAACAATCAACTACACAAAATGATTTTTTATTGTTGTGATTATTTCTAAAAATTTTGAAATAAAAAAAAATAAGCATTCACCTTATTTATTTTACATTTAACAAACATTTAGTTTTAGTGTAAATATATATTATATAAAATGAAATAGAGTAATGATACTTAAATCAATTTTTAAATGCAAAATAATATTTAATATTAATTTTTTTTTAATTGGAGTAAATAAAAATATCTAATTCATAGATTTATTTTCCACTAAATTTTATTTGGTAAAATTCTGTAAAATATAAATTCTTTTAAAATTTTCTTCAATAAATAAAATCTTTTGATAAGAGATTCAGTATCAATTTGTCTGTAACTAAAACTATGTTGCTGTAAAATTAATAAATCAAATAAAGTAATAAAAAACAACAATGCCAAAATATGCCAAAAACTTTAAAAGGACATTCAACATTTAATGATTTTAGTAATTAAAATCATCAAATTCATTAAAGGAGTAAAAAATAAACAATTTGAAATAGAAATTAGGAAAGTTAACTTTCTACACCAAAGTGTTTCCTGAGATGATATTCAATAATAAAATTAAATTTGGTTTATCAATGAATAAAACAATCAACTATACAAAATGATTTTTTATTGTTTTGATTATTTCTAAAATCTTTGAAATAAAACAATAAATATTCACCTTATTTATTTTACATTTAACAAACATTTAGCTTTAGTGTAAATGAATATTATATAAAATAAAATAGAGTAATGATACTTAAATCAATATTTAAATGCTAAATAATACCTAATATTAATTTTTTTTAATCGGAGTAAATAAAAATCTAATTTATAGATTTATTTTCAACTAAATTTTATTTGGTAAAATTCTGTAAAAAGATAAATTCTTTAAAACTTTTCTTCAATAAATAAAATCTTTTGATAAGAGATTCAGTATCAATTTGTCTGTAACTAAAACTATGTTGCTGTAAAATTAATAAATCAAATAAAGTAATAAAAACAACAATGCTAAAATATGCCAAAAACTTTAAAAGGACATTCAACATTTAATGATTTTAGTAATTAAAATCATTGAATTCATTAAAGGAGTAAAAAATAAACAATTTAAAATAGAAATTAGGAAAGTTAACTTTCTACACAAAAATTTTTTTCCTGAAATGATATTCAATAATAAAATTAAATTTGGTTTATCAATGAATAAAACAATCAACTATACAAAATGATTTTTTATTGTTTTGATTATTTCTAAAATCTTTGAAATAAAACAATAAATATTCACCTTGTTTATTTTACATTTAACAAACATTTAGTTTTAGTGTAAATAAGTATTACATAAAATAAAATAGAGTAATGATACTTAAATCAATTTTTAAATGCTAAATAATACCTAATATTTTTTTTTAATTGGAGGAAATAAAAATATCTAATTCATAGATTTATTTTCAATTAAATTTTGTTTGGTACACTTATGTAAAAATATGAATTTTGTAAAAAAAATTTTCAATAAATAAAATCTTTTGATAATAGATTCAGTATCAATTTGTCTGTAACTAAAACTGTCACTGCTTACATCAAAACACTGTCATTGATAAAAATATTATTTGATTAATAATCAATAGATGCATGCAACATTTTGATTTGAGGGGGACAGAAGTAAGTTTCCATTTCAAATGGTTTCATTTTTCTTTACTCCTTTAATAAATTTGATGATTTTACCGATAATATAAACCCTCTTATATGGAAATTTTAACTCAGACAATATCTTTCAAAAATTAATTTTTATAACCGCCCAGATGGCATTTTTTGCTAGTTTATGTAAAAATGCTTGTACAATAAATTAATGAATATAATATATGTTGTTACACTCTTAATTCATTTTCTTAGAGATTTAATAAATTTTATATCCATTTAAGTAAGCATTAAATTGAATAATTGGCAGACCTGAGCATCTGGAAACCCTCCATCTAAAATTTTTTTTTTAATTTTTTTTTTCTTTCTTTTAATGGATTATTATCAATTGCACACCAATCTATCAGATTGTAAAAGAAAAAAAAATTCAAAAAAGTTATTTATTTTTCGCGGTGCTCAGTTCCCCGTATAAGTTTATCGTAAATCGATCCCCCATATCAGAACCGCTACAAAATTTATTCATTTATTTATTTTATTGTTTTCCTTCAATGGATTATTATCGATTACACACAATCTATCAGGTTTTTAAAAAAATTCTTAAATGTTCTTTATTTTTTGAGTTTTCAGGGGTGCTCATGCCGACATATAAGTTTATAGTAAATCACTGCCCCATATCAGAACCGCTCGAAAGGAAACTGGTGCAAATGTGTCAAAGTTAGGGTGGCCCAGAAAAAATAGAACCCAAATTATTTATTTATTTTCGCATTAAACTAACCTTAAACCCCAACACCAACCCTAACCTCAAATCCTAACCCTAACCCCCCCTAGTTACAATTAACAGTTTTATTACAAAATTTGTGGGTTCTGTTTTTTCAGTGTCACCTTAATTTTGACACCTTTGTGCAAATTCAGCCCAACTGTTCAGGTAGAGCGCTCTTTTTTTTTTTTACAATCTGATAGATTGATGTGTAATCGATAACAATCCATTGAAGAAAAAAAAAAATTTTTAGCGGTTCCGATATGGGGGATCGATTTACAATAAACTTATACGGGGAACTGAGCACCCCTGAAAACTCGAAAAATAAATAACTTTTTTGAATTTAAAAAAAAAAATCTGATAGATTGGTGTGTAATCGATAATAATCCATTGAAGAAAAAGAAAAAAGATTTTTTAAATTTAGATGGGGGTTTCAGATGCTCAGGTCCGACGAATTATTTTATTTATTTAATTTTTAAAAACAAAACAAAATTTATATAAACTCGAAGTAAAATGCTATTTTCAATCATCTAATATAGAATAGTATTCCTCTTATTGATGAATGTGTATTGTTTAAACATTGTTTAAACATTGAACAAAATACTATTAATTTCTCGCTACAATTAATTTAAATAAATGATGAAAAATAACATTAGTAATATGAAATAACCGTAAACAAATTTTGAATTAAAAATAAAAGTAAACATCTTGTTTTAATTCCTAATAGGAATAGAATAATTTGAAATAAAAAATACTTGTTATATTTGTGAAGGTGCCGCGAAAATTAAAAATGAATTTTATCTATAAATGTTTTCATGGTGTTTGTATCATTTGTTTTATTGTATTTAGGTGAGGCCACCGATTTCGGTGGCCTCGATTTAGGTAGGGGACTTTTTTTTATCACCGCTTTTGTTATACAAACCGAACTTCGGTTAAACATTGTTGAATAATGAATTTTAAAAGTATTGCGTCAATTATGATAAAAAATAAAGATTAATTTTTAGTTTAAGAAAGAAGCGCTAAGTGTTAAAAAAACAAACACGTAAAATCATTTTTTTTGTTTTCATTTTTTTTTTGTCGTCTGATTCAGACCTACTTGTATTTTTTTTTTTAAATCAACCAACTATTTTCTGTAAATGGTTGACAAGGTCCAAGGGTATATTTATGACAAATTAAAATTAAAAGATATTTCTTAATTTCTAAATAAATCACGGTCATCATATTTAGCGGAAAAGCATCGCTCAGAACTGGTTGTTATTTTAATTTTAATATTACTAATATGGAATAACCGTAAACAAATTTTGAATTAAAAATAAATGTAAACATCTTTTTTAAATTCCTAAAAGGAATAATAAAATTTGAAATAAAAAATACTTGTTATATTTGTGAAGGTGCCGCGAAAATTGAAAATAAATTTTATCTATAAATTTTTTTATCTATAAATTTTTTCATTAAAAATTAACTCTATTAAAACTTTAAAAATATATTTTTTTTTTACCGCAACGAAAACGGAAGTAGTCACGGACAAAATACCATAACTAATAATTCAACGTAACATTTAAATTAGTGGCTGTATCTTTATTTTTAAATTAATTTCTCGCAAAACCTTATACATGAAATAATTATAAATACAAATAAAAAATTAAAATATCAACCAGAAACTGTTTAGAACTAAACATGCATTTATTAAAAGATTCGTTGAAAATTGGCTATGCAAATATTACAAACCAGATATTACAAAGGCAACTCAATACTTGTATATAAAGCAATTTGTTCCTTTAATATTAAGTATAATACAAATTGATTATAAATTAGGTTTTCATGGATAAATGAACGGAGTTTCGGCTTCAGACAAAAATGCAGTCTATCTCCATTAGATATAGATATCATATCATATTATATTGTTATTATTATACCGAGAAATATAGAAAAAATACGCAGAATATTAATGATATCGATAAACACCAGGCAAAAACAACTGTAGTGAGTAAATAATTAAATAAACACAAGTTTCAAAATTCAATATTCAGAAAGTTTCCAAATTAAATTTAATTAGCATAGATTCTTAATTAAACACATGTCAAAATTAATTTTAGTTTACATTGGAATTCATCATACTATTTCTTTATACCAAACAAATTCAATAACATTCAGCATCCAATATAAATAGTTTTTTTTATCTATATTTGAAATTGAAATTGTAATTCTCCAAAGACTAGGGATTTGTGCATCTGTATATCCAGGGAATATAATCTTAAAACTATCGATTAGCCCTGTTATCGATGATCTCTCCTGCTGCTAGCATATTTTTTTTTTAAACACAGATTGATTTTTCTTCCTTTAAACCAATTTTATGCTTTGTGTTGACCTAAACATTGAACCATAGCAGTTGGAGCAAATATTATTTTTCTCAAGCATCATATTCCTAAAGAAAGTATTGATCGGAACACTTAAGAGCTTTTTTTTTTTAACCTTTAAATGATATAAACAGTGCCCGAATCAAAAAGAAAGAAGGAGAATTGAATAGGATTAACGTTGCAGAAAGAGTAAAAAATACTTATACGTATAGTGATTATCTAAAATAAGTTATCAAATTGAAAAATACTTTTTATTCTCCTTTGAATGGCCTCTACACATTATTCATTCAATGAAGGAGATCAAAGCATATATTCTATGATCACATATATGTGTTATAAACTGCTGTCCAGGATTGGTTTATTGATATGTAAGGACTTCTACCGCATGGCATTGATAATACTGTAGCTACCAACATGTTTGAACATGTAACCGTCAGGATATGATGTGCTGTAAAAGAATAAGTATTTTCCTGATCTCCTACCAGGGCTAATTTACGCAAGGATTTTTTTTAACGTGGGAAGCCTCACATTAACTACAGCTCATGCTGTAGCCAGTGCAAAAATTGTGTGATCCTTTCGGCATTCTCATTTCGTTGTGCCTCAGGCACCGGGTAATACTCTCGGTCCTGCCCTTTTTAGACGAGGATACAAGTACTGCCTGGGTGGATGCCTCCTTGGGATCACCCGATTTAATTTATATCTTACCTATCCAGAAGTCTAAGCTACTCGACACAGGACACAAATTTCAGAAAAATAAGCTTATTTTTCTGACCACCAACCAGTCCGGATTGATATAAAGACTTTCTAACCTGGAGAACCACGTAAAATCCGAACCTCATCAATAGTTAGTTCAAAAAGTGCAGGTAATAAACCCGGTCCTGCACCTTTTAGACGAGAGAGAAGGTTCTGCCTCGGAAATTCTCACATGGGAATACATGATTTATTTTATATCTTACTGGCCCAAAAGCCGAAGCTACTGGACACAGTAGACGAATGCCGGGTAAATATGTGCTGTTATTATTTATTATTAGTTATTCATCAGTATTTACTCTGAGTTACATCTAAACACAAAACAAACAGAATAGGGAACTCTAGATTAATGATACTTACATTTGTGAACTGAAAACAGCCTGGCCCAAGAATTAACTGATGCAGGATTCGTTTGGTATTTTGCTTTTTTGCTCCCTTATTTTTTGGAAATTTGAACTATTAGTATATAAAAATCACACACACACACACACGCATACACACACACATATATGCACACACACACACACACACACATATATGCACACACACACACACACACACACACATATATATATATATATATATATATATATATATATATATATATATATATATGCGCGTCTCCGTGTGTGTGTTAATTGATTGCTGTATTGATTTAATGGCATGTAAACCCCGTATACAGTTTAAATCTAGGTTTATGGTAATTACGTATAATGTACATTTATATTTTCATTTCTGTGTATTTTCTTATCAAAAAGATTTTGCACACAATCTTATGATATCAAGTATTCCCATCTAATAGTAATATTTAACCCACATTTTATTTTTAATGTATTCCTATCTAATACTAATAATCATATAGTTACAATAACTATTGCTATTCAACTATAGTCGCAAGTTGCACAGTTATATTGTTTCAAGTAACTAATGATAAGCATTAGTTAAAAAATTATATAGTGTCCCCTATCATTAATGCAAATAATAAGGCACCAATAATTCTTATCAAATACGAATAATTTCTAAACATATCTATTTGCATAAATAGGACCCTAAAATACTTCCATTTTGTGTCATAGTGTACATTGGGAGAATTGCAGTGAAAGGGTATTTCATAATCCCCAGAGTTCTAGGACTGGAACTTTACCATCAGATGATGGTGAAATTCTTCTTCTGGAGATCTAGGAAATGTGGAGCACAATTTCATCACCATTTCTCTCATGTTCACTCTGACCCGAAGGCTTAGTACCTGTTATGGGTTAAATAGAAAAAAAAAATGAATTCATAAAAAAAATTGAGTATCAGTTAAGAATGAATTTATTTCAAAACTTAGTCGGCATTAAATGACCCACTGAGGTTGATATGCCGTAAAATAAAATAAAACTATCAGATGTAGTTTAGTGACATACCTAGAATACCAATTTTTGGAGGTGGTTTAGCCCTTTGCATGGGATACAATCATCATTGTGTTTATGTGTGCGCGTGCATGAATATGGCAGTCTACACGCATTGTTCTTTTCCTTCGAACGATTAAATCGTTTCTTTTTAAAATGACAACCACAACCGAAACAGCAAAATGGTCACGTCTTGCATGTTGGGAAAACTGTCAAATCTTTGCTCTATTGTTCGCAAACGAACATGTAACATTTTCATTCGAAGCATGAATTCCAACAGAGATATATTTCTTAAGAACGACCTCGTAAATGTAAGGAAACTACGTTGAGCTGGCCAAATTTCACTGGCACGAGAAATATATTCGACATGTGTCAAGTGGACATTTGAAATACTCTCAGTCATAGATTACTAAATCGGTCAGTTATAAAAACAGCAGTACCATCATCAGGTAAGCAAGTTTCAATAAAATTCAGATAGAATTATCAGCTAATATCATGCTCTTCTAAAATATTGTAATAAGCGGGGTAAATTATCGAAGAATATGATATGTTGTGGTCCTATCACTAGGTCCTATCACTAGGTCGAGGAGTAACTGAGAGAGAGAGAGAGAGAGAGAGAGAGAGAGAGAGAGAGAGAGAGAGAGAGAGAGAGAGAGAGAGAGAGAGAATCCCAGACGGAAACCGACTCGATACGATTCAATGCAAGGTAACATAAAGAGATCTGAATTTATTTTAGAGGAGCTATTTTTTATTAATGAGAGGAGAGCCCGTTTCGTTTGAATTCTAGACCAGTTGCCATACCATGGTTAAACAGCCCAGTCTGCCCAATTTTCTACCCATACCTGGAGGCAGAATAGTTGGATTCGTACCTTTCCCAGGTGTATTAGTGCTATGTTAAATGCAACTAGCCTCGTCCTGGATTTAATCTCATCTCGTCGGATCCATTTCCTGCTACGGTAACCATTGCACCACGGACCCAAAACTTGTTTTCCGACGTGTTACCTTATCAATGCTTTCTGCAGCCAAGTTATTATTTTTTTCTTTCTCAGATCCATAGAACGATGACCGACGCATCTTCGTCGGGATATTTTTTAAGGGTAGGGAGTTTCATAGAAATGAGCTGCCGAAAACTTTGGCAACTCTAAAAGCCAGACAACTCTGCGTTAACAATAATAAAAAAATGTTTTTATTGCAATAAGATTATGTAATCATATATATATTAGGAAAAATAATAAGCTTCGCTTACTAGGAGAGAAAAGTCACGGTGATGAATTTTGCTGACTTCTTTGCTTTATGCTAATTAGCCTTGAATTTATTTTCAACTGCGTTACTTTGTTCAACGGGGTTGTTCTTATCAGTGGTAATGTTTTCTATCAGTAAGGTATCTTTTGAGCAGCAAAGATCTCTTCTGTCATTTTCGTTCTGAAACACTCTTTTATTTGTCTTTTAACGGTCTGGGAATCTATAACTCTTGACAGTAAGACATAGACATTATTTACAAAGGTAAATTATTCAGAATTTATACTTAGCAATGTGACGATAAACATCTATCACATTCCGTTAACAAACGGAGATTGACATTCTATAAATTATTTAATAGATACAGCGTGGTTCAGTTATAAATGACTGGACTTATGATGTATGCATTGACATTTCTCCCTAGGATCAGCGTGTAGTAAACTAATTACACAGAAAATGAGTGTCTTAGTGTACTTGGTTTGACGTTAAAATGCATCTAATGATGAAGTTCCAATTTTAGAGATCTGAGGAATGTGGAGTACCCATTGATCACCAACACGTCTAACACCACTTTGACCCGGAGTGGTAGTAATTTTTAGGGGTATATCTTTGGCTAAAATAGTTAAAAATGTGTTCAAAAATCGAGTTAAAATATTTCAATTCCCTAACCAATTATTCAAGAATGAATAAAATAAAATGTATTCGGCATAAAGTAAGCCAACAAGGGTTAGGATGCCATAAAACCCCTCCAACCAGCCAACTGCCTCGGATCAAATTCTTTCTACTGGGTACTTTTAGGTTGGGTTAATGTGTGGCAATACTATCCACAGAAAAAATATACACACACACACACACACACACACACACACACACACACACACACATATATATATAATATATATATATATATATATATATATATATATATATATATATAATTGCCAATGTACAAATAAGATAACATGAATATGTTCTCAATCCTTTTGTCGCCAGAGCTGGTTTAAGATATAACTTATTTATATTACATTCCTTCTTACGTCAATCCGTTACTCGGTATTTAATTGATAAATAAAGATTCTTCAATGTTTTGAATATTCCTCAAAAGTAAATGGAACATAAATGACATTCTGCGTATTAAAATGAGTATTTTACTTTTTTCTTTTTACTGTTTTGGAAATATATTTATTTGCATTTCAACAATATATACATTTCGCTTTCGTCGTACAGACAGTTTTAAATTAGGCATGGAGTAAACACACTAGATTCTCAGCTTAGCAGGATTTACAGGTATTAAAAAATGAATAGATAGAACAAACATAAAAACATCCTCTTTCTGTTAGAGAGATACACTTGCTGTTAAAATACTGGGCAAGGTATTTTCCCCTTTCACTTCGTACTAATGTACCATTGTTTTACTATTTGCCTTATTTAAACCGTTCACAGTGGCTGTCCCATCACTGCGATCTTACCGTAATCTGCTGGCAGCGTTCTCGCTCATGTCACTTATTTACACTGCAAAATCACGACGGGAACACACCTGGCATATTTTGTTTATATATATATATATATATATATATATATATATATATATATGTGTGTGTGTGTGTGTGTGTGTGTGTGTGTGTGTGTGTGTGTTCCTAGCATCACATTGCACGGTGAACTATCCTCTGGCTGTAGCGACAGAGGGAGCAGCAATGCAGCGATACAATGACTGCTTGAAATACCCCCGTGCCTAACAGCTCAACCATCACAGATGGTCCTCCGGACTTGAAAAACATTTATTCTTTCTTGAAAAGATCCGCTTGGGCCTCCGTCAAGGACAAAAGCCACTAGAGAAGATATATATATATATATATATATATATATATATATATATATATATATATATATATATATATATATATATATGGTAACCAAAAAAAACAGGCCTGAGTTTTTATTAAAAAAGTATGTTTTTTTGGGTCACCCTATATATACATAAATCAATGACAGAGAGTAAATGAATACATTTCGCTACATTTTAAGGAATTCGAAGTCTATGTCATTTCAGGTCTAGCTCATAAAAAGTTAGGTAAGAAACTTATTTCCTCATATTGAATTCTAATATTTCAAGTTTGAATTTGTATAGCTGTCTTTCATGCTTTGATATATACAGTTTATGTTTCAATATCATATCATATCATATCATATCATATCATATATATATATATATATATATATATATATATATATATATATATATATATATATATAAAAGTTTATTTACAGTACAGAATTTAACAAGGACGCGTAAAAGCATATGCATTATGTAAAATAAATTGTTTTTTTTTCTTAAAAAGAAAGGAAAAGGGTACCCTAGTTTTGATTTAAAATCAGAAATGAATTTCTTCTTTTCGATCAATGCTCCTCAGAGAAAAATTTCATTGAAAGATGGTGAAATAGTGTAGTTGAAGACAACGGATAAGACAGAAAGCAGTGAGAACAAGGAAAAAAGTTTTGTTCTTTTTTTTTTTCTCAGTAAGAGAATTCGTAAATTTACGAAACTTACAACTCACGTGGGGGGGGGGGGTCGGAAATTACGAGTGCCCCCGTTTGATAAGCTGAGGCTTGAAATGCCAAAAAGGAGTAGTTATTGGGACTGTTTCTGAACGCACAGGAAGGGTTGAGTGCGAGAAATGAAGAGAGACTCGAGAATTTGGAGTTGTAGTTCGCTGTTGGAACTACAAAGGACTGAAAACATAGCTGGATGGTAGGAACGAGCACAAGCAGAATTTCTTAATAGGTGTTGTCCTATGGTGGACGGAGTATTTAAGCCTGCAGCTGTGGGACAGTCCACGTTGCCAGACCGGATGTTGTAGGGTATGTGCTGCTTGATTCGAGATTCCAGTCTCAAGGTAGTACGGCCGATGTAGCAAATCTCACATTTGCATGTAAACTTATAGATAAGGTGGCTTTTGTGATGGGGGGGCTATACTATCCTTGAGACTAGGAGGAAACAGCACATTCGATTTAAGGACAATCCGAGGATTGATGGCATTGAAGCAACGATGGATAGACTTTTTGATCTTGTCTAACAAAGGAATGGAAGATTTGCCCAGCCAAGGAAGTCTTAGGTAGACTGGGCATTTTTCGGGACCAAGTTTCGGAACGGTTGAAAGCTGCGCACATTTGTATCTTATAGTGGCATTGACCAAGTTCTCAGGGTAACCGTTCTTAATTAACGTAGTTTTAATAAAGGAAATTTCTTGCTGGAGTTTGGATTTGGAACAAATCATAAAGGCTCGATGAATCAAGGTTTTTATTAAATTAATTTTACGTTGAGGGGACAAAAGGAACCCCAATGTGTATAGGACCCAGTAAAAGTAGGTTTACGGTAAATAGAGGTAAGAATTGTACTATCTGTTCGTTCAACTAGAACGTCGAGAAAAGGTAAACAATTATTAGACTCAAATTCACACGTAAAAGAAAGGGAGGGGTGTAGGTTATTAAGACGGTGAAAAAATAGTCTGCATTCAGATCTAGTAGAGAAAATGGCAAAAGTATCATCCACATATCTTTTATAGAACAGTGGGAGATGGTTATTAGAGTGAAATAATGACTCTTCTTGAAAGCCGACGAATATATTTGCCAGGGCCGCTCCAAGGGGACTACCCATTGCTATGCCATCAATTTGTTGGTAAATACAGCTGTTAAAACTAAATTGAATGTTTTTTGTGGCGATGTTGATCAGTTTTATAAAAACTGGTTCTGGAATAGGAGGAGGGTCAAGGTGGCTACGGTATAATATATCCGTGCAAATAGTGATGGTTTCATCCAATATATATATATATATATATATATATATATCATCATCATCATCATCATCATGTCGCGCTATTAGCACGGATATCCATGACAATCTCTCGCCAACCTTTCCTATCATTCATTTTCCCAGGGAGGTCCTCTGTGCAGCAACATGCGTCTTTGCTTAGTTGGTCAATGTAGGTCCTTGCTGGGCGGCCCACACTAGCATGTCCGTGTGTTGGCTTCCACAGGAGAACGTCACTTATGAGCTCATCCTTGCTTCTCCAGCAGTGCCCGGCATGTCTTGTCCGTCTCACTCGAATGGTTTGTGAGATGGGGGGCAAGTGGCCATATAGCTGTTTCGTCGTGGGGTGCTGCTTTCACGATTTGTTCAGGACTGCACGCAGCATTCTTGTGCAGCTCCCATCCAGCTTATTCTCAAGGCGCCTCGTTAGGGTCCATGTGGTGCATCCGTACAGCAACACTGATACAACCACCGCCTGGAAGAATTGTCGCTTTAGCTTGTCAGTGAGATCGGATTTCCATATTACTGATAATTTGTTTGTGGCCGACCACGCTTTTCCTATTCGTGTATTTACATCGCTTTCTGTGGATAGGATATTACCACCTAGGTATGTGAATTGTTCTACTGGCTTAAGTGGCTTACCGTTGAGTGTGGTTATGTCTCCTTTCCTTTTGAAACATATGTACCCTGTTTTATCGGAGTTTACATGAAGGCCAATATTATTTGCAGCCTTCTCTAGGCTATGCAGTAGTGACTCGGCCTGTGGTGGTGTATCTGCAAGGAGTGCAAGGTCATCAGCGTAGTCCGCATCTGTGATTTTCTGTGCGGGATATCGCATGCTTCTTGCCTTTTTTAGTGTGAAGCCTTCTTCTTTTATGGTATCTAATGATGTTCGGAGTACATAGTCTAAGCATATGATAAATATATATGGTGCTAGTGTATCTCCTTGTAGGACTCCAGTTCCGATGTCGAAGAAATCTGTGTCGCCATCGGGTGAGCATACCATTGCTTGTGTATCTTTGTAGAGCATCATTATAGCAGCAACAGTTTCTTCTGGTAGCCCGTATGCTAGTAGTATTTGTTCCATTTTTCCTCTGTGTATGGAATCAAATGCCTTGGAAAAATCTACGAATAGTAGCGTTGCCTCTAGATTCTTTGCTCGAATCCCTTCTATGATTCGTCGTATAGTCAGGATCTGAGAGGTTGTGGAACGGTTTCTACGGAATCCGTTTTGGGTTTTCCTAAGAATTTTCTCTATTTCGGGTCGGATGCGATTAAGAAGAAGGGCATTATAGATCTTGGCTGCGATAGCCGTAAGAGTTATGCCTCTGTAGTTTTTAGCTATTCCTAGGTCTCCCTTTTTGGGAACGGGAGGATGCATCCTTTTGTCCATTTATCTATTCTATTTTGTCTATATACTGCATTGCATAGCCTAAGCAGTATGTCGCTGAACTTGCCATTTTCCATACCTCCGGGGGTATTTCGTCAAGACCCGCCGCCCTTCTACTTTTTAGTTTATTTAAGACTACGTGGAGTTCTTCTGTTGTAAAATCCCCCAGTTTTATGTCTAGTTGTCTATCTATGATCTTTTGTGTGTTATTTACCATGATTTTAGGTGTGTTCCCCAGAAGTTTCTGGAAGTGGTCTTTCCATTTTTGGAGTCTTTCTTTTTGGCTGTTTGCCTTTAGTTTTGATCTAGAGGTACTTTTCCTACCACTAATTTCATTTACTGTTTGCCATGCTAATCGCGACTGTCTGTCTTCTACCGATGATCTAATATTATTTATTTGTGCTTGTATATATTCTGTTTGTTCTTTTTTGTATGTTTTGGTTAATTCTATTTGGGCTTTCCTAAGGTTGTGTAAATTGGTGTTAGTTGGGTTTGTTTTATTGAGTTGGGCTGCTTTTTTTATATAGTTTCTTTTTTCCCTAACTGCTTCGGTCTCCCAGGGAACAGAGTGTTCGGCTTTTAATTTGGTTGGTATGCACTCGGCTGCCGCTTCTAAGTGAGCACTAACAAAGTTTTCGTATTCCTCGTTTGGTGTGGAGCTTTCGGATGTCTCCTGGAGGATATCGAATTTATTTCTTACTGTAACAGCGTAGCGATTGCAAATATCGCTGTTGGCAAGTGTCGACCAGTCGTATCGTTCAGATTTGCTGGTTTGTTTTTTGTTTCTACGTAGGCTAAGTCGTAATTTTGCTGTGACTATTCTGTGATCGGAGGATACTCCTTCAAAGGAAGAATACGCTTCACAGTTCATTGCACTATTTGTCCATTTTTTGTTTATTAGGATGTAGTCTAGTTGCGCTTTTGTGCTATTTGGGTACGTGTATGTCCATAGTTTGCCCTTCCATTTTTGGAATTTAGTGTTCAGGCAGACAAGCCTGTTCTCAAGGGAGAACTCGGCTAGGAGATCACCGTTCCTGTTTGGGGTGTTGTGTAGGCCGAATCTATTGTTTTCGTTTCTTCCTATCTGTGCATTCATGTCTCCCCCAATTATCAGTACGTTATGTTTGGGGGGTGTCTGCATAGGGAGGATAGCCCATTGTAAAATGTTTCAATGTCCGTTTCGTCGCTGACGTTTGTTGGGCTGTAACATGAGACTATAGTCATGCAGGGATTGCCATTAAACGTAGCACTCATGATTCTAGGTTGGATTTTTTCTATGCTGTTAAGTGATTTTAGCGCTCGAGGGCTGAGAAGCATTCCTACACCTCCTATAGTTGCATTGACGGGGTTTTTCCATGCAGATGCTGACACAAACATCCAGCCATTTCCAGATTCATGGTATTTTAGTTCTACATCACCATGGTCAAATCTGTGTTCTTGCACACATATGATGTCTATATTATTTTCGGCTGCAGACGCCGTGAGTTCGGGGAGTTGGCCTATCGCTTTTAGTGTTCTAACGTTAAATGTTGCTAGCTGGAGTGATTTTTTACATCTAAGTAGGTTTGTATTGAATTTGGGTTCTATGTCTGT
>CM042139.1:87298813-87316313 GCA_023376005.1 Doryteuthis pealeii | reverse complement strand
GAGAGAGAGAGAGAGAGAGAGAGAGAGAGAGAGAGAGAGAGAGAGAGAGAGAGAGAGAGAGAGAGAGAGTCAGCTTAATTAATAAGTAATGTTTTCATATGGTCCTTAGAGTTTCAGTACTTTGAGTAAACTTCTGGTGACAAACTTTTTCTAGTCGGCAAATATCAGGACAGCTCTTTTCGTTTCAGCAACAATAGATCGTTCCCCGATCTCAGCCCAAGCCAACTCCAAAGAACAATTAACAGTCAAGTAGACTGGAATCCTTCAAAACCCGTCTTCATGTCTCCAAAAATCTCGTTTATGTTTTTATTTCGTTTCGGGTCGATTCTTCAAAGAAACCACCCGGTAAGGTCTGAGAATCATACTACATCTATTAAGCTTTCTTTCTGTTTGACACAAGGCCACAAATATGGTGTAAGGCCCGACCATTATGCTAGAACCTTTTCACTAACGCTAGACCGAGGAGATCGTTTTTTTTGCATCTGAGGTGGCGTTCCATCAGCTTCTCGCTTTGCCACAGAGACCCAAGCTGTACTACTCATGTGCTGAGTTGGCGAGGGCCGGTATCGAACCGTGTAACATGGTTTCTAGTGGATGCTTTACTGACTAAGTATAGACATGTGTTAAACATGAGTTAAACAAAGTACTTATAAAATCTATAAAACGATATTATTAAACTTGGTGGTTAAAACATCATCTTACACTGTGATATAAGACAATGACCTGCTGTCACATATCTATTAATAATGGAGATTCGCTTCCGGTTTTTGTCTGCAACATAAATTACGTCACTGCTTACGTCACATTACCCAAAATCATCATAACATAGAATAAATACACTCAAAATTTGAACATGCAACATTAGACAGTCCTCATTGATTTTTAAAACAAGTTTTAATAAATACATGACTGGTATTATATATCTATATATAGTTTGTTTTATTTTAATACATATTTAAAGTTTACATTTCAAATTGTTTTATTTTTTAATGAATTTGATGATTTTACTTACATAGGGTACAAACTCGCTGACATTGAATTTTTTACTCCCACCCCTCAGGCAATATGTTTCAAAAAATATTTTTTCATCGCCCGTAGGGTGTTTTTTTATTTTGTACTAGTAGAGATTAATGTTCTCATAGGAAAAAATATTGGAGAAACTGGTCCAACTTTAGAAACTCTTGAATAGAAGTTTGGCAACTTATATATATATATATATATATATATATATGTGTGTGTGTGTGTGTGTGTGTGTGTGTGTGTGTGTGTGTGTGTGTGTGTGTATGTGTGTGTGTGGCCGTGGCCGTTGGGGATTCCACGTATGCTTCTTTGTTGGTATATCTGGTGTGTCTAGTTCCTATAATTGCTTCTTGCAAACTTGTAGTACATGGATCAAATCTATGTACCTGAATTTCACTTGTTAATCCTAATGATTTAGAAATCCATCCCGCGAAGTATTAGGATACAGATAAAGATGAATAATTTTCTTCCACGTGTTTAAGCAATGAGCCACAACCATTTTCTCAGGGTGAGATTAATGTGTTGTTGAGATACCCCAGGTTATACGCAGAAAAAATTACTCACTGCTGCTGAAGTCTTGGCGTCCTGTTTAAAAGAGAGAAAGAAATAAATCATTTTATCCCAGAACACATACTTCTTAATACGCAAATTGTCTGGGTAGAGAAACGTGATGATTGAATATTTTTTCTTCAAATATAATTTAAAAGTTTTATTCCCCGTATTTCATGCATATGTCTTTTTAACTAACAAACACACATACATATATACACTTCAGAAACACACACACACGCATATATATGCAAATGTATTCTTTTTGCGGCACGTTAGACCTTGCTGGGTCATTTTGCGCCGGAGTAGGTTTTTTTTTTCAGCAATTACATGGTTTCTAATTTAAAAAAAAAGATAATCACAATTGCTTTCTTTTCTTTGTTTTAATGGCATATCAATCTTCGGGGATTATTCAATGCCAAAGCCATTCTTTAGAAGAACAGTAGTGGTATAGAGCTGTGGAATGAGGGGATTCATATATTTCCCAATAATATTGCACGACTTATCCTACTGAAATAGAGAAACAGATTGTGCAACATATTTCAGCAAATGCGGATTTATGCTTTATTGCATTTATATAAGTGGTCTAGTCCAGAATTTTGGCAAAGAATAAAAATGCAGAAGAATGGATAATATTTATAGTTTAATCAAAGAAAATTCTTAAAGTAGTAGTTGTTCATTGTGATAATAAATAACTGTTTCCCATTCGAAGCATATAAAACAAATAAAACTCAACAACACTTGAGAGAATAACAAATATGAGCACTGTTGGCTCATATGCGCAGATATTTAAATTATGTGTCTTCAATCGGGAGAGCATCCGTCTAGAAACCACAAGGTTCCGGCTTTCATAATAGCCCACTACAATTCACCGCATGAGTAAAACAGTTTGTATATTGCGGTAAACTGGTCCAGCATTAGTGATAAGAGTTTAGACTGTCTGTCTGTTACCGACAAGTGGTCACTCCACCGACATTACTTTTACGACTGGGATATAGTCATTTTTTTGGGGGGGAGGGAAGTATTTTGTGAACAATAAAAATTTAAAAAATGATATATATTAGTATATATTAGTTATAAAAGTAACGGCAAAAAAGAAAGATCATTTAGCATGGTGGACATAACTTCATCTGATATAATATTAAAATACTTGAAAAAGCCCTTTTGTCCCATCTTCCTATTATTGCATTCCCCAAGCTTCTATGATAATTTAATCATTACAACCTTTGATAGGTTTACTTAGGAGCTATTGTTAATTAGTTCAATATATAAAAAGTATAATAATCTTAATTTAACTTTCTCACACTCTTTTTATTCTTTCCTTTCTTTTTCATCTTTTTATTATGCTCGATTAAGACAGATTAGTGTTATCACTTTCGCGTGCTCACCCCCTCTCTATATATTTCCTTTAATTTCTTTCTTTCATTCTTATTATAGTTTATTCTGTGTAGTATTCTGTTTTGTTATCTTTCTTTCTTTATAATAAAAATTCAATGGTCGATTATTTAGCTGTAATGACAAAACTCACAAGGAATGAGAATTCGTCGTATAAACGACACCAGATAATCTGGATTTAAATTTCATGTTGAATGATTTGGACGGTCCCATCGAGAGGTTTTTGCATGAGGATAACGGTAGAAAGATTAAGGAACAAGCGTAGTGATATATAGATAATAATAGTACACACAGAGTACTGCTATGTTTTATGAGCATGTTTTGTTTTAATTACAATAGGTAAATAGAAATGTAATTTAAATCAATGTTAGATACAGACACTAATTCCTAATTTGATATATTTTCATGAATGTTCTTCGTAATTTCGTATTGAAATATAGTGATACATTTATATGAACACATACAGAAACATACACACACTTATTAATTATGAAATTAACGTATGTACTTTGTTTCAGGTTATGTTTACTGTGCTGCAAACTATAGTCAGTTGAGTACTGTCTGTGAGGAAAGCAGCATACCAGAAATTCGCCCTACCAGAAATTGTGAAACGGAGTTTTGTACTCCTTGGTTGCAGCCAGGTGATGCCTGACAAAGATTTCATAGTGTTTGGGTGTCAGTGTGAGGACAGTGCAAAAGATACGAACAGTTTTGAATGAGTTCAGTGGACATTACGCAGGTAAAGCAACTCGGAAGACTGATTCTGATATTTCTGACTCCGGAATTTGTCGCTGCGATCTAAACGATGATTGACAACGATGTGACTAAGTTACTTATCTCTATAGCCAGGGACATATGAATTTGTGAGTTTCTTACCAGGCGGGTAGTGCATGAAGACATTCGATATTTATCATAAAAAGATCAGGAAGAACCAATTTTTATCTCAGGTCATCGAAGACAATAGGAAAGTTCGCGCAGCAAAGGTTTTCAACAAACTCAAAAATACATTCGGACTGAGCATGCTTTGCTTTTGTTTCAGATGATACATAATTCTGCCAGAATCAGTTGGAGAACAAAGACAACAACTGGGGTATATTCGCGGAGTTCCGTCCCGGTCTCCTGCTCCAAAAATCACTAGCCGGTAGTTGCTGATAAAAAAACACCAGCTACGATTGAAGTCCGTAGCCAAAGCAGTGTCATTTGAAAAAAAGCAAAGGTTAGAGTTTAGGGTTATGGTTATGGTTTAGGGTTGGGGTTGGGGTTTGGGACAAACGCCCTAAGTTGTTGTTTTTTTTTAAGTGACATCGCTTCGGCTACGGACTTCAATTGTTGCTGGTGTTTTTTAGCAGCCACCGGCAGGCGATTTTTGAGGCAGGAGGCCGGGACGGAACAACGCGAAGAGTACCAACAACTGTTGTCTTGCTCTGGCCACAAAAGATGTACCAAATTCCTTGACGGTCCACATTATTGTTATTGGGTTATTCATTTGTGATAGTGACATTATGCCCCCATAGCCTCATATTTGACACGTATGCCTACAGCAGATGCCTACTGGACGTAGTGCTGTCCTTTTTCAAGGGGTTGGCCACAGGAAGATCCTATGTCTGAGAATAGAACTACTGAGGAATGCCACAGAAGCAGGAGATCCCTGATGATCAGAAGGCAATGATAACGGCAACATCTGCGAATGTAAAGAAAGAGGCCGTCGGAAGGTCAAGACGAAATTTCAAGGTCGTTCGGAAACGTGGTTGATGCTCATAACGATTCCTTTGAATAAATTTAATCTATAGTGTTTCAAGACATGCTGATGAAAATTTGGTAGTTATATCCTTTTAAGGGAGATGTCAATGTTATTTTCATTTTTGTGTAATTTAAACGACAATTTACCCATGCCACACACACACACACACACACACACACACACACACACACACACACACACACACACACACACACACACGCACATATATAACTAGTGTTATTTGGCGTCACCTTAGCGACACAAACAATAGAATTGAAACGAATATATGCTCTTTAAAATACCCTTGATAATGATTCAAAAGAGATTTGAAAGTATTCACAATAATAATTCTTTCGGAAGTTGTATCATTTCTTTTTGAGATGATAATATCCAGAACATCATTAGAAATATTAAAAATAAAGTAAAAGAAATATCAATTTGGATTCCTCTGTGTTTCTCAAAATGTGTTTGAATATATATATATATATATATATATATATATATATAATTTATTCAATCCTTAATATATATCTAAACGGGTTTGCCTTTTGTTATATTTGTTTTTTATCCTCTGTTTCTCAATCTTAAAATATCTGTAAGATATTCATGAATATATATGAAAGTATTATTTACATCTCTCCGGAATTAATTGATACACATGCTGGAAAGAAATGCTACAACAAACATGCTGGTTCAATATAGAAGCCGATATTTTACATCGATCATTAACCTAAAACTGTATATATCTCCTTCGTACTGAAATGTGTCATGAAAATCTGTAGCTTAACATTATTAAAGTAAAAAGAAATATAATATACTTAAAGCTAAAGAGGTAATAAACGGGTTTAAAAGCGATATATATTCTATAATCAACAATAATGCGCATTTTCTTATTTTGTTTAGGATACGTTAGTGATATTGTAAACATGACAGGATGAAGATGAAAGAAAACGCAGAGATATACAAATACCTGGACCTAGCTAAAGAAGAGTGAAAAGATACCAACAGTACGCGGGGCAGCCCAGATAAGGAATTTCGAAAACTGGATAGTTATTTTCTCTGGATTAAAAGGTAGGATCAAAGTGTAGTATCTGTTCCAGATTCTATGCTTTGAGATTTGAGACCTACCTTTTATACCCGGCCTAGCTGGGGGTCCAGTGTACAAATAATAGCGTCGATCCTAGGGGGCTTTCCCTCAGGCTATACCTGTCCCCTTGGGGACAGGGCTGGGTTTATTGCCCAGTGCCTGAGGCTCCCCCTTGAGGAGGAATGCCGAAGGGATCGACACATGTTTTGTTCTTTCCCACCCATGAGCTTCGGCTTGTGGGTGGGCCCACGTTAAAATCGAGGCCTTGTACCCAGTCCATACAAGTGGGGTATGAGGCAAATACCCTCATTAAGAGCACGTAACAAGTAGCAAAGGGAAATCGAAAGCCGACTTCTTTCAGAATATGTAATGGACAAGGATTTTATTTATCGCATACAAAATCAACATGTAAACGGAAGCAAGGTTGATTATATATTTAAACATATAAATAATCAGATCACCAAACGTTGCTGGAACAGGATCTGCAAGCTGCTGAATTACTGCTATGCATTCTAAGATCAGTGCTGTATTTTGTGGTATTTTAATAATTTATACGTCCGGAAACCCCGCTTGAAGGTAATAAAACGAAGCAGCTTTCTTAGTAGGCAGAAGAGAACCATCACTGTTGCTCAAAATAGATGGGAATTGTGAAAGACAATGCATCGAAATTTCTCCAAGGTCAAATTTTAGGATTCTTGCTACTAGAAGAAGTCTTGTGAGAATATCTTTATCTGTTTTAAAGCAATCCAATTCCTTCATACTCTTTTGGTGTGGGGGATTTTTCTGACAATAACTATCTTCACGGTTATTAATGAAGCACTAAATTCAAATTGTTTCAAAATCAGTTGTTGAAGAAACTGACTAGAAACTTTGCAGCCTTTTTCATGTTCTGTAAAAATATCATCTTTGATTTCAGATGCTGCTATCTGACCAGGGGTAGCGACTCAATTGTAAGCATGACATTTGGAAAGTCTGCTTCATCGTTCTCATATCGTGACTTACTAAAGTATTTTCTTTGTGGCAGTCCTCTGCTTTTCCAGCCATTTCCGTCCAGCTTCTAGTGATTTCTGCACGTTGGTTAAACGATAAAATCCAACAATAAACAGCATTAGCAATATTAGAGAACCAATCTGCCTACTGTTGGTCTTGCTATCTCGATTCATAGTCTTTTAAACATTGATGTCTGACTGAAGGAGTACTGATTTTGGTGCTGAACAACAAAATCCCCTGCAGCAAGGTGCTCTACAACTGAAGTGTGAGTATTTGGAACTGCAAGGATCTCATAAATATACACATGGAGATACCTGGGATAGTCCAAATGATCATATGCAAAATACTAGGGTACAATTTCTTCTGCAGATTGATCGTGAAGCGCCCAATTTCTTAACCGAGGAAGAAAGAAATGAATGAGGAAAGGAAAAAAGAGAAAATTTTGAAAGAAAGAAATGACGAAAGAAAAAAATAAGGAAAAGAAAGAAAAAAAGAAAAGGATGGGGAAAAGAAAGGAAGTTTATCATTTGATAAAGAAAAGAAAAGGAAGAAAGAAAGAAAAGGATGAGGAAAGAAATAAAGAAAGAAAAGATGAGGAAAAGAAAGACAGAACGAAAATGATAAAAAAGAAAGAAGGAAAAGGATAAGGAAAAATAAAAAAGAAAGAAAGATAGAGAGAAAGAAAGAAAGAAAGAAATAAGGAAAAGTATATAAAGAAAGGAAGAACGAAAGAAAAGGATGAGGGAAATAATTATTTTCCTTTTGTTTCTACTTTTTGCAGAGTAGAAATATGTGCTAGAAATATTTTCATATGTCTAGCAACTGTTTTTTTTTATCTATAATTAAATATGCAAAAGGTAGTACAAAAACGTTTAACTCTCCAGTATAGATAAGCCCAGCATATTTGTATTCCATAGTTTTAGTGTTTTCTGGTTATGACACGAAACAGCACCCAGTGGTGAGGCTTCATATTTAGATTTGTGTGTAGAGCTGACCCACTACTTCGTTTTCTCTTACCCAACGTTCATTCCAACACAGTGTGGTAGTACATTTTATGGTTGCATCTTTGAATCAAATAGATTTGTTTTCAATTATGTTTAGAATTATATTCAACAACATTAACAGATTAGCTATAGCATCGTTGTTAGTAAGTAGGATGCGTCTTGTAATATTTTTGTGCCGGATTGCTTTACTTCTTCTTCTTCTTCTTCTTCTTCTTCTTATTATTATTATTATTATTATTATTATTATTATTATTATTATTATTAGTTTTTCACACCAGCGTTTACTGATAGTCGTTCACTGGAGTTGGAGTGATAACAAGTCTCCTCAGGTCTTCTGGATTCTAATAATTATTCGAGCTAATTTCAACAATGCTGTTGTCTGGATAGTCTCAATTCTCCCTCGGATTTCCAGTTCCTTTAGTCTTTTTTCTAAGCTTTTGGGGACCATTCCAAGTGCCTCAACTACTATTGGATTCACTTTCACCCACATATTCCACAGTTTTTTTTTTCAATTCTATAGCAAGGTCCAAGTATTTGTCTATATTTTCGTTTTCTTTCATCTTCACCCTGTGATTTGCTGGAACTGCAAAATCTAATTGTTAAATCTAATAGTTAACAAGTCCTCCTTTTTTGTTAATCAATACTAAGTCTCGTCTTCTGGTTGGGATAAAGAGATCTGTCTTTATCACAAAGTCCCAGAGAATTTATACATTTTATTCTGAAGGACATATTCTGTTTTGTGCATATACCATTTTGTTGCATGGTCAAAATGTATTGTTACCATAATATTACCATATTATCACGTTTCCAACCCCGTTGTTCCTAGCTTTGTATTCTCATTGTGCTAGTTTGCTACATTCTATTCGGGTTTTTCACACGCCTTGTCCGGTGGTTCATTGGAGGCTGAGTTTCAGCAAGTCTCCTCGGGTCTTCGGGACTTCTGGGTATTATAGCCGATCTTAACATTGCTGTAGTTTCAGTTCTTCCTCTGATTTCCAGTTCCCCCGGACTCTTTTCCAGACACTTGAGTGTCGTTTTAAGGGAATCAATTACAATTGGCACAATCTTCACCTTCATGTTCCACAGTTTTCTTAGTTCTCTGGCACAGTCCAAATATTAGTCTATCTTTTCGTTTTCTTTCTCTTTCACTCGGTGTCCTGACCGGGAATAGGTGATCCATCTGTATCTCAAAGTCTCAGAGAATTGTATGTGTCTCATTCTCAAGGAAAAATTCAGGTTTGTGCATATACCATTTAGTTGCATGCTGAGAATTTAATTTCTTGCACAATTCCAAGTGGATCCCTTTTACCACTCAGTCAAGCCTAGTTTTACACTCTTGTGTTAGTTTACTGCATTCGCTTATTATATGATTAACAGTTTCGTTTTTTTCTCCACAAGTTATACACTTGCTATTCTGATGCGTCTTATCTATTTTCCTTTTATATAATTAATTGCTATGGTATTGTCTTGTGCTGCAATTATGAGAGATTCAGTTTCTCTCTCAACGTTTCTTCTTAGTCATGTTTCCGTCTTCTCATGTGCAACCTCTTCTGTTTGTTTCTTGAAGTTTCCACATACTTATTTTTCCCCATTTCTGTTTTCTTGTGTATGTTGTATTCATGCTCATTCATGTGTTGTAATTGTTTTATTTTTTGGCTGCTGCAATTAGTCTTTCTTTGCTCTTTTTAGTACTCGAATAGTCGCAACTACAGGGTCTTCACTTCTAGCAAGACCTATTCCAACTTCAAACAGAGTATTAATGCGCTGATATTTACCTATATGTGTGAAGCCCTATCGTCATCCCAAATAAATAATGGACCATTGCACTTTGGTTCATATGATATGACGACATGTGTTCAAATATTATACCCTGTCATCACTTCAGATAAATAATGAACTATATCCTTATAACTGTGAAGAAAGAAACGGAGGAAAATAACGGGCTACACGTCAGAGGGAAAAAAGAAAGAAAGAGAGTTGAGAGATAAGAATCGATAGAACTTATTGTCTGTTTCAATAAAATAGAAAGAAAAAAGCAGAAACGAAAAAAAACCCAGTGAATTTAGAAAAATAAATGGAAAAGGAAGGGAAATATGAAAAAGAAAGAAAGGATTTCATCAGAGATTATTATACTTTTTACATATTGAATTATTAAACAATAGCTCATAAGCATGCATATCAAACTTTGTATTTGTCAACTTTTCATATAGTGGTTTATCCACGGTTCCCTCTAATTATTATTATTATTATTATTATTATTATTATTATTATTATTATTATTATTATTATTATTAAATATGATATATACACACACACACACACACATATATATATATATGTGTGTGTGTGTGTGTGTGTGTGTGTGTGTATGCGTGTATGTATGCATGTGCATTCATATGTACTTAGAGATCATTCAACTAAGTAGTGAATATCTTTAACGCTTTTTAATATTGTTGATCTGAAAACAGTGCTTACATCGTAGCTTGGCCGTGAGCCACACATATTTTTTGTGAATCTAATTTTAGTCCCCTCTCTACATACTGTTGAACTGTAATTGTATGGTTTCAAAGTTCACTTTCATCACAGCGGATCTTTCAAACGCATACATTATGATTTCATACTCTCATCACAAATGAACTGAAACATTCATATTCCGCATACACCTACTCGCACTCCGAAAACTAAGATAAAAAAGGTTCGTGTTTAAGAGTATGTTTTGTTGTTTATGCATTTGTTTGTCTGTTTATTTGTTTCATCCAATCAACACTCTTGTCCACCACAACCAGCTGAAAAAGGCACGTATACTAATCAACCTAGTTGATTTAACCTCGCTGTCGCCAACGAAACAACCAGCTATTTCTCACTGGTGCATGTGCAACAAATGCTCTTCCAAAATCACTAGAACATATCCCAATAATTTTGCATACTCCAATGATGTCGCTTTCTATAGAGTAATTGTCCAACTTTGACCACGTGATATCTCCATTGTGACTCTAGCATTCTGAGTAGAGTTCCGGTTTTACTAATTATCAGAGTCATTTTACTTCGCTTAGTTTACTTTAGCACAAAGCCAGAAGAATGGCTAGCAATATCATATTATACAATATAATGCATTTTTTAATTATTTTCTACTCCTTCTACATACTGCTTGCTCATTGAAGTATATGTGTGCATTCATAGCTGTTGAAACACGTTTGTGTATGTGTATTGTATGTATTCTATGTCAGAATATGTTGAAATTAGATAATTCTTTCAATTGATGTGTACTAATATACATACATACATACATATATAAGAATCAGTAAGCTACCAATACTAAGGCACTTTCAATTCTTGAATTATTTTTAATGGGAAATATGGGTTTGGAGATCATGAAGTTTGCAAGTTTCAGGTTTAGCGAGCTTTATCAGCCCATAATTGATAGTGACCCTGATTCTCTCTGGTATATATATATATATATATATATATATATATATATATATATATATATATAGATGTTTGGTACATGAAAACTTGTAAACTACTAAAATTAGGGGAATCATATGTAAAATGGGGAGGTGATATTTTATTATGAAATAAAATATAAAATAAAGGGGATACGAAGGCCTTTTCGACCGGTACTTTTTCAAGTATTTACACCGGTTGACAATTAAAAGTCAGAATGTAAAGAAATTGATAAGAACAAATGGGGTAAACCAGAGAGTGGGAGGGTGGCAAACTTGGGGAAAGGGGGGTATGTGTGTGTGCCCTAGGTTAAACCAGGGTTATGTATACCTCCCAGTAAATAGATGGAGTGTCTCGGTGTTTGTCTGCACAGAGTAGGTCTGAGAAAAGAAATGCTAACAGCCTCAAGGACTGCTAGATGTTGTTTAGACCTGGCTCTATGCAAAACGGAGAAGCACTCATCGGTATAATCAGTCAAACAAGCATTTATAGAAAGGTGCTCAACGATCGCTGAGCCAAATGCTTGGGATAACCCGGATGTATTGTTGGCGATGGCATTGCGAAGTATTCGGGGAACGTGTTGCTTCATTCTAATTTCGAGTCTTTGGGATGTACGCCCAATATATACCAAATTACATTGGCATTTAAACTTATAAACTTATATATATATATATATATATTATATATATATATATATATATATATATATACTTTTCATATTGTCTATTGAAAAAAAAATACTTACATCTTCCGGAGGCTAATGTGGTCTGCAGTGGCTAGAATCATGAACTTTTTTGATACTTTTTTAATACATTTTTATATATATTTACAACAAACTCTTTTAAGTTTTCTTTGTGGATTATGATGTTTCTGATTTTTAAAAACTAAAATTTATTTTATTTTTTAAAACGGAATATGCATTTTCAAAATTAAAAAAAAATTCCGGCTCCGAACATGAACGTTCATTTGTGCCACTTTTGTTTGTAACGGTTTACTCACACCGTCTTTCCATCACAAACATTTCGCTCTTGATGAAGACCGCTTTAATAAAAGGTCGAAACAGATTTCTGTCAGCGAATTATAACATCATTTGTTTGTTTTTTCTAAAAATATTTAATTCATACTGTCGGATTCACTTCCATTTACTTTTCATATATATATATATATATATATATATATATATATATATATATATATATATATATAGACAGAAAGAGAGAGAGAGAGAGAGGGGGGAGAGGGGGATAGATCGACGGGTAGACGGACATACAGGTAGATAGAGGAGAGAGAGAAGAGAAAGAGAGAGAGAGAGAGAGAGAGAGAGAGAGAGAGAGAGAGAGAGAGAGAGAGACAAAAGTCAGCGATACAGAAGAGGTGGGAGATTTTACTTAAGACTTACTGTTAGAATAACTAGAGAAAGAGATAGTATCAAATATGTCATTGACAACAACATAATACCTGGGAAACAGCATTTACTCTCAACGATCATGATTCTAACTAATAGGTAAATTTCGCCATCATAGAAAACATCGAACTAAACGGATTAGGCAATATCATCTTGATAATAGAGACCATCGAATATAAATGGATACCTCTCCAATCACTTACCCAAAGTGACTTTAACATGAAGCTAAATAGTTCCCCAAAAATAATGCAAAATTTTAAGGGATCATAAATAAGCACCTACTAAACAACCAAAGCAATTGGGGAAATTTTGTAACACAACCCGCCCATACTTGACACATATCTCCGAAATGGTGAACTCACTGCCAGGTTTCAAGCTGCTGGCTCTTGAATCCCATAAAATATTTTTCATTCCACAAATATATATGCTACGGTCGCTTCTCCTATCGCATACACAAAAAAACATTCTTCGATTCTCTTATTTCATATCTAAAATCTTTAAATAATAAATTAATTAGAATGTTTTGAAAACATACATAAAAAGAATATATTTCCTAAATATTTTTCCTGAAAAATAAAACAAAATAAATATTCCTTGTTTTATCATTTCTGTTCATTCTTTATATATATATATATATATATATATATAATATATATATATATATATATATATATATAGAGAGAGAGAGAGAGAGAGAGAGAGAGAGAGAGAGACAGAGAGAGGAGAGAGAGAGAGAGAGAGCGAGCGAGAGACAGACAGACACACAGACAGACAGAAAGATACAGAAGAGAGGGAGAGAGATAGGGAGGGTGGGAGATAGACGGACACATACACATATACATAGGGTGAAAGGGAAAAGAGAGGGAGGAGGTATGATTTTTTACTAGAGCTAATGTCTAATAAAGCAATCTCCTCCCACTTTTAAGATGGCGTTACGTCATTTTCTTCATATTCTATGAAGAACATCGCAAAACATAGTTATTACCAATATGCTCTCTCTCTCTCTCTCTCTCTCTCTCTCTCTCTCTCTCTCTCTCTCTCTCTCTCTCTTTCTAGCAGTGACAATTTTTGCTTATATACATACAAATAAATGAGTGTATATCTATATGTGTGTGTATGCACGTGCGTACGTGCGTGCTTATATGATATTACTCTCAAGTACATGAAATACCAGGCAATTTGTAATACTGTTGGGAGTAAGATGGAATAAGGCTGTTAAATAAATTCATGAAAAACAAATGACGTATCCGAAACAAACATCATCATGCCTATACACAGCAATAAATCCCTCGTGTTATTCCAATAAAGGAATTCGGAAGACACCTACGTTATATGAGCAGATATGTAGCCACATATTGTTGAATATCATCATTAGAAATATGTCATTGAAAATTAAATAGATAACTCCACCAAGAAAGATATATGTCATGCATGTTTTATTATGCGTTTGAAAGCCTCAGTGTGCGCTATTTTTCCCAAAGCTGTTTGATTTTGTAATAATAATGATTTCTTTTTTGAGAACGTGATCTTTTCATTTCTGCATATTTCCAGATTTTTCTGCTTTTTATGTTTACTTCACTTATGATGGATTTGTCAATACTGTTTCCTTTTATTTATTCATTCCATGTTTTTCATTTGGAATTTCAAAAAGGAGTCGATTTTAGCTTGACAGAATGTAGAGTAAAATATAAAAGGCAATAAGGAAATATCATTCAGCTCACCACGAATATGATATAAATGATGGCACCATCATCAATGCACAAAAGAGAGATTTATGAAATATTATGTAATACTCATTTAATTTGAAATACTTGAGTATATGTCACATACACACGCACATATAAACGAATAAATGTATCGTAACGGTTATCGACACAGCAAATGAAATCGGCGAGCCTAGTTCCAATCCTGGACCAGTTTGTACGCGTTTCTCTTTGGAACAATGTCCTCGAATATATATATATATATATATTCTACTACCAATTACACATAGGTGGGGTGAATAAATGATGGATCCGTGATATATATATATATATATATATATATATATATATATATATATATATATATATAATAATGAGGTAAAGTAAACAAACAAATGTGTATATTTTTATATGGCTTTAAGCCGACAATTTTTGGACGATATGTGCTTAATTGAAGTCATACCTAATTTTGAAAATTAATTAGTTAATAATTAATGAATTTAGGCGGGCATATATGTTCAAATGTAAGGCTAAAAAAATCGAGAAAATGTCAATCCCTGAATGTACATTTCGACCTATTAGGACTCATCAGCAAGGTTATGGACATGGGAGACTGCTCCGTGTGTGAATCGAAACCTCGAGTGTCAAGTTGACAAGCGAAGTCTCTAACCGTTACACTAGCTTGCCATTTCCACATTCTTCGTTCGTTTTGAAACTTATTTATATTCCACTTTTTATTGACTTGCTACACGACAGTATGAGGTTATATATATATATATATATATATATATATATATATATATATATATATATATATATATATATCGAGAGATAGATAGATAGATAGATAGATAGATATGCTGTCACCGAAACCACGCCTACCATAGTGTTATCGTCTTAGGAAAACTTTATTGTATCATACTTCCTCAACAATCTTTTAAAAGTCTATGATAGACACTAATGGTGAGGTCGATAAAATATAATTATCCATCCAACCCAAATAATTTTCATCTATTAATTTATTCCAACAATTATCACAATTTATCTACAATATCTTAAAAAGTCCGAGGATGAGAATATTGATATTAAATAAACCACTCTATATTACCCCATTATCCACTCAAATATTTTTAACAGTTCAATAATAATTTTCATTTACCCTTTAAGCCGTCTCACAGACTATGTATTGTCATGTCTTTATCTCTAACAATTAAAAAAATTGATATTTTATATATATATGCATGTATGTATATATGTAAATACGTATATATATATATATATATATATATATATATATATATATATATATATATATATATATATATGTATATATATATATATATGTGTATATATATATGTATATATATATATATATATATATATATATATGTGTGTGTGTGTGTGTGTGCGTTTGTGTGAGAGAGAGTAAGATAATCCAACTGACTGCTAATCCAATTCACTGGTAAGTAAGGGATGAATCTATTTGGGATTTTCGAAATCTCACTGTACATACATACTGTATGCTGTTGTAGATGGAAACTTATAGACTCGTACAAAGATGTTTATAGATCCCTAAGAGAGCTCAATGTTTAATAACAAATAAATTAATATATTAAAATTCCAACACAGAGCAATATTTAACTTTCGGCGTTTTGTTAAATTTTTCTGACAGTTTCTCGCCAATGTTATTCTCAGATTAAAACCTTAAAGAATCGCATATGTGAGAAACTATCAGTAACAAAACGCTCTTGATTGTCTGCCCCGGGTACTCTAACTTAGAAATCCTCTATTCAATACACTATTTACTCATAGATACTACACACCATATCTTCAATATTCAAATTCAATTATAGTATATATATATATATATATATATATATATATATATATATATATATATATATATATATATATATATATATATATAATATACCAAACATGTTGGTAAATCCTCGCAGTGAGAAAAAAAAGCAGGAAATAGTTTGATTGTAAAAATATACTACCAAACATCAACCGGGGAGAAAAATTTTTTGGGAAAAAAGAAAAGAACAAGATAGTCGTACCAACAAAAAGTAATCTATTGGTACAATATTTGGCCAAAAGAAAAAACAATTTATATGTATATATATATGTATATAATATATATATATATATATATATATATTCATATAACCGCTAGGAGAATAAGCTAATAAGTAAAAAGTCCTCAATACCTAAGTAGAGCAAATAATAAAGATAAATCTAATGAGTCAGACGAACCTACTATTAGTTTTGCTTAATGCTCTTCAGGGCTAAGATATGAGTCAGATCTTAGCTCTGAAGAGCATTAAGCGAAACTAATAGTAGGTTCGTCTGACTCATTAGATTTATCTTTTATATATATATATATATATATATATATATATATATATATATATATGCAAGGTGTATCAAAAAGTTTCATTCATTATTTTTTCACAATAAAAAAAACGTATGTGTTAAAAACGTATTTACCAATATAGAAATAAAGAATGAAAGGAACATTAATTTTTTTTCGGAATACAAGGTGTGGCAAAAAAGTACAAGAAATTTCGATACATTTTGACACACCTTATATATATATATATATATATATATATATATATATATATATATATGTGTGTGTGTGTGTGTGTGTGTGTCTGTGTCTGTGTCTGTTATTTACACATTAGAGTGTAATATTCTAGCAAGAGTTGAAGATGTTATTCAAGAAGCTGATAAAACTCGAGAGTGTTTCCTAGTTTCCTCGGAAATTATCATTACAGTTACCCAAAAGTCAACCAAATCATATATAAAAAAATAAAAATACTCCCCAAAATGTAGGGAAATTGCTTTTGTCTGACACAGACAGAAAATGAAGTAAGTTGCAGGAGTGAATCAAGAAAAGTGAAGATATTTGGCACCACAGCGTTTGAACACAAAAGTAAATGAACCTGCCGAGAGAGATGGTATCACGCAATGCTCGGTCTGCGATTCTTCTTTTCAGTCGCTGAGTTTTGCCATGTTCAAAAGGTCAGACAAAAGGCTAAATCATTTTGGCTCAGCAAACAGTACTTTGCCGACTTTACTTTGACTTGTATCCCTCTCGCTACCCCTCTCGCCTCCCATCTCACTCTTTCTCTCTACCTCTCTATCTCTCTCTCT
>CM042139.1:87291313-87293813 GCA_023376005.1 Doryteuthis pealeii | reverse complement strand
ATATATATATATATATCCTACAATAAATAAGGGCCTTAAAATAGTTGGAATTTTGTTGTATTTGAAAAATTATTTTTGTTTAATTCAAAGTGAAACGTGTTTTAGATTTTTTTTAAATCTTACTACACACATGCACACACATACACGCAAACACAGACATGCTAACTCACACACATACACACACATACACTTAGCTCAGTCCGTAGAGTAACTACCTAGGGACCACCTGATACCGGCCCTCGCCAACTTAGCGTATGTTCAGTACAGGGATCTGTACGGTAAAGTAAGTTGCTAATAGAAGGGGAGGTGCTCCACCTAAGGTAGAAAAACAATCTCCTTGAGCGCTAGTGAAAAATGGATAGACTCTCTCACTCTCAGGCTGATACCGACATTAGGCCACCCTGACGACGACTTTATATATATATAATATATATATATATATATATATATACATAATGTAATTTGATAATTTGCTTTTGAAGCATTGTTATGTAAAGTATATTATTATTTATATTTTGAAGGCAATTACAATGCGTATATTGTATAAAATTCGTTAATTATGAAAATAATCCTGACAAGCAAACTCGGCGAATAACGTGCGTGACGTAGAAAACCGTACAGCTGTTTCAACTTTATTAAGTCTCATCAGCGGTGTATACACCGTTTTTTGCTTGTCATGATTATTTTCAATAATTATCGAATTTTATACTTTATACGCATTGTAATTGCCTTCAAAAATATAAATAATAATAATAATAATGATAATAATAATAATGTAAATAATATATATATATATATATATATATATATATATATATATATATGTGTGTGTGTGTGTGTGTGTGTGTGTCTGTGTGTGTATATATATTAAGGTAGTGTGAGTGTATTTTATCAGCAATTTAGTCTTTATCTATTTATTAAGGTACACAAAAAATTGTCTCACTAATGTTCAAACAAAATTGTGAATATATGCTTCAGGATTACATAAACGTTGCTGCAACGTTTCATAGCAAATACATTCGACTATCATTAATTATTTTCATGATTGTAATTGATATGGTAGTGTTTTGAATTTAGAAAATCATTAATACTAGACAAAAAAATCATCCGGCTGGTGTAAAATTACTTTTTGAAAGCTATTGTCTGAGTAGAGTGTGAAAACTATATTTTTGGAAAGAAATATTTTAAATATTTATTAAAAGGTGAATAAGTTTGGAAATGTTAGTGAAAATTTGTCTCCTAATTGATTTACCATAGAATCTTTTTTTAAAAGTCTCTAGGCATAATTTTTATATGGCCACGTTAAAATTCAATGGTGAGAAACGTAAACATTGTTTTCGTTCATAATTTTCATTATTTATGTAGGCTGAAAAAAAATTATCAGGAGTTTTTTCACTGCTTCTTCTTTTGAATGGTCCAAAATATTTAACGATAATATTAAACTTTATTCAAGTTTCATTGTTAAATATAGGGGAGTAATATTACACACAGAATTGGAACTCCCTATACGACAAACAACAACGTTAAACAATATAAGCAAGTCTTTGAAATACTTTACATGCGCAAACGTAACGCGGATATGGTTAAATACACAGCACTTTTCAAATTTAACCCCAAAGGAGATGTGTGACTATTTCTTGTTTGTAAATAATTTTCTCCTAAAACTCTATACGTTAGATACCTTTAAATATATATCAAAATAAAACATACTATATATAAATGAATAATACCGGGCATGTATTTATCAATACATATTTCAATAAACACCGCAGACCGTCAAATGTTAGATACTTAAGTTCTTAGTATATGTAATAAAGGGTTGTTCATTACTTTATGTGTTAATGATCTTTAATAAAGTATTCATTGATAAATTTACTTAATTACTGACGTATTTTCGGTTACAGACAGATAAATACCGGATCTTCATTATATGTAGATAACAAATGCTTTATTTATAGATTTAAAACAGTACTTTTTATATATTCGGTTTTTACAAATTATGAAATCATAACTGAAACACAGATTCAATAGATTTGTACAGGTATGAAAGATTTCAAGGAGACTATCAATAATGTGCATTTCATATCGAAAACGAATGTACCTTTGAATTTCTGTAGCATTTAATTAAAAGTAGATCACGGTGTCCGCAAATGCAACGCACTATTGCAGTGTGTAATCGATAATATAAGGTTAATGTGGATTATAATATTAAGTATGAAATTATCAGAACAGTTTTAATTACATTTCAATTGACTGAGCTGTCTTGTCATAATAGATATCACCTGATAAGTTATCATATTATAAGAGCGTCTACGTTAAGTAATAGAATACTAAGCATATTTATTCTCAGCTGATGTGCCCGATCTGTGGAAGATACATGATAACTATAATCGACTAATCGCTACATATTCCCATTTAGGGCCAGAGTAGCTCAATCGGTAGAGCGTCCGATTGGGAACCACAAGGTTCCAGTTTCGATACCGCGTATAAGTAGCACAAT
>CM042139.1:87283813-87286313 GCA_023376005.1 Doryteuthis pealeii | reverse complement strand
CCTCAAGTATGGCCTAGCAGAGTGTCACGAATAAAGAGAATGAGGAAAGCGCATGCTTAAAATATATAATCTTTGCGAACACCACCAAGTGATAAGTAACAGAATTCCTTTGTATACAAAGGAGATAATCACTTATATATTTTATAGATGAAAGAAAATACTATGAAAAGTTAGAGATCATAATTATGATAATAATTTAAAGGGGAGTTAAAATATGTGCAATAATTAGGTAACGTGAGGCGCAATTCGACTGCTCCATATAGTTTTGCCGTGGACAATTAATGACGAACCTTATTGTATTCAGAGATGATCAGTTTACCTGATACTCTTCGAGGGTTACTCACCCGATGTGCCACGGTGACTTAGAGCAGGGCATCGGAAAGCACGCTTTTATGCATTCATGACGTTGTTTGATTGTAGAGGTTCTTGTAATTTGAGCAGAATTTCTTGTGATCAAATGTCCTTTTACCTTTTGCACAACAAATGATTTTGGTTACTTCCATGGCACTATGGCAATGTTTAAACTCCTGAAACCTTAATCCGCGAATTTGTCTACGTTGAATGTTAATATGTGCGGCTTTTAAATTACACACAAAGTAAAGCTATGTACACCATATAGCGCACCAACTATAACGCTACAATCAAAGAAGAACATACAAAAATATTGCAAAACTTTTGACTACTACTACTACTACTGCTATTAATAATAATAATAATAATAATAATAATAATAATAATAATCCCTTGTCACAGAATTTAGAAAACAGACTGGAGCAATGGGAAATCAGAGGAAGAATCGAGACCTTCCTGGCAACAACATTGTTAAGAACGCCTAGAATCCCCAAAAGCGTTTGGAGACACAGCGAGACTTGTTGAATCCAAGATTCCAGTGAAAGACCAACAGTTTACACAAGGAGTGAAATAATAATAATAATAATAATAATAATAATAATAATAATAATAATAATGATAATAATAATAATAATAATAATAATAATAATAATAATCGAATGCAGCAATCTATCACAAAGAGAGTTCAAGACTCTGTGAGAAAGGTAATCAACTGGAAATTGTGAAAGAAAATTCCATTTTCACCATACAACCAAATAGTATATGCACAAACCTAAACCTGTCCTAGAGAACGAGACGCATAAAATTCTCTGGGAAATTGTTAATGAAAACTTGCAACGATAAGTTTGAATAGCAATCAAGAAAGACCTCATTTCAAGTACAACAATATAAAGGATTATTTATATTGTCTATCATTTCACAATAAAAACAAATAACAGTGATAATTTAGGAGCTGGTATAGCTCAGTCAGTAGAGAAACCGCCTAAAAAACACAAGGTTCCGGGATCGATACTCAGTAACATGTCTTTGATAGGTGCAGTAACATGAGAAGCTGACGCTAAGTGTCGTTCCCCACCTCAGGTGCAAAAATAATCTCCCTGGTCTAGCGCTAGTGAAAAAGGGGATATACTTCCTCGCTGTCTGGTGGATATTGACAATATGCCTGTACGCCTACTTTAATTTTCCAGTCGCTATCAAATGATTTTTAAAAAATCACAATATATACAGTCATATTTGTTATTCATTGGCTTTGTGCCATATTTATATATTCTCTACTAATATGAAATACCCTCGGGAATATATGTATCCAACTATTATCCCTACAGCTGTTGGTATAGGACAGACTGGACTCTTTAATCTTGTATACCAACCGATCTAGAAGGAAAACTGAATTCAAACTTGTTAAACTACGCTTAAAAAATTGACATAATGTTCGTGTGGAGGGGTTGGTAAATATATATAGTAAAATGTAGGACAATATGGCGTCCTTCCATTTCTATTTAAATAAATACCCAAGAGCGATATCTCCAGTCCTCTCGTATACATAAAGAAAAACAAGAGATAAACAAACTAGAACTGAGAGAAAAGTCCACATCACTTTAGTTCCCCATTTATATTTTATAGTTCAACATGAATTTACAAAACTTCTATATATTTTATATTCCTAAAATAAAAGCAATACTTAATATGGCATTAAATGGAATTTCAAGAGAAAAAAAATATTAAGAGTAACACGGGGGAATATCTAGCATCATAAGGTTCGTAAGTGGCCTGATTTATTAGGTCTAGCAATGCAGCTTTCAAAAATTTTATTATCTCAAATGTGTAATCATATGACTATTTATTCATGAGATAAAACGAATAAAATATTAATGGGTGTATTCATTTTCGAATGGATTTGCATTCCTTTATTCTATAAATACCATCTGCTATATTCTATATAATTTCGCTTATTTTACTGATGCTTATTTAACACACACACACACACACACATCTTTATGTGTGTGTGTGTGTGTGTGTGTGTGTGTGTGTAAAATGAAAATAAAGATTAATTAGAACAATTCCTTCAAAAGTAAAATCCGATAGAGAGCTCAATATACATATTACATGGGCTGACTTCTGATTTAGGTCGGGAAATTAAAACGGATAG
>CM042139.1:87218813-87278813 GCA_023376005.1 Doryteuthis pealeii | reverse complement strand
CTACATTGATAGCCGTTCTTGTTTGTTTTTCGTTTCTTTAATAAACCACACACACACGCACACACACACACACACACACACACACACACATATATATATATATATATATATATATATGCCATTACTAGCAACGTCCAGTTATTTCTGTTATTAGATATTCTGTTTTACTTGTATTGATTCCCAACTACTGACAATCCATTTTTCATGATTAGTAATTCATTTCCTTAATAAAACCTCATTACTAAATAAGGAATAGTTCGTTGGCTGGTTGGCTGATTGGTTGCTTGGTTGGTCGGTTGGTTGGTTGGTTTTGCAGCACATCAACCCTTGTTGGATTATTTAATGACAAAAACGTCAATTATTTCGTTTCAAATAACCAATGGTAATCATTTGTAAGGAATGAGATATTTTAATTTTATCTAACCTTATTTAGAATTTGATTTTGAACCTGAATGATGACATTAATAATCCCACGCCAATATTTTTCAAGGTAAAGATTCAGATAGCTATATGCACTACTTTTACTTCCATCAAACATTGTAAACTATTTAAAGTGTATATAAATGTATTATGATTTGACGTCATCCTATGAACTTTTCAGTCAATGAAATTTTCAACCCACCCTCGTATAATAAAAAATGAATTTTTACCAAAGACAGCAGTTCTATTTGTATTATTACTAGACAGATGAGTGCTCGAGTGCCCCCGGAAAGCCGGGTTTCATATATTTTTATGAATAACATTTTATGAAAATTGATATGTAGTAGTGTGGAGGACCCATATCATAGGTTCGTGGGAGCATGAAAATATAACACCGGTCTTTCATGAAACCCTAGAATTACTTGCAAATCGTTGGTCTTAGATAACTGAAACTGTGTGCAAACAAATGATTATAATCAGATTAGAATAGTTACTTTAAACCACATAACTGTGTATAAATTATTAGTATTCATCATCATTTCACTCTGTCAACGTGCATTTCAATCACCTTCTGATTCTTGTTCTCTAAGGAAAAATGAACTCATTACTTGAGAAAAAAATGAAAAATAAAATTCAAACGATAAAAGCCTTTGCAATGATTCGATTTTTTAATACATGTTGTAACTTTACAAATGTACGCAAATTTTCTTTTAACTATGGAAACTGGTTGAATCACTATTTTGCATTGTTAGAAGATAGTTTAATGTTCACGTTCAATGTGTTGATACAAAAGCTATTCCGAGTAAAGGCCTAGAAGCCATGATGCTGCAATTACTGGTCGTATAGATTACCTAAAATGTTATAGAAGAGTTTTAGCAAAGACCTTGTAATTTGGCCCAATAATTACCCAATTTGTAAAGTATACATTCTATTATAATCAATTATTAATATTTATTAAATTTGAACGTCGATACTATAATATTTATCTCGGACAGACTTGCTCATATTATTCCTAATTCGGATGAAGTGACTCATCAAATATGTTATCATCTAACAGACCTACAGACCACTAGTATTAAAGATGTTAAAATGTCCCTTTTATGTAACAGACTATGTTACACAAAGAACAAAGGTGTGTTCCTAGCGATAAACAAATATGTACTGACACAGCTTTCTCTTATCAAGAGTGTGGAGATCAATTCAAAGAAAGAAATCGTGATGTTGTAAACTTTTACTTGAATAATTCAGTTCAGTAGGTGTTTGCTCCGTGTATGATGCTTAATGTTGTCAAATCAAAGGTTTGATTTCATTCTTTAACAGATATATTCATCTTAAGTTCATAAGCGCATTATTTCGTTATGAAAGATGGCAGTCAATACATATGCAAATGTTCAATCATTGATAGAGAAATATAAGTGAAGAATGACAATCACGTTGTTGAACAATTTATTCATATAACATGTTTCGTCTATTCAGTTTTATCAGATTCTACACAATTTTGGGCGTCTTATCGTTGTGTAATTGATAGTGAGCTAGTTTCCTGGATTCAGTACTACTGAATAGTGAGTTTGATCCTTGTTGGGTGCACCATACCTGGGACCCTGCGCCACATCCTACTTATGGTGAGCGGGTTGGATAAATACTACTGAATAGTTAATATGATTCTTGATGGATACTCCGTACTTGTATCACATCCTACCCGTGGCGAATGTACTAAACAATTGCTTTTAAACAGATGAGAACTGTTTCTATGATCATACACTGATCGCAGGTTTCATTGGGACCATTAAATTCTAAATTCAAAGATGATTTCAAAATCTGTTTTGTGATCTATATATTAATACACTAGTACCTACCAACCTATGTCAGGTCATGTCATTACCTCAAATAACTAATAGAGTATTCCATTTTGATCCATAAGATATGAATGCAAATGTTCAACTGTTATGCCCTGACATCAACTCTGACAAATAATGGACCATATTGTTGTAATTGTGAGGAAAGAAAGGGAATAATGTATAATGAATGTTGGTTAATCAAATTCGACAGAATGTGGTTATTTGAAACCTGAAGAAGATATCAGATCTAAAACACGTGTCGCTAATGTAAAATAATTATAAAAAAACAAAAACGTTATCAATTTTACGGACCTAATTTTTAATAATAAACATATATATATATATATATATATATATATATATATATATATATATATATTAGATGATCGATTTTTTTCAAATTCATGGACTTCCGGAAACAATCACCTATGCAAATATTGCAAAAAATGTGATCTCATCCTAATAGGCATTTACCCATCCTGTTCGCCAACTTTAGGATCTGACATAATTTCGAATGGAGTATCCAGCGAGGATCGAACTCGCTATTCAGTCTTAATGGTTCTGTGAGATTAGCTTTTTAACCATTACAATACAACGGCTTGCCCAAACTTCTCGGTACTTTTTTATTTGTTTTGACAGCAATTTCCTCAACTTTATTTTCGAAGTTTAAAAAAAAAACTTTGATAACCCAGACATTTTTTAAACACTTGTAGGAAATGCATTCATCTCTTTGCGACGGAAAACACTTTGTTGGCCAGTGTTAAACCAATGACGGTAGACACCTCGATTATTGCTACATTTTCACATCTTTAACAAATATGTTTTCTCCTTTGTTTTATTCTATTTTACTTTTTTCTTAATCACATATTCTTTGTGTAACACAGACAAAATCTTTAACGTATTTCTTTTTTAGTTTTACTTGTTTTTTATATCGTCTATTAAATTGATGTCTTCTCTTACGTGACAAATATATTTCCGGACATTATAAAGTAGTTTTCATGCACAAATAACAAAACAGTTTCAGTATTCATTGATTTCCCATTTATGATGACATTCTGTTTTCGTCTTCCTAATGTTTTGTCTGATACTGTTAAGTTAATTTTTTAAAAAATATTTGAAAATTTATAAAACTTCAAGTAATAACAAAGGATTACTTAAAAAAGTACGAGGATTAATTGTAAATATTGTTTTTTTTTTGTTTTTTTTTTTCTATTTAAGTGCGTATATATGACTGCACCACTTTGAATTTAACGTGACGCTTGGAAAAAAGTTAGATGGTAACTTAACAAGTATTCAACGTGTTATTCTGAACAAGACCAGAATGCAGCATCACCTAAAAAGCAGCAACGATCACTTACCTCCTATCCCACAAACCATCTAAGTAAGACAAACGAGACACGCTTGACACTGCTTGAGAAGTATGGACTAATTCCAAAGTGATGGTCTCCTGTGGACACCAACACATGGACACAACAAAGTGGCCTGACAAGCAAAAACTTACATTGATCAAAAATACTTCGATACCTTGATTGAGCCAAACTATTCAAAATGATTCCCAGGTTAGATCATTTCTATGCCCGGATGCACAGGGAACACCTGAGGGTGGCCGGAGGATAACGCGACCGAAACGTTGTAATTTTACATACCACAATAAGGCCTCATCTAAAAAATTCAGTCAAATAGTTCTAAATGTATTTAATAATTACAACCACATCGTTTTTCATACTACCAGGTGATACCAGCTAGCGCCACGCCGATTCATTATACATTTATTTGAACCGAGATTGTTACACAATCTCAACCGATAATTCAGTAGTCTACGAAAAGTTCGTTTAAAACAAACCCCTAAAAAAGGAAATTCCCGCAATAATTTACACAGATTGAGTCAATGGAAAATAACCTCGTTTCAATATCACAGTTTATCTATGAATTATTGTCCCTTAACGAAATTTATTCAGCATTTCCAAAATGCTAAGAACACAGACTGAAAATTTATTTCTCGCACACAGTGGCTCTTAGTCTATAGGACAGAGCTATTTTATTTGAGGATTGCCTAAAATACTTCCCCTAGAATTATATCTCTAGTAACTTAACTAATCACATGTTGTGCTACGTTAGTATGATAATGTGCTTGAAAATAAATAGCAACTATATTGCCCATATGGCAACCCTCCGACCCTTTTTATCATATATGTGCAAATACGCGGTGGCCGAGCATCTCAGTATCCTGGGAATGACGTTAAACTGTATTAAGTGTTGTAGTTCAAATTCTGGAACTCTGGGGACTGTATAGTACGCCTTTATCACCATTACTTCCAGGTTTGCACTGATCGGGAGTGATAGTATCTGTTAAGGTTCCATCTATGGGTTAAATAAAATGAAAATGTTTTTTTAAAAAATGGGTTTGAAATGATTTTGAAAAAGATTTGAATAGCCGAATAGAATGAATAAAAAAACGTGTTAGGCATAAAATAACCAAAGGGGTGACATGTCGTAAAACTCAACCAACCAATAACCAACCATGCAACCATTTAAAAATGAAGCCCTCAAGATTAAAATCCCTAAAACTATTATTCCCAAGTATAAATTATTTAAACATCATGTTGGTAAACTTTATTCCATGAAGACACACGTTTCCATTCTTGAAATTTGCTGGTGGTACAGCCAGAAACATTCGAGACCATTGATGTTTTGGAGAATGATTTGCTATAATTGCAGTGGCGATGTTTTCGGTTTCAATCCAAACCTGTCTCGTCATAAAATATTTTTCACAAAATAATTGTATCAAAACTGGTAAAATCAGAACAGAATGATGACTCAAGTAAAATTCTACCTCAAAACTCAAATTTAAATTGGATTATTTGAATAAAATCAGTACTTTTTTGTTTTTGTTTTTGTCTTTTTCCTTTTTGTCTTTAATGTACTATTAAAAAAATCACAAATTAATATATTTCTTTTGTTAGTAAATATCAATGTGCATTGAAGAATCTCTTCATATATGAGAAAAGTTTAGTAATATATCATATATATAAAACATATAAGCTTATTTCTCACGTATACATGACAATCCCATAATGCATACCGGAAATATGGATTAATTTATGTGCACATCGTATCTGTTGCAATGTTGTGCGAGTTAAAAGCGCGGAAAACATAAACCGAAACATTAACTTATTTTTCCGATGCATATATCAATAGAGAACGAGAAAATATTTAGTAAATGGACCAAAGGCTGGGTTGTTTATTAAAACTGATATCGTTCGCCATTGATGCTTCGGAAATATGATGTCTAAATAATGTAGGCTTCGGGTTTGCCTTACCATGCATTTAATCTATAGCTTTTCTAGTTCAATTTGGGAATAATCAACTTCAATTTGAAAGTAGACACTTTCATTATATAATAAGAAAGCTCAATTTGGAAGTAAATACATTCATTATGGAATGAGCAAGTCTAATTCAGAACTAAAGCCATTCATTTTGGAATGAGCTAGTTCAATTTGGAAATAAGAAATTCATCATAGAATAAGCAAGTTCAATTTGGAACTTAACACATTTATTATGGAATAAGCAAGTTCAATTTTTGACTAAACAAATCTATAATCGATTAAGAAAGTTAAATTGGGAACTAAACACATTCATAATCGATTAAGCAAGTTCAATTTAGAAATAAACTGATTCAGTATGGCATGAGCAAGTTCAATTTGGAACTAAATAAATTTATAATGAAGTAAACATTTTCAATTAGGACCAAACAATTTTGTTGTTAAATAATATTTTGTAATTGAATATTCTGATGAACAAAATGTTTGATTAAATCTCAGTGATGCGCAGTCATGTACACCCCTATTATAATGTCATCGTGTAGAGAAAATATTAAGAAGTCGAAGACAGATTAAAACACGTCACATGTTGGTAGCATATAATTCCTATGTGAAGTTAAGAGAGTTATCTGAATCCTTTGGTGTCTCTAAAACTACTGCATTCAAATGGACTATTGAAGGGGAGAAGTTGGTTTGAAGGGGTTGTCAACGGTATTGAAAGATTCTACAAGGACATCGAAATTACTTTGTTAAGAGGTTTAAGCTAATATCCGACGTACCTTGTGATATTTCAAGGAAAGCTTGTTAGGAAGGTTTGATTTATTCGTATCCACTGAGGCTATAAGGTCGCAGCTTTATACTCTCTTATACAAATTAAAAGGTATCCGGTAGGAAAAAGAACGAGGGAACTCACAGGAAAATAAAATTAAAGTCCAATTTGCAAGCAGCCCATTGCCCGTCCAAAGGCAAGAAAGTCCAATAATTTATATAGATGAAACAATTTTAACCATCACGTCAAAATACGAGGAGGTACATCAAAAAGCGGAAATGTATGCTCAATAGTTTCTGTTGGTTCAAAAGGTACCAATACATATTATGTATTGGCAGTCAGGGCCTTTTACATCATTAAATAACCTGCTTGGGAAATACGTACGCTGCTTATGAGCAGCTAGTTTTAGTTATTGATAATGCACCATGTAATTCAGGTGTTGCGGACTTACTGAATAAACATGAATTTGAAGTCCATACGATATAAAGGCTAGCTCTTTATACGTCACTGCCAATATGGTCTGTTTTCAAAGGCAAACTTAAATCCGTATTGGCTGAAGGGAAGAACAAAATTTTGAACTAAGAAAACCATTCGGGGCAAATTAAAGCGAAACGCAGAGCTCAAGAAATAAAAGCGTTTTTCATCGTGGGAATTACCATTAGATTATGCAAGTGATTTATTGCAAAGGTTAAAACTCTCATTTCAAATGTGTTGAGCCATGAAGAAAGTCAGTACTAAATATAATAAACTGTTTTAATTAACAAAATTCTCGTTGTGACAGAATTTGGTGAATTTCAGAATCGCACTGTCATGTGGTAGTTTTGTATGCCCATGTCATACTAGCTCGATGCTATGTCGTTGAGGAAGCGTTGACGCCCGGCGTTGTGGCAAACCCCCTATTCCAGTGCGGGAGTTTTTGACTTCAACGCACGACTCACGATGAAGTTCATTCGGTCTAACGCCTTTTGAAAAAAATAATAACTGCACAAATGTTGTGGTAGCATCAATCAGGAGCTCGTCCATCATCTCGTCACTTTACCGCATAGATCTACTCATGAACTGAGTTGGCCAGGGTGACTATCAAAAGTGGAACCTTGTGGGCTCTAGAGGGATGATGTACCAACTGAGCTAAACCAACTTAGTCGGTCTGCCTAGTTTACTTTATCAATAGTAAACAATCTTATTGTATCTTAACTTTTATTCAATAAGGGTGGATAAGGAAACCAATCTATTTTTAATGGTTCAGCAAAGCAATATTAGACAATGTACACATCCAATTTGCTTTCATATTCAGATTGAGATTTCTCTATACTTATAGAGATTAACATAAATATTGCAATCTTCTTATCAATTGTTAATCTCATTAGAATTAAGTTTAACTTTATCCGACACAGAAACCAATGATCCAGAAGAAATAATAAAGAAAATAAGGAGAAAAGTGATTTATTCTATTTTCTTCTTTCTCCTTCAAACCTCTTTCACATGACCTGTCACGTTGTTGAAGTAGTTGAATCTTTATCTCTAGTTCAGTTAACCCTGTTAGAACGTGAACAAAGGGCAGATTTTTAAAACTAAATCTATGTACTAATAGGATTTTCTTTTGCTAATAAAATAATATATTTTCATCATTCATATCTCATCATACCAAAAATAGCAATCATGAAAAAAGAAATAAATTGGATGGTTTCAGAAATAATGGTAACGGCTCTATTTTGAAACATGTTCTCCTATAAATGAGTCTGTTTAATAATCTGTATCAACCTAAAAATATATAAGCTTAACCCTGAATAAATTGAAATAATTTGAATAAATTGAATTATTACGGTTCTTGTTGCCATTATTAGACTGCAGGTGAGAGCACTTTACAGTGGAGATCACTTGTAGCATTAAGTTTGATCCGTTTGTAACGGAATCCTATGATCCTTTGTGTTCCTCAGTGTTAAGCAGGATCCTTGTGTTCCTCAGTGTTAAGCAGAATCTTTGTGTTCCTTAGAGTTAAGTAGAATCCTTGAGTGTTGGTCCGTTCGTTCGTGTTATGCACGAACAACTGAAAGCCTTTCCACCAAGGTCATTAAATAGTTAACCAACCACGTATTCGAGAATTTTGATTGGACGATTGAATCAACAAGGCAATGAAGAGTCTATAAATTTAAGTTTTGGCCTCCAGCACACCTTATATAACAAGTTATGCCGATAACATGATCAGGGTATACACTTTTATTTACCGCCAGAATAAAATTAGGTTCTACACCACACTCCCCAGATCTTCTCATCTGTAGTCTCATCATTCGATGCATTTTAATGTCATACCCAGAACAATCCTTTTTGTATTGGTCTATAAGAGCTCGAGTCAACATATTCTAAGCCCCTTCAACAGGGTATGTACAAACGATCAGACAGAGACTAAAGACTCTTACAGCTATATTACATTAATATGCATCTGTATACAACCCCTTCATTTGATTCACGTTTTACCAGACCCACTTGCACTTTATGCCGTCCAGATTTTCATGATGTACTTATGTAGATATGATCATTCTTTTCAAGTAACTCTTATTTTTCCGATTTATTTATTATTTTTCTACACACAAAACACACACAAAACACACACACGCACACACACACACACACACACACACACACACACACACACACATATATATAATATATATATATATATATATATATATATATAAAACGCACATACACATTCAAAACAACACCACATACATACGCATAACATTTCATCCAATCATACACATCCTATGTCTATTACACTTTTTGTAATTTTCTCTTTTCCTTGCATTTGAAACAACGTTACCTGAAGATTGTTTGCACTTACGCATGCATGAAACCAAACGGTTGTGACTGTTCCTTTGTCATCAAATAGATAGATATTTAATACCTTTATATATTTATTTTATTATATTATATATATATATATATATATATACACACATATATATATATGTGTGTGTGTGTATGTGTGTGTGTGTGTGTGTGTACCTTTAAAATGTATTGTAAAAGAGGAAAACCCATTGATATGACATGACATTTATCTTTTAATTTGGATTTTAATTTTTAGAGAATGTTCGAATTCTTTCCAGGAAAAGAAGCGGTCGTTCTCTGTAGCAGATCTGAGGAATAGTGCGCCGGATATATTTTATTTTATGACACATGTCAAATTTTAAGAAATGTTATATATATATATATATATATATATATATATATATATATATATATATATATATATATATATATATACGCGCGCGTGTGTGTGTGCATATATATATATATATATATATATATATATATATATAATGGTAATAAAAATTTAAGTAAACTTTTACAATAGTATGGTCATCCGAGTTTCATGTTGAAAGCTTTCTACAAATCAATTAGTCTTAAGACGAATTAAGACATGAGTGGTTTTATATAGTTTTCTCTTTATTTTATAGTGATCTACTTTAAGAGCCATTATTTCTTTTTATTGACAGTATATCCTTTGTATTAGTAACTATATCATCTTTTTATAGTGAATTAATTTTTTATGCTTTCTCATAATAGTAATTATATTTTTTGTTGTTGCTATTTTATGTTCTGTATATAACATATATATATATATATATATATATATTATATATATATATATATATATATGTGTGTGTGTGTGTGTGTGTGTGTGTGTGTGTGTACGTGTGTGCATTTCATGTGTGTGTATGTTCATGTGTGCGCACACACACACACACACACACAACACACATATATATATATCTATATATATATATATATATATATATATATATATATATATATATATATATATGACTATATTCATTTTAAATTATATTCTTATCATTATTTCACCCCTTGCCAGTTTTTCACACCAGCGTAAGCAGATGATCTTTCCCTGGAGTTTGAGTGATAGAAAGTCTACTCAGGTGTCCATGTCTTCTGAGTATTCTTCCTGCTGTTATCTGGATGGTCTCAACTTTTCCTCTAATTTCCAATTCCTCTATTCTGTTTTCTAAATTCTTGCGGGCCTTTCCACGGATATCAAGTAGAATTGGTAATACTTTCATCCTCATATTCCACAGTTTGTTTTCTATTCTGATAAGTGGATGACATTTCCAACCCAGTTGTGCTTAGTCTTATGTTTTGCTTTGGTATGTATATGTGCTTTGATATAATTTGATGATATAATATGAGAGCATTTTATTTTTTCAGAGCTCCTCGTCAAACTATGTGCTGACAACCCACGGCCAGTTAACTGAATTGATCTAACCCTTTGAGATTACTTCCTAAAAGCTCAACTCTTTAAACACACTGAAAGCTTTTTATCATAAAATCACATCAATACAAAAGCAATGCCTAGGCAAATATTGCATAACTTCTTTGTAAGGCTGCAGGATATTATAGCACAGACTTGCATTACAAGATATAATCTCACTCTCTCTATATATATATAATCTATGATACATCAATAATAATAATAATAATAATAATAATAATAATAATAATAATAATAGTAAAATACGAGAGACATCTCAAAAGTCACATCTCCAAAGTTCTGGGGACGCACGGAAACTGTGTGACTTTTGTTAACATTATTGTGTCTCGTGTCTCATTGCTAATTAAGGGAAGTGTTTAGCGAATAATGCATAAATGTCAAAACATGCACAATTTGTATAGTACATTTAAAAACGACAACGATGTTCAACACTTCCACAAAGACATGGCCGCGAGCTGATATGAAATAGTGGTACATAAACTGCTCCATAAATATATATATATATATATATATATATATATATATATATATATATATATATATATATATATATAGAGAGAGAGAGAGAGAGAGAGAGAGAGGGAGAGGGAGGGAGAAAGATCGAGATAGAGAGAAGGGGAGAAAGAGAGAAGGGGAGAGAGAGAGAGAGAGTATGAGAGATATTACTTAAAACAGTAGATGAAAGTTTTACCAAATTCTTTTTAATCTTGTATGTTTTTTTTAATTTCTAGACGACGACTAGATACCCCATACATCTTTCTGTATACCTTGATATTTTTATATCCATGTATTTCCGTGAAATAAGCATATTGTTATTTTTAACGGTATAATAGCACATTTAATCTCTCATTTTGGCTTTTCAAACCACAATGTATACTGAAAAGAGTTTGATGCATGGAAAATGAAGAAAAAATGTCTGCGGTTCTATTTCAAACACAATTCTTTTCTCTATTCGGGTTCAGGCAGAACAAAGCTGCTGCTACGTATATCTGATTAATTTCTACTTTCACATAACTTCAGAAATAATCTCTTAGAAATATTATCGTGATATTATCTAGGATCTTAGGCTTTTGCAAACATTGTTGACGGAAGTCGATATACAATAATATATAACCGGCGACAGGGTTTAAGATTATGCAGATTATTTAGATCTATATGGGCAATAACATGGACACATACAATAGATAAAATAAAAAATGCACAAATGTCTTGACACATTTTAGGAAAAGTAATGGCGGTAAGGAAAATACAAAAAAAAAATTCTCTCTCAACTGTGCATAACAAATCAGAACCAGTTTCCATTTTTCATGTCATTTTGCTCACAGGTTTTGTTTTATATTTCATCCCTCTTTTTCCCCCGAATATATTAACATTCCTCTCTGTGACAGATTTCCTTTTATTCCTCTTTTAGACCCTTTCGGTAATCATCCCTCCATCTGTTTCTCTCCGCTGCGTTTTTGTTCATTTCCTCTCTGCTAATTGAATATGACAATACAGATATTCGCAGACAAATCCCGTGCTTATTCTCTATCCAAAACAATAGCGTTACCATCAGGGAGAGAATCCCAGATTTTTCCATCGAAGTTAATCTGTCCATATACTTTGTTCGGATGCATAGCTTTATCCAATACACTGTGATTATTCAAGCCATTCTTTGTAATTTGTGCTCATCCCGTATTCTGGTTGGGAAGGGTATTGCGTCTGCAGATTGATGAATATCGAAATATTGACAAAACATCAAATTGGATGAAGAAGTAGAGGAATTCGGTCAACTATGATATATCCAATCTCATCAGTTCAAAACTATAATAAGTAAGCAAGATACACCCACATGCCAATATTAATATTTTTTTCAAATATTCTAATCAGGAAACTTTCGAATATAGTTGCAATGTGTCAGAAGAAGAGAAAAAACACAACACCTCCCCCCTCTCTCTCTCTCTCTCTCTCTCTCTCTCTATATATATATATATATATATATATATATATATATATAGAGAGAGAGAGAGAGAGAGAGAGAGAGAGAGGGGGAGGTGTTGTGCTTTTTCTCTTCTTCTGACACATTGTATATATATATATATATATATATATATATATATATATATATCAAAGCTAAAGGCAACCAGCCAAAAAGATAGACTTCAGAAATGGAAAGACCACTTCCAGAAACTTCTGGGGAACCCACCTAAAATCATAGAAAATAACATCCAAAAAATCATAGATAGACAATTAGATATCAAACTAGGGGATTTTTCAACAGAAGAACTCAACGAAGTCCTAAAAAAACTAAAAGGCAGAAAAGCTGCAGGACTTGACGAAATACCCCCCGATGTATGGAAGTCAGGTAAGTTCAATGACATACTTCTTAGGCTATGCAACGCAGTATATAGGCAAAACAGAATAGATAAATGGACGAAAGGATGCATTGTCCCATTCCCCAAAAAAGGAGACCTAGGAATAGCTAAAAACTACAGAGGCATAACCCTTACTGCCATTGCAGCTAAGATATATAATGCCCTTCTTCTTAATCGAATCCGACCCGAGATAGAGAAAGTCCTCAGGAAAAACCAAAATGGCTTCCGCAGAAATAGGTCCACAACCTCTCAAATCCTGACTGTACGACGCATCATAGAAGGGGTTCGAGCAAAGAATTTGGAGGCAACATTACTATTCGTAGATTTCTCCAAAGCATTTGATTCTATACATAGACGGAAAATGGAACAAATACTACTGGCATATGGTCTCCCCAAAGAAACTACTGACGCTATAATGATGCTCTACAAAGATACTAAAGCAATGGTACGCTCACCTGATGGCGATACGGATTTTTTTGACATCGTCGCCGGAGTCCTACAAGGTGATACATTGGCACCATATATATTTATAATATGCCTAGACTATGTACTCCGAACATCTTTAGATACCATAAAAGAAAAAGGTTTTACACTAAGAAAAGCAAGAAGCAGGAGATATCCTGCACAAACAGTCACAGATGCAGACTATGCTGATGACCTCGCACTTCTTGCAGATACACCGGCACAGGCTGAGACACTACTGCATAGCCTGGAGGAGGCAGCAAAAAGCATCGGCCTGCATGTGAACTCTGCCAAAACAGAGTTCATGAGCTTCAGAAAGAAAGGAGACATCTCCACGTTAGACGGTAAGCCCCTTAAGCCAGTAGAACAATTCACGTACCTGGGTAGTAATATCTCATCCACAGATAACGATATTAACACACGAATAGGAAAGGCATGGATGGCCACAAACAAATTTTCTGTCATATGGAAGTCTGATCTCACTGACAAGCTAAAGCGACATCTCTTCCAGGCTGTAGTCATATCAGTACTACTGTATGGCTGCACTACCTGGACCCTAACGAGGCGCCTCGAAAATAAGCTAGATGGGAGCTGCACAAGAATGCTGCGAGCAGTTCTGAACAAGTCGTGGAAACAGCATCCCACAAGGGAGCAGCTGTATGGTCACCTGCCCCCTATCTCACAGACTATCCGAGTGAGACGGACTAGGCATGCAGGGCACTGCTGGAGAAGCAAGGATGAACTCATAAGTGATGTTCTCCTGTGGAAGCCAACACATGGACATGCCAGTGTGGGCCGCCCAGCAAGGACTTATATCGACCAGCTATGTAAAGATGCTGGCTGCAGCGAAGAGGAGCTCCCTGTGGCGATGAATGATAGGGAAGGTTGGCGAGAGATCGTTTTGGATATCCGTGCTGCCTGCGCGACATGATGATGATGATATATATATATATGTGTGTGTGTGTGTGTGTGTGTGTGTGTGTGTGTGTCCGGGTTAATTCAGTCGGTACAGCGTTCGGCTAGATAACACAAGGTTCCTAGTTCGATACTGGTCCCCGCCAACTCAGCTTATGAGTAGCACATGGATCTGTGCGGTAAAGTAAGGAGCTGATGGAAGGTGTGCCGCACCACCTCAGATGCTAAAAACAATCTCCTTGGTCTAGCGCTATTGAAAAGTGGATAGACTCCCTCGCTGACTCGCTGATACCGACTTTAGACCGCCCCGACGACTTTACTTTTTACTTATATATATCATTCTCTCTCTCTCTCTCTCTCTCTCTCTCTCTCTCTCTCTCTCGCTCTCGCCCTCGCTCACGCCCACACAGATACACATGCATATATTAGGAAAACGATCATTCAAATTATGAAGAATAGCATGGTAGTTTATTAAAAACAGCTACGTGCGATGAAATTACATAAAAGCTTTATAATCATAGACATAATATTCTGTGTGTACAACAAAGTAACGTTTCCTACTTACTTTCATCAGAGCCGACGTAATTGAAACAGGTTTTAACCCTCGCCCTATTTTCGATTCGTTTTGTTTTGTCCTTTGCTCCGTGTCAGACTTTCAGACTTTTTTTTAGTTGGTTTCTCTTACAAAATTTTCTCTGAAGAGTCAAAAGTGAAAAAAGGAACTTTTGTCAGAAGAGTAATCTGCCTTTAAAAGCCATTCATGAATATCTTTGTTATACAACTAAACGTAAGTGTGCGTGTATGTGTAAGTGTGTTTGTGTGTGTATGTGTGTTTGCTTGTAGGAGATAGATAGATAGATAGATAGAGAGAGAGAGAGAGAGAGAGAGAGAGAGAGAGAGAGAGAGAGAGAGAGGGGGGATATTATCGAAAAAACTGTAGATTAAAGTTTCATATAATTTTTTTTTTAGTTTCTCGCCAATGTGATTTTCAATTTGAAAATCACATAGGCGAGAAGCTGTTACCAAGCATCGGTAGTGTCAGGTCCACGCTACCCTAACTTAGATGTACATGTTCTTGATTATTCGTTATTTATAGATATAGCAATATTTATTCATTTATTTATTATATATTATTTTTTTAAATAGTAACACGAGTATTGTATTGACCATACACTTCATTCACACCTGAACAAATATTTTCATTACAATAAGACAAAGCGCACATAGCGCTAATTCCATGGGGAAAGGTGCAATTCCAACTATTCTCCCTCCAGCTATGGATAAAGAGTAGGACACACTGAGCACTTGAATCTTGTCTTGGAAACCAGTCTAGAAAAAGGAAAACCCTGAATTCAAACCCATTAAACTCCGCTTTAGAAACTGACATTGTGTAAAATCCAACTCGTGTATAAGTATTGGTAAATATAGTATATATTTATGTGAAAAAATCGTAAGACCTTAGCTTGAGAGAGTTAACATTACTAATCGCCTAGAGAGAGAAAGAGAGAGAGACAGAGACAGAGAGAGAGAGAGAGACAGAGAGAGAGAGAGAGAGACAGAGAGAGAGAGTGTGTGTGTGTGTGTGTGTGTGATAGATATAGATAGATAGATAGATAGATAGGGAGAGAAAGTGAGAGAGAGATTACATGCAGAAACAAGTACACAAAGACAGGTCTTAATTATTCCGAACAAAACAATACAATAAACATGATAACTGCCGTCGGATGTTTGGAAATTAATTATTTAAATCGGTATATTTGTCTGCATTGCTTCGTTAAAAAAATTATGTAATATAGTATATATTTATGTGAAAAAATCGTAAGACCTTAGCTTGAGAGAGTTAACATTACTAATCGCCTAGAGAGAGAGAGAGAGAGAGAGAGAGAGAGAGAGAGAGAGAGAGAGAGAGACAGAGACAGAGACAGAGAGAGAGAAAGAGAGAGAGAGAGTGTGTGTGTGTGTGTGTAGATAGATAGATAGATAGATAGATAGATAGATAGATAAGGAGAGAAAGTGAGAGAGAGATTACATGCAGAAACAAGTACACAAAGACAGGTCTTAATTATTCCGAACAAAACAATACAATAAACATGATAACTGCCGTCGGATGTTTGGAAATTAATTATTTAAATCGGTATATTTGTCTGCGTTGCTTCGTTAAAAAAAATTATGTAAGTATTATCTCATTCAATGTTTTACATGCCTGTTATTGAGAGCATTTTTGTACACAATCAGAAGTTAATTACTTGCTTCTTATAATGAATAAAAACTGCACAAACGATAAAAACAAAAACACACATTTTAGTTCAGGCATTCGTAACATAAAATATATACGTAAATCAATAGTATCTAACCTATTAATTAAAATTCACAACTATAATGCCGGGGTGGTAAAAAGCTTGGGCATCTTCCCTGGACTCTAAAGAATAGCATTGATATGTTTTTTGAAATATACTTGAAGATTGCCCAAGATCATCCAAATAACATGTATTACAAGGGTAATCACAAGGTAAGATTTCCAAAATATTTAGAATTCACAGAAACCTTTATTGGTTCTTGTCAATAATGTTTACACTATTTTAAATTTTGAACATAATTGCAATTTTACTCGATGCAATTTTGTAGGCACTGTTGCAGTTTTGTGTGCCCATGTTGCAACCTCCCTACATTACTTCCAGACCTTGTTATTTTGCGATGATTTTCAATATGAATAAAACCTTTTTAATTCAAAAACCGAATAACTGCCCTGACTTTACACTTGGCAGTAGTGTCTATTGGGAAATCCACCAGAAACGACTGACAAGCCAAGACTAAGAGTGGGAGCGAGGTGCACACAGGAGCATGCACAGACGCGAGAGAATGCACAATAAACATAACAGTGTTTCCTATAGCCGCACGAACAGTTTCCCCAAGTCACCAGTGCTTTGAAATTACCGTTGTAATAACGATTTTCTATATATTGAGTAAAAAAAAACTATGGCAGAATTCGTTTAATTTCTTCGAGATTTTCCAAGGCAATGATTCCTGAGAATCAACCGGACAACTCATCATCGACCAGTGATGTTCTACCACACTCGAATCACTAGTCCGACGTAAAACAATTGTTTCAGATCAATGCTTGGCTTCATTAGGGTTGCTTCAACATTTCGAGAGGCAAATATTCATGTTTGACACATAATTGGATGAGTACTCTCTGCTTACGTTTGACATCGCAAATGAGTTCGTGAAAATGGTCATAAAAACGTGTGTAACCCAGATCTGATGGTTGAATACAGAACACAATTATGTATGATGAGGGCTGACGATTACTGCCCATTTGCTGGCGTGTGGGCCACACCGTCCCGGGCTTGATTTGATCACCATTGGAACAGGCTCGAATCGTTTTTACCACACAATCTATATTATCCCATACATTTCTAGTCAGATGCTTTCAAAAGCTTTTACTGCGTTTTTTACTCACAGACATAATTATGCCTATACATACACACTCATATATATATAACTCAAATCTAAATATTAAGATTTTTCGAATATACATATCAGTCTATATATTATCAATAGATATATGAAAACCTTAATTTATCAGAAATAAATTTAGTACGACTACCTTTATCTCTTTAAGTCTGAGTGTATAATGTATAAATAATTAGATATCAAGCCTATTTAAATAGGATTGGAGAATAAATAATATTCGAATAGACCTGATATTTAATTCTTGTGAATCAGGAAATCACACCTGAAGAGGCAAGTATAGCTGAAATATTTGTTCTGATACATTATAGGGTTCATATATATATATATATATATATATATATATATATATATATATATATCTGTGTGTGTGTGTGTGTGTGTGTGCCTGGGTATTTATGTGTGTGATTGTGTTTGTGTGAGTCAAGAGGAAATGGAAATGAATCCGACATGAATCTGACTAAATACTAGTAGTCATTCACCCATGACTAGCTGACGTAGAGGCAAGTTGCTCTGACCAGACTCACTTTTCAAAAGGTTCTCTGTCTCCTAAAAACATTATTTTATTTCACTTAATTCTCTATCCATAGAAAATTGATTCCTTTTATTATTTTTACTCAATTTAAATTTACTCAAAGACATCAATTTTGTTACAAAAGAACGAAAGCGTGAATGTTGGAACCAGTTATGTGCAACGAATTCGTTACAATATTTAGCTTAATATTGTATCAAAAGTGTTTTCCGTGTATTTTAACAAAAAGGTTTATGCTGAAAGTAACGATAATCAAAACAATTCAATCAAAACAAATAATAGTAGGTTGAGTCGAAACAGACGTTATCCTTTCATGCATTATTTTCGGTAAGAGCAATAATTTACAAAATATACTTTCTGTGAATATTAATCATTGTATACGAATGTAGATGTTAGTAATATTCTGATTTAATTGTTTACTAGCGTGTCAGTCCAGAATTGCTAAGAGGATAAAGTAAAAAAAAAGTAAGGTCGTCGGGGTCGCCTAAAGTCGGTATCAGCCAATCAGTGAAGGAGTCTATTCCCTTTTCACTAGCGCTAGACCAAGGAGATTGTTTTTGCGTCTGAGGTGGAGCGCCACACTTACAATCATATCCTCCCTTTACTGCACAGATCATGATGCTACTCATACGCTGATTTGGCGGGGGCCGGTATCGAACTAGGAACCTTGTGGTTTCTAGCCGAACGCGCTACCGACTGAGCTAACCCGGCTTTGGGACTGATAGTTTTGGTTCAGCGATAATAATCAAACGCCTGTCTTCTTTAACTGATGGAGTGCTATTAACTAGTATGATCATTTTGGCGGTATTGTCATCAACATTACTTTTTGATGTTATGTCACACGTGGCTCTTTTTCTATTTTTTAGATTTGGTGACACGCATAGGAGTTGAAATTTCGGACGAACCTGTGTCTCATATCTCGATGTTGGTCTTGCGAAAAGCATTAGTTTATCTCGCCCTTCCCTTTCTATAGTAAAGCAGTCTGAATACTTTGGTTTCCGGTAAGAGGCTTCAGCTTCAAGGACTCTAATACAAAGTTATATTAACCATGTGTTCCCAGGAGGCCATGCCGCAAGCAATATATGCCCCTTGGATTTAAAGGGGCAGGGAATCACGTATTTCACTTTGTGCGTGGCTTCCCCCATTAAAATGACATTTTGTCGATCTCGACCTATTGGAAGCTCAGGGAAATACCCAGTCTTGGCCCTTTGGCTCAATTATGGCAACCGGTCGAGAAGGAAATCTTTAAATTCAAACTAACTTTACTTACAATATGGCCTTGTACCGTGTCCTGTTAGAGACGCAGGTTTAAGTTTAATACACACACAGTATTATTACGGTTTAAATAAGTTCTCATCAAGGTTTTTTTTCCACTTATTAAATTCCTTTGTGTCTTTCCTCCTGGAATTAATTTTCTGTAGACACGCGTTATAATTGTACTTTTAATTTCGTATAATGTATAATAACGTTCATTTAGAATTATTTATTAGTTTAATTTTGGAGAAAGACAAAGGCTTGTTATTGGAAACTCGTTTCAGAATATTGATTGAAGTAAATCCATTATGAAATAAATCAGAAAATGGCCTGGCATTAAAAAATATCAGTAATACAATGAGGTTTTTTCTTTTTAAGTGGAAAGTCTACTCCTTCCGGCCTCAGACATTTGATGCTTGAAGTTATTTTCTTCTTTTTTTAATTTGCGACTAAATGAATGACTACAAAAATTATCCTGCAAAATGAAATATTCAATCGCCCTAAGACAAGTATTATTTACTAAAGAAAGATTTCTTCATTCCTCAAAAATGTTCATATATTCGCTAGAATATTCAAGTCCCTCTGATATATTTTGATAATCAAAACATGTATATAAGTAATCATTTGAGGCGCGCGAGGTAATGGAAATCGTCAGTGACATGGCTAGACGATTTCAACCCCATCCTATATATAAGGGAAGGAGCACTCTATGACGGCCTTTACATACAAAGCGATGTGTGTATTAAAACAGTTAAAAACTCGTTCGTATGCTGTAAGTGATGACAGCCTGATGGTTAAGGTGACGGACTGACACCCAACCGATTGGATATCCCGGCTGTAGGATGTGTTTTAATCATTGTTGGGGGGGGGGTATTCAGATTTTTATAACTCATTTTTCTATTTAACCTAGAGTTGGGACCTTAACAGGTACTATCATTCCCGGTTACACTAGACCATAGTGCAATAGCGAGGAAGTGGTATTCCACACACCCAGAACACCAAAATTGGAACTTTACCATTAGATGAACAGTAGATGATACGAAAGGTAAGTGTATCCGATGCCTGCCAATAGCAACTAGATCGCGTGGCAGAGAGCATTATAAAAGAAGAAGCGTCAATGTCAAAGGCCTCTCTTACCTTCTGCTTAGACACATATTAGCAACTCACGAATTGCGTACCCCGGCATCCTCGTGTCACATGAACACGATAGCAAGCTTAATTTTTAACGCTCTACACTTTACATATGAAGAACACAAAATGTTATCTACTAAACACACCTTTTCATATTAAGACATTTGGCTTATGCACCTCTGTATAAACTCTTCCTTTTATCTCGTTATTTTTTGTATTTTATCCTGTCAGGCTTGCTCAGCCAATAAAATATTCTCGTTATTACTTCGTTGTGAAATAACTGTAAGAAGAAACTATATTCAACAAACTTTCCTTCTTCTACATCTTCTGAATTAAACAAAAAAAGAAACTGTCGCTTGCAAATATAGAAAAAGACACCAAATAGTTAAAAGCTTAAGGACCTATAGAAATAAATATATGCAAACAATTGTTTTTCCAGCTGAAGAAACAACGTTAGATAGGGTTATTCAATCCTAAACGTTAGATTTATGGAATTAGATGCAATCATAGCGAAATTATCTTCCACACACTATGATAATAAAAAACAGGATATTTTTCAACCATATCATTCATATTTATTTAATCAAAGTGTCTACAGTAACTAATCAAATCCCTGTCTGTGGTAGTAAATAAAATAATTCAATCTACGGTTGTCAATTTTATCAAAGTCTATAAAAGATGAGAACATAAAAACGAATAAAAAATGCAATAGAATAAAAATAAAAAGATGTTTTCTCTTTTACTGACCATTTAAAAAAATATAAGAGAACGGATTTCTTTTAAAAATGCCTAGTATAGCAAATATTTGAAAGTACTACAGTAAAACAAATTTCGTCTTTTATAGCTTAAGTAGCCGATATTTTTAACGAAAATCCGATAATTAACCGATTCGGGGAGGAATTAAAAAAACAACAACAGCCCTGCTATCAGGGTCGTGTTTTTGAACATACCTTATTTAATGTAAATAAAATGAATCTAACAAAAATATTAAAGTTGAATATAGTTTACGCAACAGGAAAATCGAAGAATTAAATGAGGAATGCGATTCTGGGGTTGGCTTTAAAGCCTATAATTATCTTTTGTCTATTATATTAAGGGCAAATGGAATGATTAGCAAGATGATTAGGGAAATGTGGTTTTAAAAATATACAAAACGCTACTAAGACTTCATATAGAATAATTTAATCAGGTCTGGGTTCCAGTGTTTAGACATGGAAATTGGAGTGTAATATTGAAGTTGGAGGCCATATAAAGAAGTGTAGTAAAACTAATAAAAATATTAAACGATTAAAGTTAGGGGGAGAGATGAGAGAAATTAGAAATAATGACTTGAATGTAAAGAAGAATGAAAGGTGATCTAATTGAAACTTTCAAAATAATAAATCTATTAATAATGGAGATTCGCCTCCTGTTTTTGTCTGTAACAAAAACTACGTCACTATTTACGTCACACTACCTAAAATCGTCATAACATAGAATAAATACACTCAAAATTTGAACATGCAATGTTAGACAGACCTCAGTGGTATTTTAAACAAGTTTTAATAAATACATATCTGGTATTATCTATCTATATATAGTTTGTTTTATTCTAATATATATTTAAAGTTATCAGAACTAAGTTTCCATTTCAATTTTTTAATTTTTTACTCCTTTAATAAATTTGATGATTTTTCTTTACTTATGATACAAACTCTCTGATATCAAATTTTCAACTTGCATCCTCTCAGGCAATATTTATTTTACGCCGCCCAGAGGGCGTTTTTTTATTTTGCTAGTTATTACTAATTATGGTTAACTCTTTGTTGGAAATTGTTACAATTAAATGATTGTCTTAGTTTTCGTTAGGCTTTGTACGAGACATAAAGAATTTGAGGTACAGATCATCATAATAAGCGGACAATTTACTGCCCTGTGCCCAGTAGCTTCGGCTTCTAGACTGATACTATATAAATTAAATCATCTGATCTCCTAGGCAACACCTGCCCCCTCGTCTAAAGGGGGAAGAGACGGGTTTATAGCCCAGTACCTGAGCCACCCCAAAAATGAATGCTGAAGGGATCACGTACATTTTTTGCACTGGCCACTACATGCACTTTGCTTTGTGCGTTGCTTCCCACGTTAAAAAGTTATTGTGTCAATCCGGCCTGGTGTGATGCCAGGAAAATACTTTCGGGAGGCTGATGCAATTATGATATTCATCGACTTATTTTTTTTGCATCATGCTTGTGTTCAGCACCTTCCAATGTTTGGCTAACTATTCTCGAAATTTATTAAGATATTCTCGATTAATTTCGAATTTTAAAAATCTAGCCGTTCACTCTTGTTGTTCTTGCGACAGCATTCACCCGGGGTGGGTTGAGCCGCTTGCATCCGTTAATTCATTGAGTCCCTCGCGGAGGCCGACCTTACCTAGTGATCGGAAAAAAGCATGTTCGTAAAATAGTCAGAGAAACGGGTTGAATAAAAGAATAAAAAAACCATATTTGTGTACTAGACTAATTAAAGCCTAGTTAATTATAAGACAGGTTATTTTTGTTCTGCATACTAAATGTCTGGGCATTTTTAATTAGTTTTTTATAGGATTAATTTATTGAATGATGAAAAGTGTATTTTTTTCCTGAGTCTTGTTCAGAAATGAGTGACAATATAATTGGTGCGAACGTGTAGTGTTCCCTTGAGAGATGGGTCTGAAACTACATATCGAACTCAGCGTGTAGTAAATTAAATTAGATGTTTATTACACGCATAGACCTGAACCTATATTTTTACTATGTCCTGGTTTAACTAACGTGAAAGAGTTCACTTAAAGTTCAAGGAATTTTTTTTTAAATTACAAGTTTCAAAAATGTTCAATAAATAAATATATACGCGCATACAGTAATAGATAACTACACAAAAAAACATATACATACATATATTTTGCATTCAATTTTAACTAACTAGAAAATACACTTTGAAATTTTGTTTATAGTTCAAGAAAGTTCAGAGAAATTTACAAATGTAAAAAAAAAAAAAATGAATCAATAAATATGTAAGTTTGCTTCTCAGTCAGTCCTTCTATAAAGAAGAGACAGTTTTTATGCAATATATTTCATGGGGGCACGTGGTGTAATGGTTATCATCATAGGAAATGGACTGGGTAACCCGAGTGCAAATAATTGACGAGTCTGTTTGCATTTCACTTAGCACTAATATCCTTGGGAAAGGTATGCAGCCGACCATTCTCTCTCCAGTTATTAGAGGATAGTAGGGCTAACCGAGGTTTTAAACCTTTATAGGCAACCAGTATAGGAGAAGGAAAACATTAATTCAATCCTACTAAACTCCATTTAGGAAATTGGCCTGCTCATGCAGAAGGGTTTGTAAATTCATATATATTTCTGAAACTTATTTTTAGATGATGGTTGGTCGATTAGTATTAGCGATACGATGATTTATTATTATTTCTATTTGTTTGATTTAATTCGTAACCAAAATTGATCATCAATTGTACAACCGAAAAGAAGTGCTTAGAATGGAAACCGAGTTTGAATCTCATATTTTCTTGTTTTTGCCCATCTTGTCGGCGGCATTTAGAATACGCTGACTGTATCACCAGCAGATCATTCCCCCCACAAGATGTGTCCTGGGGAAGACAGGAAACTTCATCTGATCGAGAGATTATAGGTGTGGACCACTGGAGAGTGTGGAGTTCCGCTTAATTTTCATTGCTCTCAGTTTCAGTTTGTCAGGCTCCCATCGCTTCGTCTAGTAAATTTGTTTAAAAATTATGTGTGTAAAAATTATCTGTGTAAAAATATCTTAAAAAGAATCCTCACAAAAAAGTAAACTTGAATGTAAAATGAATGCGATTCACTAACCTCTAGGTATAAAATAACCCTTGATGGGTTGACATGCTCTTAAAGTCAATCAATTATTCAATCCTGTTTCTGATCTTTATTTTAACTCATCGTCGTAGAACTGACGACTCGAATGAGCTACGATAAAAAGCAAATAGAATTTCGATGATCTGCGATAAAAAACAAAACAAACAAAAACAAAAGCAGTCGCCTTGTAGATATTTAAGTGTGCTCGATATTTACCAATTTTCTCTCTACATTACCCTTGGATTGATAATTATCTTCTAAAATCCCTGCAGTTTGGATAATTGTCTTGTAGATAGCTATCGATTCCGTTGCTTACTGCCTTCTGCCTATTACGATTGTTTGACACATTGAATCATTTAACTATCTACTTAATTATCCGACGCAACGTAACGTTGAGCATGCTAAAAAGGCCAGTCATTTGTCGTTGATGTGATTTCTCTTCCAATACTCTTCTCATACATCTCTTTCTACAGCCCAGGGCTAAATGCTTCTTTGATTAAATAGAATTATTCTTTAATGTTTATTCTGCGATGACCTTCAACACCAACGCATGAATCATAATAGGTAAAAATTCAATTCAGATACTTCATGAATTTTGATCAATACTTAATGTATAATTGATATTCTATGTATAATTAAAATTTGTCATTAACAATGCATACTTGTTTCAAATGAATTTCTATTGCATTTTTTTTGTCTTTCTTTGTAAAATTTCTTCAGGAATATTGCTCAAGAGAAAAATATGACAACTCGCTGCACGATTCTTTATTTTTGTTTAGACTTCTAAGCAGTAGATTTCATGAGATAAATACCAGTTTCAAATGGCACTCTGTAATGTATTATTTGTGCTCCAGGAAAATATTTCCTCTTTATACTGGCAATAAAATAGAGACATTTTGTTTTCTATTGCGAGGATTTAAGCCAGTGGGCGTTCCTAACATTACAAGAATTATAGCCTCGAACCTCATTCACATTTAATGTCTGCGTGTTTTAATTTTTCATTTGATAAAAAAAAATGATTGGTTAGTTGATCGGTCCGGTAGTTGGTTGGTTTGTTTATTTTAAGGAATGTCAACTTCTGTCGGGTTATTTTGTGCCGTAGCAAAATGGCACATTGTTTCCATTGCTATTCTCGCTGTTTCCCGGAGTGAGGTTAGAATTCACCTTTTTTATAATTATAATTCTACATCATTTTAATCTCGCATGTGTTATGGTTGACTTTAAATTGCATTATGTTATCTTAGTTAAATGTAAATGTTGAAATAGATATCAAAGATGGCAGAGCCAAGACCCGGATCCCCACCCCTATGACATAAACCATTGTAGCAGGCCGCGAAGGAAAATATTTATAAAAGGAGGAAAGAAAGAAAATAAACTGTTCCCAAGGTATATTTCTACTGAGAAGCTGGCAGGTGAAAACTATTTCTCGAAAGGAGTTAAAAATTCGTGATATTTGGAAAAAACATTTTTTTAGCCTCGAAAATGTTAAGGTTGGGCTTAAATTCCTAAATCACCAGTAAAATATAAATTCTTATATAAATAGGAAGATGACGGAGATCAAGACTTAGAAATCCGCCCCTGTCACAGAAATCCTTCTAGTAGGCACTGAAGGAAAAGGTTTATAAAAGGAGAAAAATATAAAAAATAAAATAAAACATTAGTTTCCAAAATATATTTCTACGGAGAAGCTAGGTGGGTGAAAAGTACTTCTCGAAAGGGGATAAGTATTCGCTATTCATATTTTTGATATTTGAAATTGATTTTTTTTAACTCTAGGAAATGGTAAATCTGACCTCAACTTCGCCAGTAAGATCCAAATTTTGAAATAGATATCAAATATGTCGGGGTCCAATACTTACACCCCTGTCCCTGCCACAGAAATCATTGTGAAGGAAAAGAAAAAATATTTCACGTAAAGGTGTAAGAACCCACTATACGTATTTTGCATATGTGAAAATACAAATTATTTAGTCTCCTAAACATCAAGATTAACATAAGAGTTAAAAAGTGTATTTTTGAAAAGAATTGATGTAAGTTAAGTGCTTAAACAAATATAGTAGAACCCCTAGACAACTCATCGTTATAAAAAAAAGTTAATAAAAACCCTGATTGCTTAAAAAGAAACAAGTAGACTAACGGAGCGTTATAATGCACAGATTGCACCTCATCAGAGGGGTAATGGGGCCACCTGTTGGGCGTGGGTGGTTACCTGTGATGCTTAAGGATAGAAACCAGGTGGTTGAGCAGTCCCCCACGTTGGCTCTTTCTTGGGCTAGACGTTCGGTCGGAGAGGCCCCATCCGATCAATCGGCTGGTCACGTCAAACCCTAGCACCTATATGATTGCCTCAACCCTATTACTCTTATGGCAATCCCCAGAGCTTTTTATTATATGGGTGCTAGAAGGCTGTGGCTGCGGGTCTACATGTCCTGGGAATGACGTTAATTCTATCTGATGATGGGGTTCCAGTTTTGGAGGTTTGGGGAATGTGGAACACCCCTTTATCACCATTGCTCCCTGGCCCACTCTTACCCGGAGTGGTAGTACTTGTTAAGGTCCCATCTATGGGTTACATACAAAAATGTATTTATAATGAAATTGGGTATCCATTGATAATGACTTCATTTCAAAACTGTATTGGCATTAAATGACCCACTGAGCTTGATATGCCGTAAAACAAACCAAACCAAACCAAACCAAACCAAACTGAAAATTCAATTTTAAAGGCGTATGTATTTTAAATGTTTATAATCTTTTTTCGTGGTCCATTGTATTGTGCTCTTCCTCTGAAAAATACCATATCATATCTGTGACAGGAGCATCTCTACTTATCAACAAGTTAGGTATTACCGCAATATAAGACCCATGAAATATATGAAAATGTAAATTAAAAAAAAACATGAGACTCAGACTTCAGATCCGAGAGTTATGATCGCCAATTCTTCGTTAATATGAATAGGGAATCGGTAGACATCATGCTAATGCTGGCTATTATAATCTCAGGTATACATTAAAGAACAAAGTAACAATGCATCTAAGAGGCATCAAAGGAAACTCCGACTAAAGGAGGCAGCTTAAATGTAATACAGTAATATTTTAAAAGCAACCCATACAAATAGGTTATATGAAAAGGATGATAGAAATTTGGAATGAAAAAAAAAACTAATTTCAATACATGAAGACCAGGCTGATAATCTGATCTCGAAATAATGGAAATATGTGGATAGGTAAGCTAACAATAATATTCTCAAGAGGAGTCCCATAAAAGACGAAATTCCAAATACTGCTAACCAAATATCACGGAACCCAGCAGCATAAAATGTGAACTCAAGATGAATGTATATGTTATAAAAAAAAATCAGAACCAAAAAGAAGAGTGCAGTATCAGCTCTGAGGAATCAGGACTGGAAAAAAGTCAAAATAGAAATGAAGAAAGCAAAAACCGGTATAAACAACAGTTAAAAAATAATAACAAAAATCAATAAAAAAAAACAAACCATGGGCATGAAATGAAAATAAATCAGTAATGTATAGCCATATGTGCAGACGCATATATATATATATATATATATTTATATATATATATATATATATATATACTAGACGAAACATTACCCATTGGGTCACCCATTGAGCTCTCGGTAGATAATCGGGATTAGGTAGTTATTGCCAAAAATGACGTCAAATCCGTATTTTACAAAATAACCCCTACCCGATTAAAAAGAATATATGAAAATTGAGTGAATTATCCGATTTGAATGAAATTATCAATGAATGGATTTTATAATGCATCATTTGTTTTAATTCAAAACTTTCAGATTTTTTTCAGCTCACTTAATTTTTACCCCCCTTATATTTGTGTCATCAAACTAAACTGGAAAAAGCCTTTAGGAAATAAAAGGTGATTATCTCAGCTGTAGTAATAATAATAATAATAATAATAATAATAATAATAATAATAATAATAATAATATATATATATATATATATATATATATATGTTGTGTGTGTGTGTGTGTTGTGTGTGTGTGTGTGTGTGTGTGTGTGTGTGTGTGTGTGTGTGTGTGTGTGTGTGGTAGAAGTCTCCGCGCATGCTTCTGAATTATTTCGTTGAGAATTTATGAAAAAATAGTTTAGTTTATTTTATAACTGAAAGGATTTTACAATATCTTTTTAAATTGACTGTTATTATCTATAGGCTTTAAATATCGTCTGGCGGGGCGATATCTAAACCGGAAAAGAATTAGATAGAATTGGCTACAATAGATGTTCAGATCATTTCTCAGCATAATTTTACAAAGGTAAGATATCCATTTAATCCTATTTTGTTTTGGATTTTTCAATTTTCAAGTACTTTCACATATATCAATTTCATTTTTGTTTGGGATTTTTCAATTTTCAAGTACTTTCACATATATCAATTTCATTTTTGTTTGGGATTTTTCAATTTTCAAGTACTTTCACATATATTAATTTCATTTTTGTTTTGGATTTTTCAATTTTCAAGTACTTTCACATATATCAATTTCATGCTTCGAAAGAATCAAGCAAAAATGATTTTTTCCCAAAAATATTGTTTCCTAGAAGGTTTTGTTCCCCATTAAAACGAATGTTTTGAGATAATTATTTTCATAAATTCTCAAATATATATATATATATATATATTAACGTCGTTAATGAGATCTCCCTTGCTTCTCCAGTAGTGTTCAGCATGTTTTGTTCTTCTCACTGATGGTTTGTGTGATAGGGTGGCCATATAGCTGCTTTCTTGTGGGGTGTTGTTTCAAGGATTTGTTTAAGATTCCGCGCAGCATTCCGGTGCAGCTCCCATTTAGCTTATTGTCTAGGCATTTCGTTAGGGTCCAGGTGGTGCAGCCACACAGTAGCACTGGTACAATCATGACTTGAAATAACTGTCGGTTTAACTTGTCAGTAAAATCGGATTTCCATATGACTGATAATCTGTTTATAGCAGACCATACCTTCCCCATTCGTGCATTAAAATCGCTTCATGTGGATGAGATATACATACGCAAATTTTTCAACCCACTTTAAAGGCTTACCGTCAAATGTAGAGATGCTTCCTTTCTTTTTAAAACACATCTAATCTGTTTTATCAGACTTCACATTCTTCCTTGTTCAGGCTATATAGTAGGGATTTGGCCTGCGCAGGTGTGTTTGTAAGAAGGGCCAGATCATCTGCGTAGTCCACGTCCGTAATTGTGTTTGTAGGGTATCGCATGCTTCTTGCCTTTTTTAGTGTGAAGCATTTGTTTTTCAAAGGGTCTAGTTATGTTCGAAGTACACACACACACACACACATGTATATATATATATATATATATATATATATATATATATATATATATATATATATATATATATATATAGAGAGAGAGAGAGAGAGAGAGAGAGAGAGAGAGAAATATAGATATGTATATATTTATTTATCTATTTAAGTTAAGGTAGCGTGGACATAGAGTCTATTGCACCTGGTTGCTGACAGTTTCTTGCCTATGCAATAATAAGACCAAACTGTTAGTAACCAGGTGCTGTTGAATCCATGTCCACAATACTGTAACTAAAATATAAATGGTCTATAATTGATATTGATCATTGTTTACTCTCATAAATATAGCACTCATATTATTTATATAAGACATATATATATACGTATATATATATATATATATATATATATATATATATATATTTCTCTCTCTCTCTCTCTTTATATATGTGTGTGTAGTAATTACTCTTATCTATATATATATATATATATATATATATATATATATATATATATATATATATATATATATATATATATAATGGAAAGTATGTAATAATACCCGTTTTAATTTATAATAATAATAACAACATAACCGAAACCTGGTATCTTTGGTTTAGAAAAAATATCATTATTTTAAAAGAAAAAATAGTGTGTACTTGGGATAATTTTCATAGAAATATTATAATAGGAATAAATGAAAGTAAAAATCTATGAAAAGAAAGAAAAAAATATAAAAACGTTTATACATTTATATAATTACAATTACTTTATTATTTTTATAAAACTTCGTATTCAAAATAATGAACAATAATAGAACTAAAAGTAAACTCACTTATGTATTGAAATAATATATCTTATGGTTTTATTATTTGTTCTATTGCGTAAGATAATTTTCCTGACATCATACAGGCTGGATTGACACAAAGACTGTTTAACGTGGGGGGATACGCACAAACTGAAGCTCATGTGGCGGCCAGTGAAAAAAGTGTATGATTCCTTCGGTATTCCACTTTTGGGGTGTCTCAGGTACTCGAAAATAAATCCGACTCTGCCCCTGGGATCACGCGATTAATTTTTAAATTTTTGTTCTATTTGGTTGAGTATCCGCCTAGGAACCACCGGCTTCGATACCGACCCTCGACAACTCAGCGCATGAGTACCACTACCTGGATAAATCTGGCGTTGCACCCCATACGCAACAACACGCTTTCTAATTTAGTGCTAGTGGAAAGGGGTTAGACTCCCTCGCTATCGGCTGATACTAACAATATGCCAATTTGCCTCCTTTACTTAAGTTCTTATGCTACTAACGTAGACAAGGCTAAATCGAATAATAGCTGCTTTTTTTTTTACATCTATTCCACACATCTTTTCGTTTTTTTTTAAACCTTGCAGGTTACCGTAACAACGTCAACAACGGAAGAATCAGCGTTTAAATGAAGCATGGTCCTATATTCATTCTGCCGAACATCTTTCTTCGATTCACTATACTATATTCGTTTTACTATATCATAAAAGTAAAGTTACGCGGGTAATTTTTTTTTTTATGAAACGTTTTCACTATCATTATTTTCATACTAGTTTTACAGCATCTTTTTTTTCATTTTCTTCACCATTCTCTGCTTAAAATTGTGTTCATTCGTGTTTTTTTTTCGTATCTGAGTCGTTTTCCCAATTGACAATTAAATTAACCCAGTTGTGCTTGTAAGTTTGGTGTGTGTGTGTTTTATTATGTTTGTTATATTCGTTAAAAATAGTTATCTATATTCCTCAACCTTTAAAAAAATCAAAACCAAAGAGAAAACATTAAACAAAAAACATTAAACAAAAATATACAAATAAAACTCTCAAAGCAAAAGACAATTCAATACAAAACAAAAGGAAATTCAGGACATCATCATTTCTATCCATTTTTACCTTATCTATTCACAAACTGTTGTTTTATCCTGGTATTATGAACTAGCTGATGCAGTTAGTTGGATAACAATAGACAATAACATTATTATATTCTGATTCATATATATATATATATATATATATATATATATATATATATATATATATATATATGCAAAAGTTGTAAGACTCACCTGTGAAAAAATACTCGCCCTTATGTATGTATGTATGTAATTATATCAGTAAAAATTCCATTCCTTAAAGTGAGTCGTGCTGATAGCCCGGCTCGTAGAGATGCTGACTGAAAAGAAATCAGCCACGTTTCATTCCTGGTCCCAGGCAGCGTACTAAGTCTACACAAACTGAAGAGCTATGATACAGCGAAACAGTATGGTATGTAGATGAATATATATCATCTGATGATTGTATCCATTTTAATAAATGAAACTAACAGAAATGATATGCGTAGACATTTATTTAGGTTTTAGCCTGCCCTACTGCTCAGTATTGAAGTGCTTTTCCGATTCCTGAAGAAAGTTTTTAGAACCATTTCTTATATATATATATATATATATATATATATATGTTTGTGTGTGTGTGTGTGTGTGTGTGTGTGTGTGACTATAAAAACTACAATGTCTCGAAATACCCAAGACATTAACTATAACATTCTAAAAAGTTAATTATCAATATCATTTTGCGGACACGAACATGGAGTTCCAAATGTATTTAAAAATTCGAACCTATTTCTCATAACAGCTAAATGGTGTCATGTGGTGCCTAAATAATTAAAAAAAAAAATTAAATCGTGTGTTGCACGACATCAGCCTACGCTCCAGTGACACACGACAATTTTAAATTGAATAAAAGAAAGATGTAATAATCCAGTTTACCCTATTCTTAAAGTGCACTAAGATAATAAAAATAAACCTTGGTTGAATCGCATGATATAGAATTGTGTAATTCTTGAAAATTGCTGTAGGTACAACGGAAGCCCTCGAAGACAAAAAATCATATAATACTGATTTGTTTTTCGTTGCTCGTACATGTAAATTTAATTTTAATTCCCTAATTTGTCCGTTCTCTCTCTCTCTCTCTCTCTCTCCCTCTCTCCCTCTCTCTCTCTCTCTCTGTATATATATATATATATATATATATATATATATATATTTATTTATTTATTTATTCAATTTAACTAATACAAATGAAAAGTCTGTCTAACCATTGGTTTCTGAATATCACTTTTTCGGTGTTATTCGTCGTCAGAGACGTTGCCTTTTAATATTATAAAAGTCAACGTCTCTGACGACGAATAACACCGAAAAGGTGATATTCAGAAACCAATGGTTTGACAGACTTTTTATTTGTATTAGTTAAATTGAATAAATAAATAAATACAGCTCTTACAGAAATAATTGAGCCCTCTATAATCTTTTCTCCAATAATAATAAAAATTTAACCTATATGTATATATATATATATATTCTTTCCTATCGACTGCGCCAAAAAGTGTGGATGGTCCAACACAAGCCTTCACCACTATAAAAAAATCACTTTGTGGGTGTTCATTGTGTGTGTGAACCCTCATGCGTCGAAAATCGACGAGAGAGTCCCTATATATATATATATATATATATATATATATATATATATATATATATATATATATATATATACAGAGATTGTTGTTATTGAGTGCACGTATGGTTTTTGTCAATATGCGTGAAAAATGTCTTGGAAAAATGTTGTAAAGATCATAATCACACTGATGAATATTGTATTATTAATCATATTCTTTCATTGGTTTTCGAGGAAGTATCCTCTTACTAAAAGGTTTATTTTTAGAAATATATAAGTTTACACACGCGCATATATATATATATATATATATATATATATATATATATATATATGCGTGTGTAAATATTTTCGTATTTTTATTCTTTTATTTTACATTGCCATTATCCTGTGTGCGTCTTCATCAAGCAATGTAACTACATAAAAACAAAATACCAATCCACACTCAATGTTCTGCGCTTAACATATTTAAACTGAAACAATCCTTTTTATGTATGTATTACTGCATATGCAGCAATATATACATACAAAATACACATTCGCCCACTCACACATGTATATTCAAGACTATCCTTATTTGATTACGTGCTAATGCGTTTTTGTAGTTCAATGTGCGGATCGGTCAGTCTGGTACTCCGATGATCTGCTAGATTATTGGTTAATTTGATTTGATTTCATAATGAATTTCAAGAAAAAAAATTCAATTATTGCGAACGGACGCAAATAATGAGAACAATTACTGTGGCTTACCCCGGTGAGAAGCCAACCTACTGAATTAATTATTATATTGCAAAACCAGCTTGCTATGCGGAAATACACTGTCTAGCATAATATGATAGATCTCTATACATGTATTATGGGCTTTAGTTTTTCTCGAGTCGTTACGGATACAGTAACGATCATAATCGTTACCACGAGAGTAATGGATCACAACTGTTACCACTACAATAATGCTTATCATCATTGCTATTACGGTAATGAATCTACTCATTAATGTTACTACTGAAGTAATGTTCATGATTATTACCACTAAAATAATGGTCATCATCATTACTATTAATGTAATGAATATAGTCATTATTGTTACCACTAAAGTAATGATCGTAATCATTAACACTACAGTAATGATCATCATCGTTACCACTACAGTAATAATCGTCATTATTATTACCATTACAGTAATGATTACCATCGTTACCATTACAGTAATGATAATCATCATTATTGTTTCCACTACTGAAAGGATCTCCATCGTTACCATTACAGTAATGACCAACGTCATTATCGTAACCACTTCAGTTATAATCAGCATCGTTATATTTTTCTCAAACGTAAAATTATGTTTTGGCATAATGCTTTAAAACACATTTTCTTATTTTTAAAGCTTAAAAAGAAGGTTTTCACGGCAATAATCTTCCACTATATAAGGTGGCTAAAATAGTATTTTAACAATATCTATTCAATTAAGCAAAATATCTAATAAAAAATGAAGTCTTGTAGAACCAAATACAGATTGATCGCACAACACAATAATATGTAATGTTTATACTTGATTTGAAGAATCTATGGCGAGAACCCTGGATGGAAAACCTGATTTAATGATTGTATACAATCCAGAGCTTGGTGGCAAAGAAAGGAGCATTTGTAAGTCTAGTTCTTTAATTATCACTCTCTCCTCTCTCTCTCTTTCTTTCTTTCTTTCTTTCTTTTGCTCTCTCTCTCTCTCTCTCCCTCTCTCTCCCCCTCTCTCTCTCTTTCTCTCTCTCTCCCTCTCTCTCTCCTCTCTCTCTCTCTCGTTCTCTCTCTCTCTCTCTCTCTCTCTCTCTCTCTATATATATATATATATATATATATATAATATAAAGAGAAACAGAGAAACATGTGTAAATACAAATGTCCACCGGGCTTGAGGAATATAGGCATATACCCACATCACGTCAGTGATGATGCTCCGGTTTCGTAGCACATAGGTTTTTTTATGGGGTTGGAGATGCAAGCCCCACGCCCTCATTTTGAAATTCAGATTTTTTTTAAATTCCTCCAGACCGCTTGCCTTAACAATGCTAAATAACCCAGTCTGACCTACTATTTACTCATAGATTTCGTAATGAAAACAGTGAACTAAGCCTTTTGCAATCGTGGAATTGAAACGGAAACAGTCTCGTCCGGGATTTGAACTTGGTCGTTTTTTTGTTTCTTAAAATAATAATCGATACGCCATACGCCTCAAAAACAATGTCAGTAAAAGTTTAAGTCCTGTCAATCACTTATACGGTATTTTTCCATGATTCAGAATTTACAATTTTCAATTTCTGCACTACTGTACATAATTCATTGACAACATATCAGTTATGTAACTAGTCTGGTAAGAAAGCATATATATCTGTGAAAGCAAGGGATAAAAATTAATACATTTTTTCACCGGATGTAAAGTTCAGACTCTTTTATTATGTCTATAGTGTTTTCAATTTGAATTGTAAATAAATAGTTCATCAAATCTGTGATAAAACAAACATGTGGAGACACTTCTACTTAGACGGAGGTCGGAGATACCTCTTCCGATCAATCAGCTGGTAGCGTCAAGTCCTAGCACCTATATGGTTGTCTCCACCCTATTACGCTTATGGGAAAACACGCAAAGTGCGAGAAAGCGGTGATTGAGTATCTGAGTGTTCTGGGTATGATGTTAAACTGTATCTAATGGTGAAGTTCCCATTTTGGAGATCTTGAGAGTGTGGAGTATGCCTCAATCGCTTGCCTTTTAATATTATAAAAGTCATAATTGTTTCCTGATCGTAACATCCTGTGTTTGTTATATTTTAAAAATATTTTCTTTTCATATATATATATATATATATATATATATATATATATATATATATATATATCCAGCTATGGGTTAAATAGTAGGGCAAACTGGGCCCTTCGACCTTGGGTAGGTAACCAGTCTAGGAGAGGGATAACTCTGAATAACTCTGAAAAAAAAGTTAAAAAAAATGAGTTTAAAAATGAGTTTAAAAGAAAGAAGAAAAACGAATGAATAAAACAAAACGTCTTCGGCATAAAATATACGGAATATAGTAAATATATTAATGAAAGTGTTTTTACTACCATGTCTTGCGTGAATTTACTGAACTATTTAAAGTATATTTGAAGTTTATTCTTCTCTTTATTTATACTCTTTATGATTTATTTTATATTTTCAGGAAAATCGTGACAATATAAAATGCATATTACGCATGTTTTTCTATTCATGTTTATTTTGGAAAAGAGTAGCGGAAATTGTACATCATTGAGGCTTATTGTAAAGAAAAAAGTAGGTGAGAACACGTGTTTATAAGGAATTGTGATTTAGGAACCAAGAACGAAAAACCATGTGGACAGCCACAGAATTTGAAGATTCCAATCACTGGAAATATGGAGTAGCAACAAACTTACCAGGATTTGAAATGCTGAACAACTGTTGAATAAAGAAAAGGTTAAACATGTCTTTCAATTATATTTTTCTTTATTTCTTTTAAATTATTTGGTTGGTTGTCTGGTTAGTTGGATTGGTTTTATGGCATATCAACACATTTTGTGTCATTTAATGCCGGATCAAGTCGGTTATTTTTTATTATTTGAATATTCTGTGGAATATAATATCCCTTATATATATATATATATATATAATATATATATATATATATATATATATTGTATTTTTTTTAGGCGTACAACATTTTATTAGAGCTTTAAGAAGACACACTAATAGATTCATTATTTATATATATATATATATATATATATATATATATATATATATATATATATATATATATATATATATTACAATAGAAGAGGGGACAGAGACGAAAAAAAACGAGTAGCAAGCTAAATAGTTTCGATCCTCGCTCAACAGAGCTAAATAAGGAGGATAATAGATTAAAACGAGGATATGGGACAAGTAAGAAAAAGAAACAATAAAAGAAGAGACAATAATTCTATAATTCATTCATACAAATGCGGTTTGCAATACATAGGAAGAACAAACCAGTGATTGGATGCTCGAATCAAGCAACATGTCCCTACTAAGATTAGAAATGGAACCGTCGGTCCAAATGATGTAGTGAGGAATCCTTATGGTTCCTCCATAGGCGAAAACCTTATAAATAGCCGTAGTTGCACCAATTCATTTAGTGCTGACTGGTTCTCTGTTGAGAGCAAGTCGCACTCATTTTACCATTTTAAAATGTTAAAGACGTTATTTATTCTGACCTGTGTTACATATTAATTGGATCCCTATTACTTTTTAAGGTAGTATAGAAATCCTTATGGTGATCAGTGCAGCTGATGGCCTTGAGAGTGAGTGACAATGCTTGACCTCACTCTCACGTTGCGTTCTGGGATGATCGTGAGAATCGGAAGTGATAGAAAGCCCCTTCCGGTTTAAGGAGTAAGCAACTCAGAGTTGCAGTTAATCAGTTGAGAGTTAGGACTGAAGCTAGCAAGATGTGACTCTCCGCGCGCATTTGTCTGGTTCTGGGGTTCCAGAATAAACTAACATCCAAAGTAAATCGAAGTCTTGTTGTTATTACTAAAAGCTAACAATGACACAAGGCTTCTGATAAGAAATGGTCCCTAGCAGAACCAGACACGGGACCCAGATAAGAAAGACCAGACGAGACCATTAGAAGATAGAAGATAGAAGAAGCAGATCCGACCAGAAGAATAAGAAAGTACGTAACATTATATCGATTTGGTGCCTTAAGACCAGTCACGCCATCAAGACGTGATCAGATTCGAACCTGGACAACGTGCCACTAGACAGAGAAGAAAAGAAAGGCAGAAAAATGAAGCAAAGGAAAAAGAAAGAAGAAGAAGAAAAAAAACGTGATAGAACTTAAAAAGAAAAACGTAAGTAACGAACGCACACACACACACACACACACATTGTTTTTAGAAACAGACTATAGAAAAAGACAATAGAAAAAAAAAAAAATATTCAAAGATCTATCTAGATTTGTCACAAAAAAAAATTTGAAGTTAAGATAGAATGTTGAAAAGAAAGAAAAAAAGAAGACAAAAGGGACATTGTTTTAAGTACTTTCAGAAAGAAAAAGAAAGAAATCCGAGACTTGCCTGGAGGAAAGAAGGAGAGACATTGTTTTAAGAAAAAAAGAAGAAAGAGACAATTAATTTTGTTGTATAAGCTTGAACTTTGCATAAATTTTTAGATTTGTTTTTTAAAAGAATGTTATCAAAAATGCTAATAGATTGTTTAAATTGTTTAAAATATAGAGAAAAGGGGAGACAGTTTGTATGCTATGAAAAAAGGGGAGAGACAGAGTGTATATGACAAAGAAAGAGAAAAAGAGAAAGGGATATTTTGTTTTGATATGTATAAGTTGAAATTTTGTGAGGAAAGACAGAAAGAAAAAAAAATGTTGCTGTATGATTGAATTTGTCATAGTTTTGAATTGTTTTGAAGATAAAAAAAAAAGAGAGTGTATGCTATCGAGAAAAAAGAGAGAGAAGGACACTAGGAGGATACATTCCCCCTCCAAGCAGTGAGAGAGTGGGAGATGCTGAATGTATGTGCCAGAGGTAGAGAGAGAGACAACGGATGTGTCCCCCCCCCCGAGGGTAATTGTTGCATTCAAGCCAGCAGTAATTGTTAAGAAATGCACTTGCGCCAGGAACAACCATGGTGGAAGATTTTTTTTTGACCGGTGGAACACGTGGTGAATTTTAGAAAAAATTTCAGCCGCCATTTTGGAATTTTTTCTTTTTGATTTTTTTCGTTTTTCGATTGAAGCTGTATTTTTTTTTGTTGAGATTACCCATGCATTTATGTCATTTGTACTCATAATGTTATGATGGATTTAAATAATTTTATAATTCTAGTGAGTTTTTACCCGTGCAAGGAAAAAGTTAATTTTTAAAGAAGTAATTTTGAAACTTTTAGTTGAGAATGTAATATTTTTTTTATGTTAAATCACAATGCTGTTTTCATTCGGATTGAAGGTCTGATTTTGGGTCAATTGTTGGAGATTTGCTTAAGTTGTATGTTTTTGGATCTTTTTGGATCCTAAATTTCCCTGTGTGTTGGAGTTGAATATGCTCCAATACGTCTTCGTGTTAGGAGTTCCGATTAGGCCGGGATATCGAAGAAAAGGCAACCTACCCTGCTCCGCACGATACTAAAAAAATTTTTTTCGGGAATGCAATTCTGGGCAGTTTCTTCAAATTTTTGATCTTTGATGGATGTCTTTGATTAACGCAGGTTGTGGGGTGAAGACATAAATTGTGATTTGAGAGATTAAGAATTTTTCGTAGATAAACGGATAAATGAATAAACTCCAGAAAGAACAAGTGCCTATTTTTTAGTTTGAATTTTAGAAGTACTAAGGTTTGTTACCCTGATTAATTGGATAATTTTAAGAAGCTGGTGAATTATTTGAATTTTGGAGGAAAAATAAAGGTGGCGTATAATTGTAAAATCCTTTGGGGTTGATTTTGAGAGAAGTACCAACTTACCCCCCCTCCTTGTCTCTTATTGGCTGAAGGATGAATGGAAAATTTTTTTTTGAATAACCAGTCACGTAGACATGGCCACCATCTTTGAAATGAATGTTTTTTTGGGTCAAGCGGGTAATTTTCCCCACATGTCGGCCATTTTGAATGTTAAAATTTTTAGAAAAAAAAATCAGATTTAAATTTAATCAGAGATTGTTGAAAAAAAAGTAACTTAGTAATTTTGATATTGATGAATTGTGGATTTTGACACTGGTGATTTTTGAAAAAAAAAACTTTGGTTTGATTTCGTGAGAAAAGCCTTGGAGGCTGATTGACAATATTTTAAAAGAAGGAAATTAATAATTGACTTTGTATTTTGCATTTTTTGTCAATGACCAGTAATATAATTCGGTTTTTGAATTTTTTCCGAAAGTTTGACATAGTTGAAGAGTTGATTTTAGTGAGATTTATGAGTGCCAAATTTTTATTGATAGTTTTAAAAGTTTTTATTGGTGAATTTTGTGACCTTGCTGTAGTATGGATCGAGTTCTGAACTCATGCCTGACTATTTGGAGAATTTTTTCCGGTGTTTTGGGAATCGGTGGAGATATGGTAATGAAAGTGGTCTATCGAGGGCCCACCATTTCACGTATTAAGATTCCCTGATGAGCGTCCCGTGTGGTTACCGTAGTTACGGAAGGTTGTTCCGCGCTTTTTGGGTTTTATTATTCCGACGCTTTCGGAATGTTAGGGGTTCTGGAAGGGCAGAATAAGAAGAAAGGCGAAGAGGCCGCCCCTGTTTTATGTGGATTGAATTTTGGGGGGAATTATGATTTTGGAATGGTCTCCAGAACGTTTTGGCTGAGAGGGATGTCTCGAGTCTGGATACGGATAGCATGGTCAATGAATAATTAGATGTTAAGAACAGACAAGTACCTACTTTTTGTGTTGGAGGGTTCCTGGAGAATTTGTAAGCCACTGGCAGTGACCGAGTGTGAAATCAGGATAAAACAGTTTTCCCTCAAAGTGAAACTATTTGGCACAGTAATATAATTTTGTGAAGAAAATTTAAAATACTTAATGGTATTGGTGTGTTGTATCGTGTATGCTATATTAAGGACTTATGAGTAACGCATAGCCGTTGTAGATTTTTTTATTGTTGCGCGATAAAATTGTTGTTGTTTTTTTCCATGCATGTGATGTTTAATGTATTGTAGGGACCATGTGTGCAATGTTTTGAATCTTTTTTCGGTCTCATTGTAATTTTGATGTAAATTGCCTTCCCAGTCTCCAGGTAAGTGACCTGTGGAGCGGAAAATTGGTGAATTGGTCATTGGAATCCAGGCGAATGTATTGCTGGAGTGACCAGGGTCACGTTGGTTTGTGACCAGGATTTTGGGGACCAAGACGTTGGTCCAGTTGTGTTTTGATTTTGTCAGGATATTGTAAATGGCCCTGCAGTGTTTTTTTGTTGTTTAAAACTTGTTATCATGTAAAATTGATGTATGCATGGGGGGAACCAGACAACCGCGCAGAAAGAGAGAATAGAATTCGAAGTAATCTAGAAAGTACCAGAATACGGTAGAGCCTCAAAATGGAGAGGCAAGTAAAAAGTAAATTCATAATTAATTATGAATTTAAAATGTATGATTATGAGGGATGTTACATATTAATTGGATCCCTATTACTTTTTAAGGTAGTATAGAAATCCTTATGGCGATCAGTGCAGCTGATGGCCTTGAGAGTGAGTGACAATGCTTGACCTCACTCTCACCTTGCTTTCTGGGGATAGAATCGTGAGAACGGAACCCCGATAGAAAGCCCTTTTCCGGTTTAAGGTGGGCAACTCAGTAAGTCAGTTGCAGTAGTTAGTTGCAGTTAGTCAGTTGAGAGTTAGGACTGAAGCTAGCAAGATGTGACTCTCCGCGCGCATTTGTCTGGTTCTGGGGTTCCAGAATAAACTAACATCCAAAGTAAATCGACGTCTTGTTGTTATTACTAAAAGCTAACAATGACACAAGGCTTCTGATAAGAAATGGTCCCTAGCAGAACCAGACACGGAATCCCCAGATAAGAAAGACCAGACGAGACCATTAGAAGATAGAAGATAGAAGACAGAAGACTAGACGATCAGAAGACGGCCGGAAGAATAGACAAGATTAAGACGTAACAAATATATCTATTTGATACCGTGACGCCGGTACGTAACACCTGTAAGCCTTTCTTTTTGCAAACAAAGAGTAATTTTCCTCCCCTTTTTTATTGTTTCTTTTCTTTTATTGTTTCTTTTCCTTGCTTGTCCCATTTACTCGTTTTAATCTATTATTTTCTATTGTAAAATATTTATGTTTTTTTAATAATGAATTTATTAGTGGGTCTTTTTAAAGTTCTAATATATATATATATATATATATATATATATATATATATATATATATATATATATACTAAATTATTCCTTACTTTTAGGATTGAGTCATGTTTGAAAAACAAAATTATTGGTTCTAATCAGTCACAATTTGCAATTGTCAAAACTGACCAATCTCATACTTTACACATTCTGCCTATCACTTTCATCGTCTCTATGAATCTCTTGAGTACCTCCTCGTTATATATGGTTAGTTTCTCTGGGAGAGTAGAGAGAGAGAGAGAGAGAGAGAGGAGAGAGAGAGAGAGAGAGAGAGAGAGAGAGAGAGAGAGAGAGAGAGAGAGAGGAATGTGAGATTTTTCAAATACATTTCTATATTAAATTTCATAAGTAGAATCCCTTAGCTTAAATTGGGTCAAACATTCCCTTTCTTAAAAATCTTACAAAATGATTTTAATGATTTCTTCGGCCGTATTTATCTAAAAAAAAAAATCACTTTTCAAACTCATTTTCCCTAATCTCAGTTATCTACGCATAGCTGAATGGGTGACTCAACGGGTCACGTTTTTTTAGTATATATATATATATATATATATATATATATATATATATATATATATATATAATGGTTAATTCGTGTATGCTTCATGTATTAAATGACAAAATTATATAAGAATAAATGTACTGGAAATTTCAAACGTGAAAGAATAAAATACAAATTCAAAAGAGCGAACACTCAAACATACTAGAGACCCACACAATTAGTCCAGACCATTTGAGTTAACATGTTTTCCATACATTATATTAAATTTGGCTCCGACATTACTAGTATTTGCTAATACGGAATTGACGAATACGATTAGCTGTATTAAAAAATTATAAGTTAATCTCCTATCAACACATGCTCCAGACTGGATAGATGGATCCGTTGTATTTTTGAGCGTTCATCTTTTGAATTTTTATTTTTATCTATGCTTCAACAACATCCATTACATTTATTTCTGTATAGATTCGAAATACGACCTTCAGCATATATACATATGTATGTGTTTATCAGCTAAATTCTCGCCTGGACTGTAGGTGTTCCGATGATACATTGAAACACGATGTCCTTTGAAGACTCTCTCTCTCTCTCTCTCTCTCTCTCTCTCTCTCTCTCTCTCTCTCTCTCTCTTTATATATATTATGTGTGTGTGTGTGTGTGTGTGTGTGTGTGTGTGTATGAGGTGAGTCCAAGTGGGGGGAGAAATATTTCGTCCTTCTGATGCGAAGAACTCTTCCCTAACCTCCCTACCCCTCATTTCCACTACTAACTCTCTTTCTCTTCTATAAACACAAATGTACGTATTTTGCTTTGAATAAAAAGCCAGATCGACTGAGAACGTTCTTCGCGTCAGAAGGACGAACTATTTCTCTTCCACTTGGACTTGTTTGAGTCATCATTTTTGTTAATTTTTCCTTTTACTTCACCTCACTCTGTTGGATTTTACCCCAACCCAACTATCTTCATATATATATATATATATATATATATATATATATATATATATATATATATATATATCACCCCACTACGTATAATGCAAGAGAAAAACATCTAATTTTTTTCTTTATTGAAATATTTAATTTTTATATTCCTTTTTCATTTTCTTATTTTTAGGTCTTTATTTTTTCTTTCAGATTTGAATGTCATAATACCAGCACGTTATATGTATTTGAGTAAACGTCTCGCATAAAACAAAAACAAAAATACAAACAAACAAAAAAACATATAATCAGAGAAACACACTTGCCGCTTTACAAATGCTTGATTAACAACATTTTAATATTCTCCCATCTGAAGATTGTGTTATACACATGAAACTTGAGGGACGGAAATGGGGTATATATATAATTTTGTAATTTTAGATCTTTCACCTGCTCTGCTTATTTGCAATCCTTCATTATATACATATATTCAAAATAAGTGTTGAAACGACAATAATCTATATTCTCGCAAACCATCGAAGAAGAGCCATACTGTACAGTGGGTACAGCTGGAAAAGCAAGGACAAACAAATAAGCGACGTTCCTATAGATTCGTACTCCTTGTCCGGCAAGCCAAAAATTGCATTAATCAGTTTTTCGAGGACACATGGTGCTTTCCAGGCGACTTACAAAGAGTGATGGTCGATAGGAACGGATGGTCAGAGGAATCATCCCTTTCCAACATGCCCTGATACTTATGATGATGATGATGATGATGGAGATGATGATGATGCAGTTAAAGATCCAAACATGTAAACTAACATATAAGGATTTTTATGTGCTTTTATCACTGCTATTTGGGAACCAAATTGACATATCTTTGGATGGGAATTCGCAGTGTAACAGATGTGTGTTTATCATCTTGGTCAAATTGAAAAGATGACTAATCAACGAATGTATCAGCAGAAATGGATTCCTTATACGCAATCTATTTTCATGGGCTATCAACTTTCTGACTGCCATTGTTTCGCTTAGTGAAACCCCCTTTAAATGATGTTGATGTAAATATTATCATACTCGTGGTTAAATACCCTTCTGGTAACTTGAAATTTAAATTAACACGATGCAGCTGACATTCAATTTCAAATTACCACAGGCACTAACTCACAGTGTTCATTTCGTTAAAAAATTAATTTGCATGAATAGATTCTGATTTAAATGGATGAACAAAATTATTGACACTGGCAAAAAGATTGAGTTAATGTGCTGCCTGACAAGTTTGCATTACAATAAGGACGTACAATGTTGTATTTTGTTGTTTGGTTTGTTGGATTATACGGTATGTCAACCCTTGAGGGTTTATCTTATGCCGAAGGCGTTTTATTTCATTGTTTCATATAACATTTTAGCTGAACTGACCAGTAGACTAACATTAACACTGCCCACCCTAATGACAGAATAGCTTGACTTTTAGTGATGTAATATTCTCTTCGATTATAGCCATAAATATTACACTAATCTGCATTCTGTTTAGAATATTTTTATTCAATTTGATGCCCTATAGCTGTGGATTCCCCTTTGTTACGATTAGTTATTTGAATATATAACTGTTTAAATGGAGAATACTTTGATTACTCAATATTGAAGACTTATCGCGGAATACAGTGGTACCTTGAGCTATGACTTAGTCGATTTTTTGCTTTTTATTGAGAGCTAAAATTTGAGGTAAGAGTGAGTTTCAGGTACATTTATGTTGTTAAGTTCACTAAAAAAAAAAGAAGAAGAATTTTCCTAAAAGAAATATATTATTTATAAAAAATAAATATTGAAAGATTGGTTTAGCTTAGTCTCTATATCTTTTGCTTGATGACCACACGATTACAGGTTCAATGCTTTCTCTCGTCAAATCAGCACATAAGTAGCACAGTTTTGATCTGTGCAGTAAAGTGCGGAACTGATGGTAGATGTGGCGCTCAATCTCTGATGGCGAAACCATCTTTCTGGCCTAGTACTAGTGAAAATCCGTCATTGTCCGACAGATATCGATAATAGGGCATTCCATCGATTTTAATTTTTTATCAGTTTATTCATTACATTCTATTCTATCACGTAATTTATTTTACTTTTATTTATTTAAAAAAAATTGTAATAGAAAATAGGGTGTTCTTTTGTGGGACCGGAACAGATCAATGGCATTTCAGTTTGTTTTGTTTATTTTTCAAAGGGGAGAATTGATTTGATATACGAGTAAATTGCGTTACGGGCCAGGACACACCTAGTGTTTGGTCATATTTTGGGCCGGTTTAGCTCAGTCGGTAGAGTGTTCGGCTAGGAATAACAAGATTCTTTGTTCGATACCGGCCCTCACCAACTCAGTGAATGAGTAGCACAGGGATATGTGCCGTAAAGTGAGGAGCTGATGGTAGGTGTGGTGCTCCACCTCAGATGCTAAAATAATCTACTTGTCTAGCGCTAGTGAAAAGGGGATATACTCCCTCACTGTCTGGCCGACCCCGACATTAGGCCGCCTCGACGACTTTACTTATACAGAGGTACCTTGACTTAAAAGTTTACTTAAGTCAAGGTACCCCTGTATATTTTATCTATATATACCCAAAAACTAGGCGTGTCCTGTGTATAGCGTTAAACTGCATCTCGTGGGGATATTCCAATTCTGGCGCTCTGGGGAGTGTGGAGTACCCCTCAATTGCAATTACTCCCAGATCAACTTTGTCCAGGAGTGATAGTACCTATTAGTGCCCCATATACGGGTTATAGAGAGCAAAGATAATTACACAAAAAGAATGTAAACAACACGTCTTCGGCATAAAATAACCCTTATGCCTAATGCCGTAAAATCCAACCAACGAACTAAATCATTTGGAATTAAGCAAACACTATATGCTCGAACCGGAGACAATTTTAACGTTCGAATACAACAACAATTGTTTATTTTTTTCTGTCAAAACTTTCATTTATTTTCGTCTTGCTACTTATTATCATTACCTTAAATTATTTGTCTATTTCACTCACTGTCCGGCTCATATAGGACACTCAGCCGACTTTATTTTCTTATATTACATAATTCATTAAATTCTAATCTATTTTGTTTTAAATATTATACAATATTATATAATATCATATTATATATAATATTATATCTTTTTTTATTTAAGAAAAGATGTAACAGAAAATCGGCTGTTTTTGCGGGTCTGGAAAGGATTAAGGGCAAATCAGTTTATTTCTATGGGGCAAATTGATTTGATATACGAGGAAATTGAGTTACAAGCGGTACGAATTAAAATCGTAAGTCAACGTACCACTGTATATCTTATCTAAATATACGGAGATATTTGGCATCAAGCAAATATTAAGAATTCTGAGGTATGGGTTATCGTCCTTGTCTACGAAGCTCTGTATCGAACCAACCAATCACGAGCCAGCATACTTTGGCGGCAAAGCCGAAGAGGCAAATTATTCCACCCTCTTCTGATTCAGCCCTCAACGGAGACAGACCTAAAAAAGGGTCACTCTCACTCCCCTTTCTGATCAACCAGCACTGGAGTCGGACGTCAAAATAGAACGTCTATCATATCCAGCGAACTATCAGATGGCCGTAGTTAAGGGGCTTCGATAACCAACCCTACCTCAGGATTTAAGTTAAGTGGACAAATTGTAAACGTGTGTGCAGACAAACCAAAAAGTCTGTAATTATTGTTTTATGTCTAGTTGTTGGGTTCATTCTTTAACTCTTAACCTGTCTGCCACATTCGTGGTAATCTCCATTTTGCAAACTTTGAGAAGAGTCACACACATACTTTTTCTTTATACAAACGCCATATGCTCGAATCAGAGACAATTTTAACTACAACATTTTTTTTATGTTTTCAGACTTATCTTTTTAAACTGCATCTAATGGTGAAGTTCCAATTTTGGAGCTCTAGGGAATGTTGAGTATCCCTTCACCATTACTCCCAAGTCCACTATGAACTGTAGTGGTAGTACCAGTTAAAGTCTCATGCATGGGTTAAATAGAAAAATGAGTTTAAAAAATTGGAGGCACGTGGTGTAATGGATATCGTCGTAGGAAATGGGCACGACGAAACGAGTTCAAATCCTGGACAAGGTTGTTTACATTTCACATAACGCGAATAGCCTTGGGATTGATATGAATCCAACTATTCACCCTCAAGTTATGGGTGGACGGGGGAATTCGACCGTGGTTAAGAAACTAGTCTAAGAGAAGGAAAACTGAATTCAAACCTGTTAAACTCCGCTCAAGAAATCGAACTTGTGTCGCATCCAGCTCGTGAAGAGGGGTTGGTAAATACATACAAAAATGAAATATCGATCAAGAATAAATAAAACAAAACTTATTCGGCATAAAATAACCTAACACGTGTTGACATGTCGTAAAATTCAACCAGCCATCATATCTTTCATTTCTTTTTTCCTGCATACTTACTCTCATCACCTTAAAACATTGTCTATTTCACTCTTGTCTGTCTGCCCAGGCATATTTGGCTTCTCAGGGGAAAGGGGGTGGGGTCATAAACTGCCTCTCCACAACTGACTTGCTTCTGTCCATAAGTCATATATATTTCCAGTGTGTCTTTTAATTTGTTTGTTTCCATGACCAAGAATCAATAGAATTTCCTTGGCTTCATCTTTCATGGTTATTTGTGTCCGTCTAAAATAATTGCATCTATTTCCTCTTTTTTTTGTTGGACAAAAGCGAACTTCAGTAGACTGAAGCGAACAAAAAATATTAACGCATAATCAAATATGCATGTGCGTAAGGTTAGCAGAAAATCTAAGCAATTCGTATGCAATCAATTTTGTTTCGTTCAGACTGAACACATTAAAGGCTGGACATTGAACGTCATTTGATATTTACTTATTTTCTTCCAATTATCAAAGTCTAAATGTATAAAAGAGTTATTATGTAGAATAAGCGAATACAGAACAAAATACATAAATTTTGGCAAATGTGTACATTATTCATTTAGTGGTATGTATTGCATATATATATATATATATATATATATATATATATATATATAAGAACATATGACTTGGTGGTGGGAACGATTCTATTCAGGGCCGTCTTTTTATTCCACACACAGACACACACACACACACACACACACACACACACACACACACACACACACACACACATATATATATATATATATATATATATATGTGTGTGTGTGTGTGTGTGTGTGTGTGTGTGTGTGTGTGTGTGTGTCTGTGGAAAAAAAGACGGCCCTGAATAGAATATATATATATATATATATATATATATATATACTAGCTAAAGTACCCGGTTCATGACCGGACTAAAATGAAATTTGGATCACCAGGGAGTGAGAGAGAAAGTGGAAGACAGTAGTTAGAGAGGGGGTAAGAGGAAAATAATTCTTGAAACTAAAATCATTGAGAATTTGTATATTTCAGGATTTGTATTTTCTGTTTTATAGTTTAAACTTATTTCATATTATTATAAACAAATTGAAAGTATTCGTTTGTATATTTGTTTGTTTTTGTTTTAAATTTTTTGTACATGACAACAATTCACAGTTAGTTCTTAATTGCATGTTGAGTTTAAAAAGAAGCTGAGAATCGAAAATTTAAATTCTTCGTATTGCAATATCTATTTTTGCTAAAACTTAAGACTATTTAAAACTTATTATAGGGACCACCAATTGATCAGTTTAGGCCATCTTGAATAAAACGGAAATATTTTGTTATTATTTATAATTAATTGATTTTTCATGGAATTTTTAAAAAACCTCTTATCGTAACTTGTTTTTAGCTACGTTAAATTTCAGTTGATTTAACAGTGCAAAAATGAAAACATTGTTTTTCAATCATAATTTTCATTATTTCCGTAAGCTGAAAAAAAATTAAAAAATCATCAGGAGTTTATTTAATGTTTTTTCTTTCAAATGGAAAAAAAGAAAATATTAATTTTTCTGCAAGTTTCATAGTGTTAAATATAGGGGGTGGGTAAATTTCACAGGGTAAAATTGGTGGTACCTAGTATTTTAAAAACATTGTTTAAAAACGTTTTGGTGGACCTGATTATCTGGACTCCCCCCCCCATCTATTTTTTTCCTTCAGTTGATTATTATCGATTACACAACAATCTATCAGATTGTAAAAAAAAAATCTTAAAAGTTCTTTATTTTTTTAATATTCTCGGGTGCTCATTTCCTCGTATAAGTTTATAGTAAACTGATCCCCCATATCGGAACCGCTTGAACGGGACCCAAATTATTTATTTATTTTCCCATTAAACTAACCCCAACCCCTAACCCTAACCCCTAACCCTAAACCCCCCTAGTTAAAATTTAGTTTTATTACAAAATTTGTATTAATTACAAAACAACAATTTTCATAAAAGTTCACATGTCACATATGAAATCTCTATTTAAACATGCCGATTTTTCAGAACTGAAAAGTTGCACTATAAACTAGCGATGTTTATTGACTTCACAATAAAGAGTAAAATCATAAAACTTAAAATTTAATTTGTAAGGCAAATTCTGAGGAATATAATAATTTTAAATGTTAGTTGTTTGTTTTATGGGATATCAACTTTGTTAGTTGTTTTGTTTTATGTGATATCAACTTTTCGGGTAATTTACTAATGAATCATGTCATTTTGATAAACAAAGCGCTTACAATTTTTCGTACTTACATATACAAAATTCTTGAAATGTTTCAATAACTGGATATTGTCGGAAATACTTGAAATAAATTTCGTCTTACAAATAATTGACTACTTATCTCCAGTCGGGCCTTCGACTAAAGATAAAACACCGGATTTTGTCCGTATTAGTAACCTTTGTTTTGTTTGTTTTTTATCGTTTTAGAAAATAATTAGTTAACGAACCAAAAGAAAAACAGTTTCTAAGGACATTTGTCAATTTTATTGTTATTTTTAACCCTTTAAAACTCTAACAATAAAAATTAATAAATAAATTAAAGAATGAAAAGTCATTTTCATTCGAATGAAAATCTTAATAATGTAACCGTAAAGCGTAAATTTTGATTTTCTACAATTTTTATGCATTACAAAAATTAAAATGAGTGTACTGTACAATTTAAGAATATGGACAAACTCGCTGTAAAAAATAATTTAATCTATAAAAACATACAAATTACATATTCAGAAAGACTATTTCATCTTATTTCTAAAGATATAAATATTTTAAAGATTAGAATAGATCCTAAATAGGTAAGAGATTCCGAGCTGACTGGTATAGACTGCACTGCTTGTATCGCAATAATCATAGGCAGCGTGGCTATCCGAAGCCATTTTTTAATTTTTAACTCGCTGTAAAAAATGATTCAATTGATAAAAACTCACACAAATTATATATTTTGAAAGAGTATTTTCTTATCTTTCTAACGATATAAAAATTATTAAAGATTGGACCATAAATAGGCCATAAATTCGGAGCTCACACGGCTTAGACTGCAAAATTAATTCATTAAAATCAAAACTTCGCTGCTGTTATCGCTTTAACAATAAGCAGGCAGAGACAATATTTTATTATCAGGAGGGGCTGATATACGGACAGTTCCGCAAATTGGGTGATTTTGGATTAATTAATCGATTAAATCCCTTAATCAGTAAAAATCAATAACCAAATTTGGAGTTTTTCTTAGTTAGAACGATATCAATGTGTATGCAAGATTTTGAATCTGAGTGACCTCCCGTTTTTTTGTTATACGTCGACACGTACATACCAAAAGCTCTCTTTTATAGATTATATATATATATATATATATATATTAAACGGTTTCATAACGCCTTAGAAAAGGGTCAGAAATGGGTTAAAATATAATTATCTATTTTGCTGTTGTTATCTTCTTTAATTATATATATATATATATATATATATATATATATATATATATATATATATATATATATATATATATACAAAATAACATAATCTTGAACTAAGTAAGTATAGAAGAAGGAAGTGATAGCCCAATAGATAAATAACTACAACAACGCTTAAAAAGAGATACAATAACAAGCCCATAACAACACGATCTCTTTGACACTAATTACGAACACATATGTTTTTAAATATGAAAGAAAAACAACATCCACGGCCACAGATGTGTGTAGTATTTTTTTTATTTCTCTTTATTATTTATTTGGATAGCTGAATGTGCAGGCCTATCTTGAAAAGAAGGTCCTTGAAATAAAATTATAATAAGCCAACATGATGTTTTTTTAAAATTTATCCTTAATATGGAATTTTGCGTACACATACCCACACAAACACACACACACGCACACACACATATATATATATATATATATATATGTGTGTGTGTGTGTATGTGATATTAAAATTAAGGTATAATATATATATATATATATATATATATATATATATATATATATATATATATATATATATATATATAGAGAGAGAGAGAGAGAGAGAGAGAGAGAGAGAGAGAGAAATAGATAGAGAGATAAATTGATAGATAGATATGTGAAAAGTGTACGTTCGTCTGTCAGACAGCCAAATTAGGAAAACATGAGAGCCAAATTCAGTACGTTAATAATGCCTATAAATAAAATGCAATATCTTATCTAACAATCCGTCTATTTATCTTGATAATAGATTTTTCCTTATTCCGAAGAAGAATCTGTCCCTAAAGGGTTACAAATATTTAGAAATGATTGCTGATATTAATTCAAGAAAAATAATGGAACGCGCTAGTTCAGAATTGTATTTAGGGTAGGCTTATTATCTGGCAAATTTTCTCACCCTCTATGTCTTTTCACGTACACGCCCTATATATATATATATATATATATATATATATATATATATATATATATATATAATATATATATATATAGAGAGAGAGAGAGAGAGAGAGAGAGAGAAAGAATAAATGGAAAAACATTAAATATGCTTCATGTAATGCTTTTTTTTTCAAATTAAAAAAATGAAATCTCATTGGACATAGTAAAGGCATGATTGTTACTGAATTTATTCAGGATTACTATGGCTTGAAATATCATTTTTGAGGAGATCTTTGTAGGGTAGGAAGTGGACAGGCCGATGCATTTGAATGAGTTGAGCAGAAGTGCGTTAGAGGAATCGGAGAATTGGGTGATTGAGAAGATGATTAGTTATATCTCGGGATGGGAGGTCTTCATTTTTTAGAATTTTAAACTTGGCTTTCAATAGAGGTGAACGTCGAAACAAAACAAAAAATCAGTCTCTCTGTTTCGGATAAGCTGTAGCAATACAGTTGAAATCCACATGGAGTGATTCTCATTTTATATATATCTATATCTATATCTATATATATATATATATGGGGGTATCTGTCATATTATATGTATGAGTATGTGAATAAATGCAAAATTCTAGGCGTGTTTCCGCATCATTGCTGAGTTCAAATCAGCACAGAACATGTTAAATCCTTTATACGCATGTTCAATGTGAAATTCGTATTATATGTACTAAACATATGGCGTTTATCTTAACAATGTGATCTCTAATTTGCATAGTCATAAAATACAGGTCCTAGTAAATAATGCTCCTGTGCCGATTATAATGAACATGAAATTATAATCGCCCACATAAATTTACACAAATATGGTAACGGTCTTGACTTAACATACTAGGACCCAGATTCTATTTATCAGGTCATCTGTGTTTCACATTATTATTTGGTAGCCTATTGAATATGTGCGGTAGTTAAGAATTTTAAAAAAGTAGCTGTTAATTCTATAAAAGAAAAGTCATAGAAACTACATGTAAAAGTTTCGTTAAAATTATAGCTTTTCTCTGGTTAATTTTATTTGGGAACGAGTTACAGTCTCAGTGAGCATTCGAGACCGGAGTGAAATGGTATCGTTCTTGCGAGCCCTTTCTCCACACATGTTGGTTTTAGGAACTTGGGTCTTGAAATAAAGTCGTAAAAAATAAGCTAAGTCTTTATTTTCGTCTATAACTGCAAAAAGAAGGACATAAAAAAATTTAAAAAAGACGAAATAAATCCGAAGAAGTCCCCGAAAGAAGATCAGATAGACACAAAGAAGATAGAGGATCCGGTAAGCCAAGAAGATAAATATCAGAATATGAAAATAAGTATAAAGGTTATACAACATAATTAAAAGATCTGAAATTGTTTGCAATATCTTCTTCGTAGTCCAATGAGAACGAAGGTCAATGTACATTTACGTCCTGTCAATCACGTAAACGTATGAATTATACGGTTTGTTATGATTTATAATTACCGTTATTTTCAATTTCTACACTACCGTACATAACTTATTGGCAAACTAACAATGATGTAACAATGATGAAATTTCCTCGTTTCCTCGGTTCGTGAAATGAGTTCAATATATCACTGTATAGTTATTTTTAAAAAAAGAAGAAAAAAAAAGAAACAAAATATAGTCTTACAATTGTTTTAAGATACTCCAAAACATATATCAAAATTTGAAAACAAGAATTGATCAATATAAAACTTTATGAAACAAATAAATTCAAGATATTCAAAAGGCACGTTGGTTCGGGGATGTTCATCGAAGCCATATATTTCACGTGACAAACTCGTGTTAGATATCAGACTAGAGAATAATGGCATATCTCACTACATAACAAAAACAGAGACAGCAGTGTTATTGATCTGTGGCGAATTTCAAATTTAGCTGGTATTGAGAGGTTACGAGGTGGATGCTATTTTGAATTTTATATTATTTTTACGCACGTTTTTCTCTTAATCTTAGATTAACTAAGATTGCCATAAAGCGCTAAATTGAAATCTCTATTTTCTAAAATGGGGCCAGTCACTAGCGTCTGCAGTCATCAGCAAAATCTGCCAGAATATCTTTGTAAACTTGCCAAAGATACACGCAAAAAATTCCCTGGACGAAGAAAGATAGATTTATCAAGGTTCTGCACATAGCACACGTAACTGTACGTACCATACACACACACACACACACACACACACACACATATATATATATATATATATATATATATATATATATATATATATATATATACATATATATATATATATATATATATATATATATATATATATATATATATATACATATATATATATATATATATATATATATAATACATATATATATATATATATATATATATATATATATATATATATATATATATATATATATAAGGTGAGATGTGTGAATTGTAGTCTAAATTACGCGAAAATGAATATAACGAAAATAACACTTTATTGGGATATATCTACCAAGATTATATGAATATATATTGAAATACTGTAGATTAAATTCATACAGACAAATCGCAATTGGCTTCAACAACTGCCTCCAGGCGACTTTAGAATATCTTCTGAATATTTCCGGTAGTCTCCTTATTTAGATTTGTAAATATTGTTGTTATTCTTGCTTTCAGTTCATCTTTGGTATTGCAGGTAGTTTTTGGGCCTCTAGTTCAACCGTGCTCCATATATAAAAATGAACAGGGATTGAAATCTGGTGAGTGAGGTGGCCAGATATTAGCGGTGATGTAGTCATAGAAATTGTCTGACACCTAAGACTGCTTGTGTGGTATGGCACAAACCGTTGCTGCCTGACTAGTTGCTTTCAAGCAGCCATCCTCTTGATGTAGACCTCTGTGTATCTTCTGATACTATTTGGGAAGATGTATGGAGGCATAAAATCACCCATCATTACTGACCACCTTAATTGCCTTTATGTAGATTGGGGATTTACTTTTCATCATAACCGGCAAATCTTGTGGGGCTAAAGCAAACCAAAGCTTGTTCTGTGAGTTCTCCATCTGATCCTGGCAGAATTTCCTCTCATCTGAGAAAAAACAACTATTCATATTCGATTGGAGTGTATTCTTGAGTGTTTTTTATCTTCAAAATCATTGCAGCGCGGACTTTACTCTTATCCTTTATCATAAAAAAATGACTTTTCCTCATCATGTATGAGAAATAGCGAATGTCTTCATGCACTACCCGCCTGATAAGAAATTCAGTCACAAGTCCCTGGCTATGGGTCTGATTGTATTGTTTTGAATCATATATTGGACCTCAAAAACATATTCCGGAGTTTCTTTCTCTTACCAGAACGAACAAAGTGATGCTTCTTAGTTGGCAAACCATAATCACCAAGTTAACAGATACCTCGCATTCCGTTAACCATGACCGGGTACATGTGTTAAGCTGTGTTAAGTATTCTATGTTATTATCGCCCGTGGTCATGATTGAACCTGCAACATTCAGATGATTGTCACTTAGAACTCTATTAACTCAATCTTTATATCCATTGTGCATTTGTCTAATTGAACAAGAATAATGAGACCGGAGGATTAATTCGTAAGCATCTGAAATCAGTAGATCAGTTCACATATCTCGGCACTAATAATATTTCAATGGAAAGCGATGCCAATATACGCATACGATAAGCATGGGCCTATATTGACAAGTTATTACTCATTTGGAAATGTGATCTCTTTCATAGAACAAAACGAGAATGATTCTAACATGGAGTTTTATCCGTACTAATGTATGGCTACACCAGTTGAATTTTAAAGAAATACTAGGTGGCAAAGCTTGATGAGAACAATGAAGCCTTTTTAAGAAATCTTGCCAGTAGCTGCACCCAACAAAACAAGAGCTATGAGGTCACTTACCTTTTATATAACAAACCATCAAAGAAAAACACACTGTACGAATGGTCTCCTATTAATGAAAGCATTAGTTTCAGAGGACTAGGGAAAATACACATAAAACTGCTCTGTGGCTGTCGAGTAAAGTTCTTGCCGGCAGCGATGACAGATAGGGATGGATGGTAAGAGAAAGTCAAGGGAAATCATGCTATCCATACGATTATATATGTTGGTGATGGTGCTTGTCTTAATATTTAATCGGCTCAAATTGTTCTGTGTGACATAATCTAGACTCTTATTTATTAACTTTTAAATTGTGAGCATCTTTTCTAGATATTTTTCATATTACCCATGTATGCCATGTATCAAAATAAAGTCTATTCCAAAGTTCGATCAATGTTAATATGCCGGGAAGAATACAGATGTTAAGTGGCAGTTTCAATCATCTCTTTAGAAATAATTATTCTGCTATGTACAAATGGCTCACATTCGACACTTTTTCTGTCTATTACTACTACTCATTGATTTCTTTTAAAAAGTATTTCTCTTTATTTGCTTTGCTCTCATTTATTGCTTGGTTCCTTTTAAATTTATAGAGGGCTTTTCCCTGACTGTCCGCAGGCAAATTACTATTTTGTCCCTATAGAACTCATTCAGTTTGCTTTAACCCTAATTGATATTTATCATTTTATGTTATGATTGAATGAAATAGATATTTACCACACGATAATAATCATTATTATATCGTTTGAACAACTATAAATTGCGACGGTAGACACGATATATATATATATATATATATATATATAATATATATATATATATATATATAGGAATGGGCACATATCTTATGCATATATGGAAGCCGGGAGTTACAGCAGACCTATTGTATTGTGGACGGGTAACTTTAATTATTTTAACATAGCATCTGCTGAAAATGACGTCAAAGCACATATAGCAAAGCCATGGACTGCGATGGACAGATTATCAATTATACGTAAATCTGATGTCAATGATAAGATACAGCGAGAAGCCTTCATAGCCTTAACCGTATCAGTGCTGCTGGAAAAAGCCCTACATAGACCCTAATAAAACGCTAGGAAATTAAACTGGGTGGGATATGCACATGGATGTTGCTAGCTGCCTTAAACAAATCCTGGAAGCAGCATACCATAACAAAACAGCTGTACGGTCACCTGTGTTCGATAACACAAACCATCCGTGTGAGGCGAATAAGACATGCCGGGCACACCTGGAGAAGCAAGGACGAACTCATAATGACGTTCTGCAGTGGACACCTACACATGGACATACCAGCGTAGGTCGACCAACAAAAAACTATTCATATTCGATTCGAGTGTATTCTTGAGTTTTCTTCAAAATCATTGCAGTGCGGACTTTACTGTTATCCTTTCTCATAAAAAATGACTCTTCCTCATCATGTAACTATCATCTGCGCAGAGGACCTACCAGGTAGTACGACCGACAGGGACGTTGGGCGAAGGAAAGATGTGTATACGTGCTAACAGTGCAAATTGATGACGATAATAATGATAACTATTATTGATTTAATTAGTTAATAAATTGTGTACAGTATATGATAACCAATACCAGCCCTTATTTCGTGCATTTTCTATAGGACTATTTTTGCTTTTGGATATATGAATGCTTCAGCAGAGTTAATCATGGTAATATAATTTGCTGCCTATTAGGAATTATTTTTTTAGTGTACGATAACAGAACAATTTATGTCATGTGGATACTAAGGCATAAATATGAGGGCACAAATTCTGACACAACCCGACAGAGAAAACAACACAGAAACACAGTTGTACTTTTCTCTTTGTGAACACCAGCACCAGTTTGTATTACTTGCTCGCGTCAGCATGAATTGACAGGGTCAGAAAGAGAAAGGACATCAACTTTTTTTTATTAATATGACTCCTTTATTCTAACTATCCCTGGTCCCAAGTTCACTCTAACTCTGAGTGGTAGTACCTGTTAGGGTCCCATCTATGGGTTAAATAGAAAAATGTGTTTAAAACTAATTGAGTACCCATAAAGAATGAATAAAATAAAAACATCGGACCATATGACATTAAGGCACCCCTTTTGCGATTTCAACTCATGGGGACACTTTTCTCATTTACACCGTCAAAATCCGGTTGTTTGCTAGGGGTTAGGGTTAGGGTTAGTGGTTAGGGTTAAGGGTTAGGGTTAGGGTTAGTGGTTAGGGTTAGGGGTTAGTTCTATAATAAAAAAATCTAAAAATCATCTGTTAGCAAATAACTGGATTTTGACGGTGTAAATGGAAAAAATGTCCCCACAAATCGAAATCGCAAAAGGGGTGCCTTAAGGTTATATGGTCCAAAACATCTTCAGCATAAAATGATTCAATGGGTTGACATGCCATTAAACCAACCAACCAACCAACCAACTAAAGGATGTGTAGGCAGTTGGCACAGAAGTGACCAAGGATAACAATTATTTGGACATTTACCATTGGACTCTTAGAGCGACACCTCTACTTTGATAGCAAAGAATAATGATAAGTCTTAAAAGGTACGGTAATTCCTCAACTTTTTTTCTCTAGGCAAGAATTTCAAAATGAAAATGTGTTTATGTCACACCAAATCTTTTAGTGATAAGAATTTCTTTAACTCTTTATCTACCAGAGCACTTCAAATTGCTTGACGATCAAAATCCCAGACCCCCCCTCACCCAAAAATTAAAAAAAACCCACCTGAGATCGTCACTTCTTAGAAAATGGTTTTGAGTTTGCGATACATGTGACATCTCTTCTCCTGAGTTGCTGCCTGCCTGTCAACTTTTAACCTCAAGTCTCTTGCCAACCCTGTCTTTTCCTTCCACCTCTGATGTCACGAAGGGGCATATCCGTTTCCTGTTCTAGTATTTCTCGAAACCTTTCGAAAGTCCTACATTCTCCAGGAAAATTCGGAGCTTCCGGTTTTATCTATATACTTTGGACAAATTACTTGTACAATTACCCGTGACTAGCCGAGTTTTCTTCCTTCGAGGCAATTTACTCTGACCTGATTCATTCAGAGATTAAGTTTTCAAAAAGCCACCCCGACTCTCTGTCTCCTATTCGCATTCTTTGCTTTCTTTATTTTCCCCCTTTCTTATTCTTCAGAAATTAGATTCCTCTTTTTATTTCCATTCACTTTAAATTTACTCTAACCATACATTATATGACATTAGGGTAGTGTGTTCCATTGTATACGAATTGGCTTGGTTGGCCTCCATGCAATGATACATTTATCTTGCTTATGTGATTTATCTTGATACATTTTATACATTTATCTTGACTTATGTGAAAAAATGAGAAATGTGCCTGGGTATTTAAAAAAAATTTAAGCCGGAAGCCTATTAGAGATTTTTGACAAAGCTGTATTGAGTATTTGATGGAAAGAAATAGGAATTAAACTGTCCATGTTGAATCTAATCGAGTTAGCGGTTTGGGATTCAAGCTTATCTTCTCATCAGGGAGCACAAACTGTCTTAATATTTGACTATAGATGAAGATATATATTTATGTATTCTCAGATGGGATTTGCATGGGATGAA
>CM042139.1:87161313-87216313 GCA_023376005.1 Doryteuthis pealeii | reverse complement strand
ACAAATATATATATATACACACACACACATATATATATATATATATATATTATATATATATATATATATGTGTGTGTGTGTGTGTGTGTGTGTTTGTGTATGTATGCGAGTGTGTGCGTAGTATGGATGGTCTCATGTTGAATTGGATAATCGATTTTGACTGTATGCCAAGCTCTATAGGCTTAATTTATCCTTAGAGTTATTTAGCACACGATCCTATCGAATATCAATATCTATTAAACATCTATTTAACCCCTACTTGGGTCCACACCGGATTCAAGAGGAACCAGTAGTAATGACAATGAACAGGTACTCCATACACCAGATCTCCCGAACAGATGCCTCGCTCTCTGATGCTGTTTAGTGTCATACCGAGGACGCCCCTTTTTATTGCCCCTCTAAAAGAAATAGAGCTGGCGTATTCTATGCTCAATCGACAGGGAGTAACGGTCTCAAGATGGACAGAAATAAAATAATATAATAAAAAAAGATCCAAAATCGTTTTAATTCATGATTTATGGAGAGACACTCCCAGATTCCACGATTATCAAATTCACTCAAATTACAGCATTTATCTTGCCGAGGAACCATAAGTTACTGGGTTCGATACCGACCCTTGCCAACTCAGCGCATGAGTAGAAAAGCTTGGATCTGGGTAGTAAAATGGAGCTGTTGCACTCAGATGTAAAAACAATTTCCCTGGAATAGCGCTAGTGAAAAGGTGATAGACTCCCTCGATGTCCAGCTGATACCGACAATATCCGTCTATTTTACTTACACCACACAAACAACGGGTTTCTCGGAAACCGTTGAGGAAAACACTGCTGTGTGATAAAAAATATAGACATTCTTCAACTGTACCAAAGGGCTGAATTACCCTTGCATTTGTAGAAAAAAATTGGATATACGATATTATACGCTAGCTGAATCGATCCCAAGTGCGACAAATTCTGGAAACTGGAAAAAGCTCTCAATGTGCTTCAACTATTGTAGGTCAAATTGCTGCGAATTGTGAAAGCCGAGAAATAGACGAGAAGCTAAACTGCACTCACCTCGGAATCCTGTGCCATTTGCGCGTAATGGGAAATAGGACCTTACTTTCACCATAAAACCATAGCTGAAATTATTCCCCCCTGGAAGCGTGTATAATTCGGCTTTTCTCCGAGTTAACAATTTGCATGGCAGGACAACAACAATATGAGTGATGGAAGAGTCTATTATCTATCAATGAGCCGGCTAATCAAAACTGGATTAACAATGGTACGGTTTTCAGTAGTATAACAAAGCTGGAGTTATATCTGAAGAAAAGTTTTGATTTGTATATATCTGGACATATACAGACGCATTGTTTACAGACAAAGCGCTCGACCCAAACAAGTATACCATAGCTAAAATGAATGGCATGTAATTGAGAATTGTATCTTGTTCAATCACCGAAAAATGCATATAATGCGTAAAGTCCGTTGGTTCGATGACATTGTAATGCCGGTTTCTACACGGGTTATTTGCATACAGTTTCTCTTGGAACATTCTGCTCCATCAGGTTCAGCATGACGGCCTGTACTTACCACGCTGTTCCGATTTCTGTAGAGGTCTCTAATTGAAGAGTGTTATGAAACGACCACCTTTCCAGAACTTTAGGAACATACTTCCCGACAGGGATGAGCGTCCCATCGAGGCAGAATGGTTAACCCACTAGTCTCGCAAATCAATTACTACTGATTAGCGAGCTCAATACTTGCTTGGCACCTAGTATTTACGACTTTTTTGTCTTATCCTACCATTGGCGAACGGGGTGGGTAGTTTCAGGCCATGCTTCGTTATGTAAGGGTTAGCAAACTAGTCTTGCAGATTCATTACTATTGAATAGCGAGTTAGATTCCATGTCTAATACTTGCGATCTTGTGTAAAATCCTACCAGTGGCGAACGGTTTGGGTATTTTTAGGGAAATCTATTGTGGTGTAATACAAAGCTATTCTCGCAGATCCATTACTGATGAATAACGAGTTAGAACCTCGCTGGATGCCCCAAAGCCAATACTCAAAGGAGGCCGGGAGTATTTTTTAAAACGCATTTAATAAATTATCTTGCACTATTGAAATATTCACTTATAAACATAACATGAAATTTATGGAACTCGGTATTGGTTTAGTGTCGTGTGCTGACACAGTAAGTGTGAAAACGGGTTGAAGTAGTGAATGTGACTGATATGTGGAGTTTTTGAAAGTCTGTGTGTTAAGTATGAGTAGGTGCTGTTTATATATATATATATATATATATATATATATATATATGTGTGTGTGTGTGTGTGTCTGTGTGTGTGTGTGTGTGTGTGTTTTCTCTGTGTGTGTGTGTGTGTGTTTGTGTGTGTGTGTGTGTGTGTGTGTGTGTGTGTGTGTTGTGTGGTGAGAGAGAGAGAGAGAAAGGCAGACAGACAGACATACGGATAGAGACTGAGACAGAGGCATTTCCTGAAACAGAGTATGTTTTTCCTGTGTAAATTTGCGAATTATTATGATAACGTATACTCAGGTTAAGACAAATATACATACGTAAAAAAAAAAATGTTCAGCGAATAATAATTCATATTATTGATTGCTCTGTATTTCTCTCAATTCGACACGAAATACCTAAACTTTTTACGCAGTGGGTAATGCTTTTTGATATATACGTGCTGTTATATCGATGCTGCCTTGATGACTGGAATCAAAGAGAAATCGATCAACAACAAAATAAGATCAGTTAGCTTATATACGACAGAATTTCCTGTGTAAAGCTATAGTTCCATTCACGAAACACCGTATACTATTCAAAATAAATATATATATACATAACCACAGCATTTAAAACCTGTGAAGAATTATGAATATATAAATATATATATATATATATATATATATATATATATATATTATATATATACACACAAACACACCTAAACACACAGACACACACAAACACACAGACACACACACACACACACACACATAAATATATATATATATATGTGTGTGTGTGTGTGTGTGTGTGTGTGTTATCAAAAATTCAGGAAAAACATATAAAGCACAGACAACTTCATTCAATTGATATTTCGTCTCGGTATATAAACGGAGCTTCGTCAGAAAATGTATTCGAGACAATGAAACTACAGTCTTTTTATATGTTGAAAATTGAGAAGGGAGAAGTGGAGGGTGGATGCGTAAAAAGGTGTGAGGAAAAGAGAAAAAGAGAAAAGGGAAGTGTCAACAGGAGTACGGTGGTTTGTGAGTTCAAAGCGGTGCAGTCAGGGTATAAGAAAGTCTGGGGTGTAGAAAGGTGACGGACACTAATTGATGTCTGTTTTTTTATAGTTGTGATTGGGGATCGGAATTTTTGTTTTGATGTATTTCAGAGATTCAGGGATTTTTGCGTTATCGTGCATTTTTTTCTAAACCATTCTTTGTCTATTTTGATTTTGTTCTCTTGAGTTGCGATTTTTGCGATATCTGGCCCAAGATAGAAGAAACCGGGCGTTTGTTTTATGATTTTTGAGTTCGCAATGACCACCTATTCGCATACTCAGTAGTTTTCGGTTTCGTAGTTGAGTTTATTTTGAGGGCTTTTTTCTTTGCGTTTAGTATGAAATGTCTGGGGATTCTAACGTTGTGAGAGAGTTTTCAATGTGTTTTTATTCCTTGTCTAGGTACTGTGGACTGCATATTCGCAGTGCCCGTAGGTAGAAAGCTATTATAAGGCCCGTTTTAATTTTGTTGTTGTGTTGGTATTAAAAGTGTATGTATTCATATTTTATGGGGGTTTGCGGTGAAGTAAATTTATTCTATCACCTTATGCCAATCATAACTCAAGAAGACACAATCAAAATAGACAAAGGATAACTTAGAAAAATGCACGAAAGCCAAAAAAATCACAGAATATCTGAACACATTTCAAAACAAAAATTCCGATCCCCTATGCCACTGAATCCCTGTTGACACTTCTTCTTCCTCTTTTCTTATAACACTATTCGATGCATCAGCCTTCCCCTTCTCATTCAATTGATATTTCGCCTCAGTATGAAACGCAAAGATCATAAAACATTTTTAAAAAATAAAATAAATAAAAAATAAAAACCACCACCTTTTTTCACAACTTGTACAAAACAGATACTAAACTACTACCTGGCGCCTTCCTATGGTGTATAAAAACCATAACAAATCCGAAAGTTTAAGATATAGATAAAGAAAAACAGTATTATATATTGTGTTATAAAACACTCAAGATGGTAATTCCTAGTGGCAAAAGTGCTCTGGAAGAAAAATGTTGGTGTGCTTATAAAAAATTCCCCCCTTATTGAAAGAAAAAATGATACGGAGATTCGAAAGGATCGAGAAAAAAACTCGTAAGACAGATATCTGTCCTGTTTCATAGTTTCTACATGAAAGAAAAATGTTGCACTTAAACACACACACACACACACACACACACACACACACACACACATACTTGATAGCATCCGAAACCAACCCCCGAAACAAATATACACACAATGCTTCAATCAAATTACAAAACTCATATATATATATATATATATATATATATATATATATATATTATATATATGTGTGTGTGTGTGTGTGTGTGTGTGCGTGTGTGTATGTCTGTGTGTGCGTGTTTCTGTGTTTGTGTGTGTGTGTGTTGTGCGCGTGTATACGGGTGTGTCTGTCTATCTCACTCTACATGTTTGTACATTTGGTGTATATGAATGCAAAGAAATATGTTACAATATGATTATTGGACAATTCTATGAGATGCTAGCCTCTTTTAAGGAAAATATAACACTTAAAATGTAATCCCTCAATAATAATAATAATAAATAGAAATTTAAGAGGATTTTCTTCTTCTGAATGATTAGATAGGTGTTAAATATCTGACAACTAAAAACTTAGTGCCTTTGTACTTAGAAAAACTGCCATCTTCAAATATACATCCAACTCAAAAGATCCTTTAAGTAGGCCATTATTCATGCACATATACATATATTTAAATATATCTTATTGTTTTATTCAAGAATTGAATACAATCTCACGTATAATTGTGTAGGCTTCTACCAATTCTTATTCAAAGATTACTCTGTTTCTTCTTTTCATATACAGGTTTTTTATGGTTTCCAGCGAAGTATTATATACTCAAAAGATATATAGTTAGGTAGTATTTGTTAAGAATCTCATAGTATTGAATATATCTAACCAAATATATCTATTTCATATAAGTCCAAGTTCACACAAAAATATATTCAATAGTTCAGACTTGGTACAAATGATTATGACACTTATCTCAAAATTACATTATTCAAAGAAGTGTGTAGAATAGATTTGTGGTTTGTTGATTTGATAGCATCTCAATCGTTTTTGCTTATACAAAACCGATGCCGGTCTTTTTATTTTTGGTGTTGCTACATTTTGGCAGACCTACAGAGGTGCTTAGCGTAACGGTTATCATAGTAAGGAGTGGAATTTATGATCTAAGTTCAAATCCTAGACAAGGCTGTTTTCGTTTCTTTTTGTGCTAATGCCCGTTAGACAGGCATATATATCTCCCTTCTCCGCACACATTGTAATATAATAGGTCAGATTTTATGCAAGTAATTATATGGTTTCAAGCAACTAATACAATAATCTTTTGTACACATTTATAGTTTCACGAAACTATTCTTAATACAAATATTTTCCCCATAATCATGTGGTTTCGAGGTGCCTGTGCTGTAATGATTATCATGGTAGGAAATGAACGACACGAGCGTAATTCCACGTCAAACTCATTCAGAAAAAATAAAAATGTTACCCACCCACTTCAATTCTTCTGAATTTTGTTCAGTGTTGACTATGTTGAAGTAAGGCAATCACCAAAATTTGAGCTCATGTCGATTTTTAACTATCCAAGTTTATTGAGTTGCACGAAAAATACCGACTTTTTGTAATCTATTTGTGTCTGTAAAATGAGTTCTAGAACTTTCCTATTCCTACAAAATGGTTTATAAATTATTTTTAGTCCAAAGAATCCATAAATTATCCAATTTCATGTTATTAAGGATTTATGATTTTACCATAGGAAGATAAATGGGTAGGAAATTCCCAATGTCACACTGCATAAATTACAAAAATGTTATTATTATTATTTTACATATATTGAACATTATCTGTACCATAAACATAGTTTGAATTTTGTACAGCACCGAAGTATGGGGACTTTGCATGTGGAATTGGATACATTAAAATAATTAAGTTTTCTAAAACAAGTAATTATACAATTATATAAGTTAAGTTTAGAAATAATGTAAACAACAGAGAAATGCATAAATATTAGTTTAGAAATATTTTAGCAACAATATAAACAATGGTTTAAATTCCATTGAAAATATGTACGCCATCGGAATGTTACAAAATCATCCGATATGTACGTCATTAGAAAACAGCTGATATTTGAAAATTCCAATATTAAATTTAACTTAATGATCACGTAGACAATGACAAATGAAAATTATAAAAAGGCGCATAGAGCTGGAAAAACTTCAGTGGGAGCTTATGCTCTTCCCGACTCGACAGAGTTGGAGCTGATGCTCCTAACTCGACAGTGGGAACGGTCGCTCTTCCCAACTCGACATAATGGTGAGAAAACGCTGTCCGAAAACATAAAATACGACTCAACAGGTCCGTCTATTTTTTCGTTTCATATTTTCTCTCTCTTCTACTCAATACGACACAAGTTTCAATTACAGACATTGTTTTATCAAAACTGCTACAATTTGACACATCCAATCACACAAATATAAACATTACATGAGCACTTTACAAACACAACTACGTACAGATACATACAGTCGGCAACATTGTTAAGAGAACAATTGACTATCACTATATAAATTGTAATATCTTGTATATAAAGTTGTTTCTTTTATAATTTATCTTCTTCTTTTGTTTTCTACAGAAACTACATTTCAGTAGTCTTATACATTTAAATTGTGGGGATCAAAACTCAGATCTTCAGCCCATCACACACCGAGCAAAAACAGTCCCTACAGAAGCTACAACGCCAGTTGAAACTTTTTAAGTGTTTCCATTGAGCCATATAATTAGTTCTATATGGAGCAAAATAACTGCCAGAATGCAATAGAAGTGATCAGGATTATATTGCTGGTTGGATACCTTATAAATAATACAGAAACAATAGATTTCCTTTGTATCAATCATATTGCCTTCAAAATTCTGAAAATATACAAAGCTCATATTAGCACCACATTTATTATGGAATTGAAATTGGAAATGATAACAATATACAAACAAAACATATGTTTATATACTAAAAGTATTTACAGAGGTTTAAAAGACTTAAATAAAATATTGATCACATATTATATTTATACAAACACAATGATTCCTTCTCCTCTCGAATATGTGTCCATGCTGAAAGTACACAAAGAAAGAAAGAAACAAAAACTCTAAATTATTGAAGCTCTATGTATTAAGCAACTTAAACCCACTTTTAATAAGATTAATTTTGAATATAGCAGTTATATTCTAAAATATCTATAAGTCTTTCCAGCCAATTCTCCTCCACGCAACCCCAATCCCTTTCATATAGTTTCTGTGAGTTCCCCCTCCTACTTACTCCCACTGCTACTCGGTCTTTTAGCCACATTCCGTGTTTAAATAGAACCAGGAACATACTCAGTTACATCAATCTTTGTCTCTGATTATGGCATTCAGTGCGTTGAAAGTACAGTGTGTTAAAATTGTACTAATCAATAGACACAATCTCGATATAAGAAATAGGCGTGAAAAATCGAAAAGAAACGAGTAAGGCATGAGATGTCCGTCCTGTTTGATACCGTAGACATTAAAGAAAAAATGTTGCCCAAATATATATATGTACTCATAAAATTTAGTTTTCTAAAATTATTCATCAGTCTTTCTGATATATAATTGAAGATAATCATTTTATTTATTTACTGATCTATCTAATTAATTTAATATATTTTCTTTTATTTTACAACTGAAAAAAAAAAGCTAAGTAAATAAATTCTTCTATTTGGCCGTTTTTATTTTGACTCTTAAGATAGTTACAATGTAGCAATATTCACCGGAAGTTAACCAGACAAGGTTAGATATATATACATGTAAAAATTCAAACCCATTCTCAACAGATATTACAAAGGTAAGAAGACGGATTTTATCTTCTCTAATCTAGGGACTGGCAAAAAATCAGCTTCTACCAGTTTTAAAAGCGAATTAAAAATGATTAAATCTATTATTTAGGGTCAAACTTTGTCTAAATCGATAATTAGTAACATAATGACCATCATTAAAAAAAAAGAAAAATATCATTACATATGCAGTTTATTTTTAATAGATTTAAAGGGATTTGTTTTGGTCAATTTTGAGCGATCCGCCATTCTGTCTCTTTTCAAGGGTTTTAAGCGCTTGTTTACAATTTTAATATAACATTCGCGATTGCAAAATTACCAAAGATTAGGTAATTATCCGATTTTAATGAAATTTTCAGTATTGATTTATCAATTAATGAATTTTATAATGCATCAGTTATTTTATTTCAAAACTTTTAATTTAGAATTTTTGCTATGAAAAATTAATATATAAAATTCATTTAAAATAAAAATATTCGGATTTTAAGTTTAAAATGTTAGATTGTTAGATTCTAGAAATACATATCTATTCAATGCAAACCTTATTTTAGATGCATAAAGTAATAAGTTTTGAAGAAAAAACTGGATTGAAAATGTACGCCCTCCCCCTTTTAAGCAGAAAAAAATATCGATGTATATTTTTTTCTTTTTATAAGATAATAGCCAATTAAATAATTAACGAAATGAGTAAAAAAAATCTCCAAAAAATTAATTATTTATTATTTTTTTACATTTTATTTTTCGATTTTTGGTACTTATTTTCTTATAGAATAGTCACCGTAATTCTTTTTGTTTCTATTCATAACTTCGGTCTTTTATCTCTTTATTTATACGGTAATTAGTATCGAAAATGACCAACTCGCAAAACATTTTACGCCCCCAACATAATGGGGGTTAAAATTAAGCGACCTGAAAGAAATGAGAAAGTTTTGAAATAAAATAAATAGTGCATCATAAAGATCATTTATTGCTAAATAAACACTGAAAATTTCATTAAAATCCGATAATTCCCTGATTTTTGGTAAATTATTTTCTGTAGGGGGGGGGGGGCTAAAGTCATTTTGTCAAAAACGCATTTTAGGCTCATTTTGCCAGTAGCTACTCTAATAACTTATAAATAATTATATTAACTTGATGCTTCAAAGGAGTCTAATAATAGATGAGAAAAACTTTCTATCAGGGACCCCACTCAAAAAGTATTTTAATATTTTGAGAGGGGTCCCTTGGAAAGGATTTTTCATTTATTCCCCTCATTTCATTCATTTTTATTTCATCCATTCATTCATTTTACCATTAATTTTTAACTATATATATATCTGTCTGTCTGTATGTCTGTGACTGTGTCTGTCTGTGTGGTGTGTATATAAGAGCGTGTGGTTTTGTGCCTGTGTGTATGTATATCGGTGTGTTCTACTACTAATATTAAACATTATTTTATATATATTATGGACTCTCTCGTCGATTTCGACGCATTAGGGTTCATACAATGAACAATGAACACAGTGATTTGTTTATAGTGGTGAAGGCTTGTGTCGGACCATCCGCACCTTTTGGCATAGTCGATAGGAAAGAATTGGTGCACGAATGCCACAAACCCAATCAACGACTGACCTCAGGAATTTTGAATTCAGAGTGTTCCTTCTCCTAGACTGGTTACCTACCCAAGGTTAAAGAGCCCAGTCTGCCCTACTATTTTACTCATAGCTGGAGAGAGAATATATTGATTCATACCTTTCCTAGGGGTATTAGCGCTATGCGAAATGCAAACAGCCTCTTCTGGGATTTGAACTCGGGTCGACAAGTCCATTTCCCACGACTCTAACCATTATGCCATGCGCTTCTATTCATATATATATATATATATATATATATATATATATATATATATATATCACAATGGTATATACAGGAATAACCTACTCAAGTTTCACCATAACGATCTTAAGGGTTAAATCCACTGAATTAAACAAGATATTGACTAACTGTAGTTAACTGCACGACTGTATTGCTAGCCAATGAGACCAATTTCACCGGTAAGTCACCATTTTCATATATAAATACACACACACACACACACTGGCGGTGGAGTAATATGTCTTTATCCAAAATATACGTTAAATAAGAAATGACCGATCACATAGCATATAACCTAGTTTCCATTATATCCTTCGACCTAGTATTTGCCTACTATTATCCTCAATGATTGACATATTCACCTTTTATACGTGCTGATATCAGATTTTGGCCTATATAAAATTCCATCTTCATGTTGCAATTCCCTGAATTGTTTTTTCATCTATACAAAACACCATGTTCCAGTTAAATGCACTTTTCATTTAACCTCGTTTTAGGCATTTTTAAAAATCTTTTTCATATATTTTGTGTTTTGTTTCTTGGTAGTAGTGACAAGAAAACGCCCATCGATGGTAGATGAATAGTTGAAAGATTCCTTTTCAAGCTGTCAGATACACAAATAGATTCTTCTTTTGAAATGATGACAATTCACCTAGAAATAAACTCTTTTGATCAAACATAAAACTAAAAAAGAAAAAGAAAATAGTTGATTGACTGATCATGCAGAAGCCAAAACCTGCCCCATTGATATATAAACTGACAATTCGTTTCAACTCAATTATTATGGCTGAGCTCCTATGAATTGAACTTATGACTTAATTGTTTCCGGTTCATATGAAATTTAAGAGAGGGCTTTTTGGTATGCCAAGAACATCAGCTAAATACATAGATTTATTAAGTTATTCGTTAAAGTGGAATTACTCGTGAGCTGCTCACGTAGCTATTACATCGGAAATTAATTTAACCCTTAATATGTGACTTAGTTTCAGATTCAACTAAGTTTAGTATAACATTGTGTTGATTATTAAGCTTAGCAAATCTATAGAGTAAAGAAATTTGATTCCCGCTTTGGATGTGATACAAGGTCACAAGAATGGGGCATCCAGCGAAGATCGAACTAGCTTTTGAATAGAAATTTATCTGCGAGACAAGCTTGCTCAGCATTAAACCTCGATTGGACGCCCTAATATTTATCCAACCCCTTCATCACCGGTAGGATGTGACCAATGTCGCTGGTAGGCATTTACTTGACCCGTCCCACAAGGATAGTATGTGTTACAAGGTCACAAGTATGAGGCATCCAGCAAGAACCGAACTCGATTCTCAATCGAGATTGATCTAACCATTAAACAACTATGGGACGCCCTAATATTTGCCTAAGCCGTTATTCATTGGTAGGATTTGACACAAGTATGGGACATGCAGTGAAGATCGAACTTGCTTTTTAGTTGTAATAAATCTGCGATTATAGCTTGCTAAGTATAATCGACACTCGAAAATAGTGTCCTGGGCATGGTGCTAAATTGAATCCGGTTGTAAAGCGATAGTTCTGGAGCTCTGGGTAGTGTGGGATCATCACTTTATTGAAGAAATTCTCAGATACAAATTCCCGTAGTAGTAATAGTAGTAGTAGTACCTGTTCGAGTTACGCAAATAGATAAAAAAGAACTGTTTGAGATTATTTTAAAATTAATTTCGAACTACATTAATACAAAAAAAAAAATCGCCTGCCGGACACAAGTATTCAAGTTTTAATATCATTTAATATTATATTGAATTAGAAAGACTAATGAAATTATTCACACCATATACTATGTAAACATTTATTTCCTAATGATTTATAACACATATCGCAGGGTTTTGAACTCACTAATAACATGGACTGTTTTGATACAAATCAAGCTCAGCTACACCTCAATAGAGACATTGTTAATAAATAAGATGCAAATTAAAATTAAATGATGATTATTTAAAAGCCAGTGAGAATATAAGGTAAATAACTAAGGGAATTGTGACGTTAGTGGTGGCGTAGGTTCGTTTACAGACACACACACACACACACACACACACACACACACACACAATCTCCATTATGATAAGATGCTTCTGAATACGTATTTATTGGAACTAAGAATATGAATTTTTAGTTAATGTATCCATATAATTGCTTGATGGAAACAGACCGACTTCGGTATCAAATAACCCAACAAGGTTTGTCATGCCTTAAAATAAAACAACCAACAGACAGATAAAAGTACACGGTGGCTGTTTGAAATTTTTAAAAGGAATGTGAATTACATTAATACATTGGCTCTTAAAACAGTAATATTGCCAAACAGTATGAAAAGTGTATCTGTTTGAAATGATTAGAGGGTGAGTCTCCGTTGCGTAATGGTTAACATGCTGAAGTGCGACATAGTATTAAGCGAGTTTGAACTCCAGTCGCACTATTAGGTTTAGTATCGGACTAATATCCTTGGGAAAGCTATGAACTCCCTCATCGTTCCAGCTATGTGTTAAATATTACCACTGATGGTTTTCTGCAAGGATGGCACTGTTATGAAATTATACAGGAAGGCTGATATGTCATTAAAGAAACCAAACTAAACTGACTGTCGGATTTTATTTAATTAAAACCATATAATTACTTCAGCACGAAATTAGACAATGCTGTATCACGTTCCTTCTAAGCAACCAACCAATTTACAAGATTACTCTTTTATTGTCTCTCTAGAAATGTGATAATTTGGCAGCCTTAAATAAGCAAAATAGATAACTGGGCGCATTGTTGAGTAAAGCTTATGAAGAAGTTTCGCTGAGTATATTCATTTATATTCAAACTGGTTACCTTAAATTGTCCTAAGTCAATTAAAGTTAAGATCAGTGTATGTGAAAGCAAACCATATTTTCAAATAATGCATTTATATTTTTGAGAGGCTTTATTTATGTAAACACTGCACCATGCGTACAATGCAGCACAAGGTAATTTTTAGCACAAGTGGATTGAATTCAGTGAAAGAGGCAAGTTTTATATACTATTTATCGATAGACAGATAAGAATATTTGGATTTATGCGTTTTCCAAGAAAATTAGTGCGATATAAAATGTAAAAAGCCACGCCCAGTATTTAAAATCAGGTTGTCAGGTCCCTATACATTCATGATAACTGTCACACCACATTTCTGAGAGCTGACTATTGATAGCATAGATTACTCGTCCGATTACATTCACATAGAGTTAAGCTCTTTAAAATATTGCACAGAAAATCTGGTGGGCACAACATGTTTTCTATTACAGAAAGTTGAAACTACGTTGAAAGAAATTGTATTCTATATTTCTGGTTTCTCCGTCTATCTCTATGTCTGACTGATATTGTGTCTCTGTATACCTCTATGTCTGAATGATGTAGTGTCTCTGTCTATCCTCATATCTGAATGTCCTAGAATGCAATTGAAATCAAACAAAACTTTACTTGGGCAGAATTTTACGAGAAATCCAATGGCGTTATTTCTATTTACTGAATTAATTTAGAATCACGTGGAACAAAATTGCCGGCTGTGTGATGAGAAAATAGGGAATAATACTTAACCTGATAAAAATTAATCAGATAAATTTGGGAATTTAATGAATTACAATATAGAGCTTTACATTCATTTGAACCATTTCCATTAATGACAACTTAACACAATAATTATATTGAGTGATATCTATTGCTATTCAATTGCGAACAGTATGAGATTTACAAATTGTATACTGGAATTTAACCGTATACTATATAACCCGAAAAAGACTGGGAACTGACAACTCATACTTTATATAATTGTAAATATTATTTAAGTAGAACCACAGGGGATTCATATAGATACTATAGAATAATTATCCTTCCCCAGAATATTGCACAGTGTGAAGATGAATTAGTAATAGGCCGTACAATCTATTTTCCCATCAATTTCCTCATTCTAGTTTCACATTTTGGGAGAAAAAAAACACCAATGACCTTGACTTTTATCTTTTAAACTGTCTAACTTTTGAAATGCAAGTAAATCTAACGGGTAATTTGTAACATCTGTCACCGTATATTAGCCTACAGACTTATGAGTCTTTAATCTTATATTTAATTAGGTTTGGTTAGTAACTCGAACGGAAAAAAATCAAATTTGATAATTATTCAGTTTTTAATATAATTATTCATTTCAACATTGAGAAATAGAATTGATTTTAATGATATATATATATATATATATATATATATATATATATATATATATATATATATATTGTTATGAATTTCTCAAATGTTGAAAGATCTGAACAATGGCTGCGAATGTAATGTTCGTGAAAAAAAAAAATGAGGAATCCATTCAAAGAAAAAGGAAACACACAAAGGAATAGAGACGGAAACAAATTAGAAATTAAGGGTTAATATCATTTACTGCAAAAATAATAAAAAAGAAGAAATTTTAAGTGAAAATTCAGTCATATTAGCCTTAATTCATCTCACGCGTTAAAACTAAATCTTCTGGTAAAATTCGTTGACATTCTTCGCTCGCCTTTGTCTTATTCATAGTAGTAATTACATTTGAACATGTGTAACGTAGTGGCGTTTTACCGTTACTCTAAATCGTATAGTATACGTGACGTTATGTTGTGGGGCCCACCGCGTCTTCAAAACACACGGTACTATTAAGGCTCGTACGGTCGTGTATCAGGGGTTGACTATGCTCGTTCGTTTACAAGCGCACACAGATCTAGCAGTCAGCCTTCGAGCTCGCAAAGAAATCCTCCTTTCTTCTTTCGTTTATGGTCAAGCAAAAGGTATTACGTTTCACGACCGTAGGTCTTTAGTCACGGTCAATTTGCCTTGTTGACAAGTATATATCTCCTTAGCATCAGTCAAGTATCTGTTCAAGTTTGTTTGTTTAATGGCTTTCATTCATGATTTCCCGTACGATTTCTTTGGCGTAGTAGAATAAGGATGAGGACAGTACTTCTTGCTTTTCATCAATTTATTCTCTTAATGCAAGTTATTGAGAGAGAGAGAGATAGTCGGCTTCCTTAAATATGTTTTTAATGATGCTCTTAACTTCGTTCCAAATATCAGGCTTCACACTTCAGCGACACCAGCCTCAATCGCTCGCCTCTGACTACTAACTCGGACAAACTGCTAACCCCGTCTCTCGCAAAATCCGTAACCCGGCCGTCTAATCAACTCCACGGCCCCAGACCAACTGACTCAAAATCTAAGATTCCCTCATTATATAGAAATCGATGTCGAGCTTTCTAGAATATTTTGGAACCTTTTGAACGTTCTAACTGTTTTACCAAATTACACGTGTCACTTAAGAGGTCAACGGGTCAACCATCCTTTCTTCTGACAAACCGATTAAACTAAATTTTAATAGCAAAATCCCAGACTCACTGGCTCCGAATAGACTCGAAGGTGATAATTAGAATTTCATATTGTTCTTGCTCGCCCACTACCGTAAGGTTTGAGAATCATGCTACATCCTATTAAGGTTTCTCCGTGTCTGGCACAAGGCCACAAATATGGTGTTCCTGGGTCCATTATGCTACACATGTCGCCAAGTGTATTTCTTTCTATCCAGCATCTCTGGACAGTTTCGCTCTCATCATCTTTCATGGATAATCACTAATTAATTCATCCTGAATTCATAATATGATATTCTGTAAGCATTTCATTTTTCTTCGGGGATATTACTGTGTCTTCCACATGTTGAGGTTTTCCTTGAACCGAGATGGCTTATTTGAATTCATAGGTACAAGTCATCTGTTAGCTTCAAACTGCTCCAGAGACTGCCATTCAAAAATTAGTCTGCTCAGCAACTCACATTCTTGAAGATTTAAAAAATGGACACTACGCCATCATATTTAGTAGACGGAAGGATGCCAACAACAATATATATATATATATATATATATATATATATATATATATTATATATATATATATATATATCTTTCTGTCACGGCTAATAGCAATATCTGATTGATAGCTTTCCTTTATCACTGCCTTCTTTTCGAAAGTCTACGTAATTTTTGTTTGTCTCAAATTGTAATAAACTTTTCTTCCACCACTCCTCACTGCTGGTCAATGGAACGCCGGTTTTGTAGTTTGAGGAAAAGGGGGGCATACGAAAATAAAAAAAGCAATTTTAGTAGGATTTTAGGATTTTGGTGCTCTGATCACTAAACCGTCCACATTCCAAAGAAGGTCCACTTAGAAATATATATATATATATATATATATATATATATATATATATATATATATATATATACTTATGAATACTTGCATAGTTATCAAACACATCATGTATGCGGATATTAGAACACTCTGACTGTATAATATTCCGTTGCTTAATACCCTGCAAAATCAGTGACCTGTGTATGCCAAGAAAATCCATCTGCTGTCGAGGCTTTAGCAATGGAGTTCTGAGGAGTATGGAGTACTCCTATTGTTGTTCACTCTGACCCGAAGTGGAAGTAACTGTTAATTTCCTATCTATGGGTCAAATAGATATATTTAAAAAACATTCGTATTCTACTAACCGTCTGCAAAAACAATAGCTAACGAAACAGATAAACAAACGATATATACATGACCTTACAAAGAACGCTATTTCTTAACCTATCAGTATAAAATACATTTATATTTACTGACATACCATGAAAAACAACCTACGGACTCATGAACTTTGTCTTGTATAGTTTATCCAAATATGTTTGATATGCAACTTGATTTGGACGAATCGAATATGATGACAGTTCACTTTACAATAGGAATATTTGTTTTAGAATCGTCACGAAGATAATTCAAAGATTGAGAAATATAATTGATTTTAATTCTAGTAATATACAAAGTTCAAACGCTAAAATAGAGTTAATAAAAAAACTATATCAGCGATAATGTTTCCAATCGTATGAAGAATAAAATGGTAAGTGTGTAAATGTTGGAACTATCATTCAAATATTACCCCAGTTTAACCATCGCCAAAGTTATCTTATGTCACAGACTTTTATTTCATACTCTTCGGTTTCGAAAAAAAAAAGCAACTATGTTATAATTCAGGTTGAAAACTTTCATTTTAATATGACCACAACTGACACAAATAAATCCGATTTTTTTTCCAGAGTCGATCAATTTATGCGGAATGCTTTTTATCGCATTTTATATTCTACGATTTGCTTATATTGTATTTCAATTATGATCATATGATTCGCTGTTATCTATTGATGCTTGAAATATATCTCAATCTATAAATTTCGCGTATATGTTAACTTCGTCTTTTTTTTCATTACTGCAAATCCAGAAAACATAGGCAATATTTTAAATCGAACAAAAAAATGATAATAAAATAAAACAACTGATTGAAACAGTGGGAGGTACGTAGGTTTGTAACATTGCTCACCGGAAAAAAGTTGATTTATTTGGACTGAAAACTTGTTCAAGCATAAATTGGTTTACAACGTTTGTAATCAATTTAAAATAACGTTTGCGATCAATTGTTGTCTTTGTAGAGGTACGTCAGTTTAGTACCTAGTGTAGTGACATGCAAGCAGCAACATAAGTACATCATAATCAATTCATATATATATATATATATATATATATATATATATATATATATATAATTTATATTAGCAATAATGATAATCGTAAACTATCTCTCTATCTTTCTAACTATCTGTCTCTCTGTCTCTGTCTCTGTCTGTCTCTGACTCTGTCTCTGTCTCTCTCTCTCTCTCTCTCTATATATATATATATATATATATATATACAGAGAGAGAGAGAGAGAGAGAGGGGGGGTAGAGATGTATACAAAGTAAATAACATAGATAAATGGACGAAGGGCTGCATCCTACCTTCCCACTAACAAAGTGATACCTCAGAAATGTTAATATCTACGGATACATAAAACTTACTGCTATAGCTGCTAAGATATATAATGTACTCCTTCTTAATGGGATCTGACCCGAAAAAGAGAACATCCTACATAGCCCAGAAAGGTCAGTAGGGAACATCAGCCTCTCTCTGACCTCCGATACAATTGAGTTCATGTGTTTAAAAAGAAAGGGAACATCTTAGCCCCGACGTTAAACCTCTAAAACCAGAAAGCAATTTACGTACCTAGGTAGTAATATCTCATCAACATAAATCGATGTCAATGCACATAGACAAAAAGCATGGTATGCTATAAACATATTATGGAAATCAGATCTAACTGATGAGTTAAACCGACAATTATTCCAATCTGTAGTTGTATCAGTGAGACTATATGCTGCACCACTTGGACCCTAACGAAGTGCATAGATTATAAATTAGAGATGAGTTGCACAGGAATGCTGTATGTTATCTTAAATGACGGAAACAACACCCCAAGGAAGCAGCGGTACGACCACTTGCCCCCTATCACACAAACAATCCGAGTTAAACAAACAAGACATGCTAGACACTGCTTGAGAAGCAAGAACGAACTCATAAGCAACGCCCTCCAATGGAAAACAGCACATGGACATGTCAATGTGGATATACATAGAAAACAGCACATGGACACGTCAGTGCAAAGGCATACATAGACCAGCTCTGGGCGGATACTGGATGTTGCGCAAAGGACCCCCCGAAGACAATGAATGATAGGCAAGGTTGGTGTAAGATTACCATGGATATCCGTACAACAGCCGCGACATCATGATGATAATGATTATTTAATTTTTCTAAGCACAATTGGAGGCGGAAATGTTCTTAACAAACTGCGAGCATTTTGAAAAGTCTCGATTTGCCTATATTTATTTTGCAGAGAAATGGCATTGTTTTTACGGTGACACACTTCTTGAGAACATCATGTGCATTCACGTAGGTGTTTACCGCGTGCTTGTATCCACGTGTTATATCTAATATGCATTATGACAATGCAATAGGATGGCTGACTGTAACAAAACTCTAAATGAATCATGAAACTTGTCAATCGTAACATAAACGTATGGTTTTAAAATTAGCAGTAAAAAGCTTATAACCATTTCGTGCAAACACACACAAACGCACATACAAACGCACACATATACACACACGCATGCATATATATATATATATATATATATATATATATATATATATATATATATATATATATACCTACTCAGAGACACATAGACACATACACAAACAACCCATATATATATATATATATATATATATATATATATATATGTGTGTGTGTGTGTGTATGTGTGTGTGTGTGTGTGTGTGTGTGTGTGTGTGTGTGTGTGTGTGTTCGCATACACACAGCTCAACTCGATAACAAAGTTGATGTTTTTATGATTTTTTTCGCTCAAGAAATAGCTAAAAGCTAAATGGAACAAACATACAAAAGATTTTTTTCTTTCATATGGAAGAGTCCTTACGAGTTAATAGCTTCCAGTAAGGAAAAAAACTTTAAACAATTCTTTTTTTAATTTTTGTCTGTTTCATAAATAGCTGGCGAGAAAAGAAAAACACTTCTCCTTTTAAATCGGAAGTCAAGCAAAGGTGAGACGAATTATTCCGATGGAAGAAAGAAAGGAATTCAAAGTCTATTTTGGTCTGAGGATATTTTACAAATAAACGAACGCAATAAAGAAACCTTTTGTCGTACAAAGGAAATGAGACCACATAATTATGGCTTTTCAATTGATATTCTAGAAATTATATATGCTCAAAACATTGCTCTAGTCGAAATGAGTACATGCATTTCTTTGTTTTTTTATGGTTATTATTACTATGACTAATGATATTAATTGTCTTTTTGTACTTGAATCTGATTTAGCAGAATTAAATTATAAATACCATAGGTAAGTAAATAAGTAATTAAAGTTAAGTTACTCATATGGAGTATGACAAGAGAAGGTGATGCAGATAAGCGTATTGCATTTCTTATTATTGGAGATGAATTATGAGTGATATCTAGAAATATCAATATATATATATATATATATATATATATATATATATATATATATATATATTAGACAAAACGTGACCAATTGGGTCAACCATTGTTGTCTCGTTAGATAATTGTGATTAGGGAAAAGGGAGTTTGCAAAGTGAGTTCATTTTTTTTTAATCATACGACGGGCGGCAGAGTTTTAAAAAATAAAGAACATATGGCCGGAGAGTTAAAAAAAAACATACGGCCGGAGATTTAAAAAAAACATACGGCCGAAGACTTTTATAAAATATACGACCAGAGAATTAAAAAAAAAAGCATGCAGCCGGAGAGTAAAAAAAAGAACATACTGTCAGAGAGTTTTAAAAAACAACAGCATTAAAATATTTTTGTAAGATTTCTAAGAAAGAAACGTTTGACCTAATTTAAATTGAAATGGATTACGGAATTTTATTAAGCTACGCGCTTTTCACTGCTAGTATGAACCTTAATATAACACTAAAATGAGTAGTTAAGTATGTGTCTCTCTCTCAATGACTCTGCCGTATCCCTCTTACTCACACGGATAAACTAACACATATAATGAGGAAGTAATCAAGGTTGTTAAGTCAGGAACGGTCAGTTTTAAGTTAATTGCAAATTAAGACTAATTAGAACCAATTAAAATGGATTTTTTCAAACATAATTCAATCCTAAAACTCAGAAATAATTTAGTATAACTTTCGAAACAGTAAAAAAACCTTTTGGAGACAAAAGTCGAATTGCTCAGCTTTATATATATATATGTATATATATATATATATATATATATATATATATATATATAGGGTCATCCACAGACACGTGTTTCGACTTATCAAGTCTCTTCAGAGTGGCTACCTACACCCAGAATTGAAATCCGATCGTTTGGCACCTTAACCATTAGGCTGTATTAACTTACAGAATGGGAAGGGGATTTTAACTGTTTTAATACACTGTTGTACCGGCCGTTCCTACAGTGGAGAATAGACACCGGTTCTCACTATAAATAGTGAGACACCGAGTGGACAGGTCTACTGTTCCCGTTAACGACAAGCTAGTCGTACATGTACCCTGATTGTAAATACACTTGTCTTATTTTACCCTATCTCGACTTGACTTCTTTTTACTGTTGGGACTAACATCACAACATACACAAATCGCTTTGTGTGCAAAGGCCGTCACAGAGTGCTCCATTCCTTATATAGAAGAGCGTCGCGTTTATGCTTGAGTTGGCGGCCGTTAGCGAAATCCCCACAGAGTGCTCAACCCTAGGGGATGGGGAGCATATATAGGGTCATCCACAGACACATGTTTCGGCTTATCAAGTCTCTTCAGTGTGGTTAGACATTTTGTAAGCTACCTACAGACGGAATTGAAATCCGATCGGTTGGGTGTCAGTCCGGCACCTTAACCATTAGGCTGTCTTCACTTACAGAATGGAAAGGGGATTTTAACTGTTTTACTACACACATCGCTTTGTGTGTAAAGGTATATATATATATATATATATATATATATATATATATATATATATATATATATATATATATATATATATATATATATATATATATATATATATAATGAGAGATAGTAAATAAGAAAAAGTGCTCAATGCTATAATAGCAGAACAGGTTTAAAAACTAAAATATAAAATGGTGTATAGAACATTTACATTGAAACAAAACCGGTAATCTAATTTCTGGAGAAAGAAATAGAAGAAAAAAACACAGAAATAAAAGAATGCTTTAGGAAATAGTCTACGAACGACCAGTTGAAAATTGACCCCTGAGTGAATCAAAACACATCACCCGTTCCAGGTCAGCCAGTCATTGTCTCTTTCTTAACGGACAGCCCTCAAGCCAGTATTAAACCGAGATGCTTGGAATTGAAAACCCTGATAAATATTTATTGTTCGTGTTTTTATCCATGTCAACGTGCCCTAACACATGCCTGAGCGACCACATGACGTACCTGCTCCCGCTAGCCGCTAACGCCTATTACAATGCTACATATGCGAACTCATGGCGCCGTGATTATACTACAATAGGACTATATTACAGTTAATCGAGTGCATTACACAATTCTGAGACGAGAGAAGTGGCTTCTTTCAAATATTCACTATTCTTCAATCTTGGATAATACATATGAAACTGGAGTAACGGTAATATAGTTCCATAATCTTATATATATATATATATATATATATATATATATATATATATATATATATATATACATATACATATATAAAAGTAATTGGTAATTTGCTTGAAGCATTGTTAAGTATGTTATAAAATAATAAAATTCGAAGGCAATACAATGCGTAAAAAATAAAGACAAAAAGATGTTTATATGTCTAATCGATTTCAAAGCGAAGCTTTATCGTCAGAGACGGATTTCAGAAATGACGTGCTTATGTTTTTTTTTATTTGTGTGGTTATAATTTCTCTTCTTATTTCCTTTTCCTCTCCTTTTTTTTCCTCTCTTTCTTCTTCTCCTCCTTTATGAATGGGCGAATAGCTGTAATTTCTTATTTCTCTCTTTCTTTTTTTTTCTTTCTTAAAAGTTTGTTGAGAACAAGGCTGACATCCGGTAAGATGTAGCAATGTGTAGCAATGTGTAGCAACGGTGTGAGCGTGTCATAATTTCAAAAACAAAAGTGAACAAATGAATAAAAACCGTTAATAGAATTTTTTTTTTTTTTAACATACTTAGCTTTGTTTCGCTTTCACCTTTCATTTCTTATTCTTTCTCCCTCTCTTTCTTTTTTTTTTGTGTTATTTCTCTTCTTCTTTTTTTTTTTTTTTTTTTTTTTTTTTTTTACTTCTACTTGATATTGAAACCAATTTCTGCAGAACGGCTTACCAACTCAAATGGTTATCCAAAATCCAAGAAGAACATAACACAACAACAACAACCACTGTTAACACATTTCCCACCTACACTCTAGATCTCCCTATACACCCACCTCCAGCCAACAAAGAATTGGACTCTAAATTATCAAGACTCAAGAGATCAATATTCGACATACTGAAAAGACATACAAGGACACCACAAACAAATTTATCTAATACTCAACGACACACTCTATCAACATTGAAAAATAAGGAACTTATATACCTACCCTCCGACAAAGGTAAGGAATTTTGCGTCATTTCCCAGAATACCTATAACCAATTGGCTCTAGAACACCTTAATAATAACAACATTTATTCAGAAGTAACAAACATTCAATCAACACAAATTGAACACTTCAGATCAGACCAATCATTTCCAGCTTGGAAGGACCTCTTTACAAGATATCATGGCTTCTCTCACAAATACTGAAACCTCTACTATCCACCTTTCCAGGACATGTTCAAAACTCCGATGAAGTCATCCATAGACTACAACAATTAAATACTGGAGTACTTAAACAAAATAATTACACATTCAGTTTAGATGTGGTCTCACTGTATACCACAGTACCTGCACAACCAGCGTTGACCTCATATCGGAACATATCATCTCTCAAAACCTATACTGTCACAATCTAACTACAGCGGACATACACCAACTACTATCCATTATAGTAGACAACACCTATTTCACATTTAACGGACATATATATAAACAAATGTCAGGATTACCCATGGGATCCAGTATCTCAGGAATTTGGCCATTGCATACATGGATACACTGGAACGACGAGCACTAACCATCTGCCCATCATGCATTTTCTTCACCAGGTATATTGACGATATACTTATATTAACATCATCTAAAGAAGAAGCCAATGACATAGCTGAGAAATTCAATAGTATAGACAACCACATCCAATTCCAAATAGAACATCCAGATAGCACTCGTTCCTAGCACTTCTAGATTTTAGAATAAGAATATCACCTACAGGCAAAATTTTACACTTGCTTCTACAAAAAAAACACCACTAAGGATCTCTTTGTACACTTCAAATCAGCTCTTCCACTCAGTTCCAAGACTAGTTACATCATAAATGAAATTAATAGAATACACAATAGATGTAGTGAAGAAACAGACAGAATCACTCACACTGCACACTTTATGAACACCCTCAAAAACAATGGCTACCCAACTTCATATATACGCCATGTAAATAACAGAAAAACACGGACACTACCACACACACTCTACACCTGTTTCCTGAAACTACCACATTTCAGTGAAACAATCACTAAACAAATACGCAAGGCTATTCATAGAGAGGGACTAGATATCCAACTAGCCCACTCTGGACCCTCACTACGCCAACATCTAACAATAAAACATAAAAATGTTATTACACCATGCTCACTAACCAACTGCCCAATAAAAGACCCTAACTTATGCCCAAGACCTATACAATTTACCGTCTAACTTGCTCCAAATGCCTTAATTTCTACATAGGTAGTACATTAGACCCCTCCACATTAGAATCAAGGAACACATCCACACACGTGCATCCTCATCCATAAACACCTAATCAAATGCAAAAATAAGGACAACAATTTTTCAGTTAAGATAGAGGCATAAATACGCAACATTGGTAATCTCAGAATTAGAGAAAGTTTATTAATAGCTAAAAATTAGGTCCTAATATAAACAATAGATTAGAATTAAACACAGAATACATAATTAACTAAATTTACACGTTCCATATATAGGTTTTAGTTTATTTAGTACACATGTTCTCTCATATATATATATAATTTTCCCTATCATAAATTTTAAACCTACCAACTATCAATAGATTAGAATTAAACTCAGAATACACGATTAACTAAATTTACACGTTTCATATATAGCCTCTTTTTTTTTTTTTTTTTTTTTTTTTTTTTAATTAAAATTAAATATAATATATATATATATAGTGATGGGATGATTGAGAATGAAAAGAAGATAATAGAGAAATATAAAAAAAAATTAATTACGATTAATTTAACAATATTGACATACTTATTAACTCCTTTACATGACATTATTTTCTTTAAACCATGACACTATTTCTTTAAACCATAATACCCTCTCAGGATTACGGTCAGTCTAGAACTATTAATAAATATTTAAGGAAAAGTGGGGAAAGAAAAAAAAAATAAGAATAAATAATAACAACAAAAGAATGAAAAAAAAATAGTTAAATAAAATATATAATTGAAGCAGTACATTATGCCTTTTGTAATTCAAATATTTGATTTATGATATTTAATCTATCTGAAATCTAAGGGGGAATGGTTTGTTTTATTTTTATTGTTTTGAATTTTACATCAATCCTAATATGTAATTATTATATGATATTTTAATATATAATTAATATAATATTTAATCTATTTAAGTTTAAAAGAAAAAGAAAAAAAAGTACTCATAAAAGATATTTTCTTAAAAAAAAAAATAATAATAAAAAAGAATCATTTATTTTTTCTATCAATACTAATACATAATTTAAGATAATCTTTTATTTACTTATTTACTATAAAAAAAATAATTTAAATTAGAGAACAAAGGGGATAAAGGGGAAAAAAAAAAAAAAAAAAAAAAAGAAAAAGAAGAGAAATAACACAAAAAAAAAGAAAGAGAGGGAGAAAGAATAAGAAATCAAAGGTGAAAGCGAAACAAAAGCTAAGTATGTAAAAAAAAAAAAAAAAAAAAAATTTCTATTAACGGTTTTTATTCATTTGTTCACTTTTGTTTTTGAAATTATGACACGCTCACACCGTTGCTACACATTGCTACACATTGCTACACATTGCAACATCTTACCGGATGTCAGCCTTGTTCTCAACAAACTTTTAAGAAAGAAAAAAAAAGAAAGAGAGAAATAAGAAATTACAGTTATTCGCCCATTCATAAAGGAGGAGAAGAAGAAAGAGAGGAAAAAAAGGAGAGGAAAAGGAAATAAGAAGAGAAATTATAACCACACAAATAAAAAAAAACATAAGCACGTCATTTCTGAAATCCGTCTCTGACGATAAAGCTTCGCTTTGAAATCGATTAGACATATAAACATCTTTTTGTCTTTATTTTTTACGCATTGTATTGCCTTCGAATTTTATTATTTTATATACATATATATATATAATATAAAGTTAAAAGAAAATACTGCTTTTAAGCATGATTGGAAGGTGAATGTAAGTGTTAAAATAAACTAACATTACTTACAATCATGATTTTAAAATAATTATTTCTATTTTTGATTTTTAATTTATCTTTATGACACAAATAAGCGAAGCATACGCGTAACCATGTCAACAATAAATCTCTCTCTCTCTCTCTCTCTCTCTCTCTCTCTCTCCTCTCTCTCTCTCTCTCTCTTGTTTCGCATATATATATATATATATAATATATATATATATATATATATATATATAGACAGTGACGTAACAGTATATCTAATGTATGTGTTGCAACGCTTGACATAGAAATTAGCCATAACCAAATTCTATATTTAGAGGAATTTCTTTGACATGAAGCAAAAATTAGTTATATTATCAAATCAATACAGTCTTCGCTTATATTGAGTGTTCATTAAGTTTTGCCAAGTCGTTTGAAGCCAATTAAAAAAAGATACAGAGAGAGAGAGAGAGAGAGAGAGAGAGAGGGGGGGGGGAGGGGGAGAGAGGGAGAGGGGGGGGAAGGGGAAAGAGAGAAATGGAGAGAGAGACGGGGAGAGAGAGAGAGAGACGTAAAAACCTTTAGAACGTTTCATACAAAATTTGATAGACTTTGAAAACATTTAATTATAAGATGAAGACACAATACATTGATAGAATCGTGTAACAAGAACTCTCTAGGAATCTTCCAAGTAATATTTTCAATTACAGCATGCTGGGGTTCAGAGAGTCTTGATTCTCTCTTGGAATTTTAGTTCACCAATTGTCGTTTCTACGTATGTATGGATCCTCCCGAGAGCGATAATTAAAGATAATATCACAAACATTTACAGACAGCCAGGCGCGCGCGTGAACACACACATACACACACACACACACACACACATACATATATATATTATATATATATATATATATATATATATATATATATATACTATTAATTTAAATTTGCTTCATCTTTTTGTTCTGTAAGAAAATGAAAATAAATTGTTACATTAATTAATTAATAATCATCTTTATACACAATAAAAACATGAAGATAATTTAAAGTTTATTTTTTCACACATTAGAACTTGGCACATCTAGCCCTCACTATGGATGACCACTATCGTTACAGTTGATCCTCGTCACAAATATATATATATATATATATTATATATATTATATAATAATATATATTATGTGTGTGTGTGTGTGTGTGTATGTGTGTGTGTGTGTGTGTGTGTGTATTGATTGAATAAACTGAGTGATAATTAATCTTTGTCTCAAGTGGTATGATTGTGATTAATGGTCGTCATCATGAATTCTATCAATCTACCTCCTCTCTTTCTCTCTCTCTCTCTGTCTCTCTCTCTCTCAGTCTCCCTCCCTCCCCCTTTCTCTGTCTCTCTCTATCTCTCTGTCTCTCTCTGTCTCTCTGTCTCTCTCTGTCTCTCTCTATGTCTCTCTCTGTCTGTCTGTCTGTCTGTCTGTCTCTCTCTCTCTTATATATATATATATATATGGTTGTTAAAAATTTGCATGTGGCCGGGTGGCATGTGCGTGCGTTATCTATTAATTACTTGTGTGCTGAATTCGATAGCAAATCACTTAAGATGCAAATACTTCGTATTTTTTATTTTGCGTATCTTTTCTCGTGTTTTCACCCACCCAAATGACAATAACTGATAATTCATTCATTCTGAGTTTGAAAGAAAATGAATCGCTACTCACTTGTACCAGTGTTATGTCGTCATCATCATCATCATGTCGCCATGTCAACGCGGATATCCATGACAATCTCTCTCCATCCGTCCCTATCACTCATCATTCTCGGGAGGTCCTCTATGCAACATCATGTATCCGCACAGAGCTGGTCAATGTACGTCTTTGTTGGTCGGCCCACACTGGAGTGCCCATGTGCTGGCTTCTACAGGAGGATTACTTATGAGTTCCTCCTTGCTTCTCCAGCAGTGTCCCGCGTGTCTTGTCCATCTTACTTGGATGATTTGGGTGATATGTGGCAGGTGGTCGTACATCTGTTTTCTCGTGGGGTGTTGTTTCCACGTCTTGTTCAGAACCACACGGAGCATTCTTGTGCAGCTCCCATCTAGTTTATTCTCTAATGGCTTCGTTAGGGTCCAGGTGGTGCAGCCATACAGCAGCACCGACACGACAACGGCCTGGAAGATTCTGCTTTTCCCCCTTTGGTTGGTTGTTTCGTTGGGTGGTTGGATTTTACGGCATTTCAGCCATTGGATTATTTCATGTCGAAGATGTTTTGTTTATTCATTCTTGTTGGGTTTTAATTTGAAAAAACAAAACATTTCTTTTAAATCTATTTTTGTCTGTTTATCCATCGATGGGACCTTGACGGTTGTTGTTTTGCAGCCTTCCGTCTACGAGAGACGATGGAGTAGTGTCAACGTTTTATTTCCTTGAACTACATAGCTTGGGTGGGTTCATATGGAGGATTAGCTGTTGCCCATGCACCAAATCACCCCTCTCCATACTGCTGCTGTGATCCTAAGGAGAGGTAAGGTACCAATGAGGTTTGGCCATGGTAGTGGCGCAGGAGTTGATGGGTAGCACTGGGTTTCAACATCAGACCACCTTAGGGAATCCGGCTCCTGATTTGTTTTCGGGGTTTACCCCCCTAGACATTCCTTAAAATGCAGCAGACGGTTTGTATCGGACATTTCCTTGGCTTTGATGGGTTGCCGACCAAGGCTAAGGAACCCCTTTTAATTCATTTGGGGATTTATGCAAGAAGTAAGTAAGTCCTACTATTATTGGTGTTCCTGAGAAATGAAATGAGATTAGGGATACGGTATATTTTTTCATTTGTATATCAGATAATAGGTACTACCAATCCGGGTCAGAGTGGGCCTGGAGGTAATGGCGATGAAAGGCTACTCCTCACTCCCTAGAGTTTAAGAATTAGGGCTTCACCAATAGATGCAGTTTAACGTCATTCCCAGGACACCAAATTCTTTGAATTGGTTCAGGAATAGTTGTGTAAGATGATTATCCTTATTCAATCGATGAATTTCCTCGGGGATTTCAACTAAATAATTCTATTCTTTTATGTGTAAGCACATCAACAACGAGTGCCAACTGCACGAAATCCTTTGACACTATCTCATAATCTGTCCATATCATCAATCACAATGATAAGTCCTCATGGAGACATCTATTGTCCGCATAGAGCTGATGAAAGTAAGTTTTTGTTGATCGGCCTACACTGGTATATCCCGGGACTGTCATGCTGCTTCTGTCAAGATCAAGGAAGTTAAGCAGCGATGAAGCTGTTCAATCCTTAATTTGGTGACAATCTGAGTCCTTTCTTTTTATCAAAATGACTCGATTCGATAATAAGTTATATGAAAAGTGTTGATATACCGTAAAATGAAACAACTATCCAACCAAACAAATGGTATATCCAAGAGGTCCATGGGAGAATATCACTTGTGAGTTCATACTTACTTCTAGATCAGTTAGCAGCATGTCTTGTTCGTCTTACTTGGATGTTTTGTTCGATGAAGCTTCCAGTTTAACGTTATACACATGACATTGAAACCCTCAGCCACCACCTTCTAACACATATATGACAAAAAGAGTCGTGGTGACATAAGAGCAATAGGGCCGGGACTATTATAGAAGCGCTAGGACTTGACGAGAGAAGCCCAATGATTGGAGCGGACCATGTCCAATCACCTGTCTATCCTAAGTAAGGGCCAAAATGGAGAGTTACATGTCATGAACTGCTCAGCCACCAGGATTTCAAACTTAAGCATCACGGGTCGCCAATAACAGCCATCAGGTGGTCTCATTGGGTAGGATCTTACACCACTTCAGAGGTGTAGTCGGGTCTTCTACAGTTCCAGATAACTGGGCGGGTAATCGATGGTAATGAACGTCCTAGTGCCAGATATCTGAAAGTTTTAATGAACTAATCAATTGCATAGCAATATATATATATATATATATATATATATATATATATATGTGTGTGTGTGTGTGTGTCTCTCTCTCTTTCCCTCTTTCAGTTTCTCTCTCTCTCTCTCTCTCTCTCTCTCTCTCTGTCTGCCTGTCTGTCTCTATCTCTCTCTCTCTCTCTCTATCTATCTATGAGTGTGTGTGTGTGAGAGTGTGTGTGTATATGTGTGTAAGGTAATCCAAATGACTGGTAAGTAAGTGGTGATTCTAATTGGGATCTCCGAAATCTCACTGTACAACCATACTGTATGCTCTTGTAGGATATATATATATATATATATATATATATATATATATATATATATATATACTAGCTAAAGTACCCGATCCATGACCGGACTAAAATGAAATTTGGATCACCAGGGAGTGAGAGAGAAAGTGGGAGACAGTAGTTAGAGAGGGGGTAAGAGGAAAATAATTCTTGAAACTAAAATCATTGAGAATTTGTATATTTCAGGATTTGTTTTATAGTTTAAAATTATTTCATATCATTATACAACAAATTGAAAGTATTCGTTTGTATATTTGTTTGTTATTGTTTTAAATTTTTTGTACATGACAATAATTCACATTTAGTTCTTAATTGCATGTTGAGTTTAAAAAGAAGCTGAGAATCGAAAATTTAAATTCTTCGTATTGCAATATCTATTTTTGCTAAAACCTAAGATAGTATTATAGGGACCACCAATTAATCAGTTTAGGCCATCTTGAATAAAACGGAAATATTTTGTTATTATTTATAATTAATTGATTTTTCATAGAATTTAAAAAAACTCTTATCGTAACTTGTTTTTAGCTACGTTAATTTTCAGTTGATTTAACAGTGCAAAAATGAAAACATTGTTTTTCAATCATAATTTTCATTATTTCCGTTAGCTGAAAAAAAGTTAAAAAATCATCAGGAGTTTATTTAATGTTTTTTCTTTCAAATGGAAAAAATTTTTCAAGAAAATATTAATTTTTCTGCAAGTTTCATAGTGTTAAATATAGGGGGGGGTAAATTTCACAGGGTAAAATTGGTGGTACCTAGTATTTTAAAAACATTGTTTAAAAACGTTTTGGTGGACCTGATTATCTGGACTCCCCCCCACCATCTATTTTTTTCCATCAGTTGATTATTATCGATTACACACCAATCTATCAGATTGAAAAAAAAAATTCTTAAAAGTTCTTTATTATTTGAGTATTCACGGGTGCTCATTTCCTCGTATAAGTTTATAGTAAATTGATCCCCCATATCGGAACCGCTTGAACGGAACCCAAATTATTTATTTATTTTCCCATTAAACTACCCCCCCCTTAACCCTAACCCCCCTAGTTAAAATTAAGTTTTATTAAAAAATTTATATTAATTACAAAACATCAATTTTCATAAAAGTTCAAATGTCACCTATGAAATCTCTATTTAAATATGCCAATTTTTCAGAACTGAAAAGTTGCACTATAAACTCAGCGATGTTTATTGACTTCACAATAAAGAGTAAAATCATAAAACTTAAAATTTAATTTGTAAGGCAAATTCTGAGGAATATTTTAAATTGTATTTTGAATAATAATTTAAATGTTGGTTGTTAGTTGTTTTGTTTTATCAACTTTTCGGGTAATTTACTAACGAATCATGTCATTTTGATAAACAAAGCGCTTACAATTTTTCGTACTTACATATAATTTTTTTTTAAATGTTCCAATAACTGGATATTGTCAGATAAACTTGAAATAAATTTCATCTTACAAATAATTGACTACTTATCTCCAGTCGGGCCTTCGACTAAAGATAAAACACCGGATTTTGTCCGTATTAGTAACCTTTGTTTTTGTTTTTTTTATCGTGGTTTGAGAAAATAATTAGTTAACGAACCAAAAGAAAAACAGTTTCTAAGGAAATTCGTCAATCTTATTGTTATTGTTAACCCTTTAAAACTCTAACAATAAAAATTAATAAATAAATTAAAGAATTAAAAGTCATTTTATTCGAATGAAAATCTTAGTTTAATTTATACAAATATGTAACCGTACTTACGACGTAAACTGATTTTCATGATACTTTTATTTACGATTAAATACGTAGTATTTTTTTTTTAACTCGCTGTAAAAAAAAAAAAAATCTATAAAAACACATACAAATTACATATTCAGAAAGACTATTTCATCTTATTACTAAATATATAAATATTTTAAAGATTTGATCCTAAATAGGTAAGAGATTCCGATCTGACTGATATAGACTGCACTGCTTGTATCACAATAATCATAGGCAGCGGGGCTATCCGAAGCCATTTTTTAATTTTTTAACTCGCTCTAAAAAATGATTCAATTGATAAAAACTCACACAAGTTACATATTTTGAAAGAGTATTTTCTTATCTTTCTAACGATATAAAAATTATTAAAGATTGGACCATAAATAGGCCATAAATTCGGAGCTGACGGCTTAGACTGCAAAATTAATTCATTAAAATCAAAACTTCGCTGCTGTTATCGCTTTAACAATAAGCAGGCAGAGACAATATTTTATTATCAGGAGGGGCTGATATACGGACAGTTCCGCAAATTGGGTGATTTTGGATTAATTAATCGATTAAATCCCTTAATCAGTAAAAATCAATAACCAAATTTGGAGTTTTTCTTAGTTAGAACTATATCAATGTGTATGCAAGATTTTGAATCTGAGTGACCTCCCGTTTTTTTTGTTATACGTCGACACGTACATACCAAATCTCTGTTTTATATATTAGTATATATATATATATATATATATATATATATATATATATATGGGGGGGGGGTAAAATACGTCATTGATTTGATTTCGTAGCTTCATTAAATAAAGTGAATGTTAATTAACTGAGATTATTATTATCAATCGATATGATACCTTCAATGGAATGATTCTAGTATATGGTGAGTTATTGTAGTTGAACTAAGATAGAACTAGGATCCATACATTGATATAGCCAATGATTAATATGTAGAATCAAGTTTACATTAAACTGTTTTGATTGCAGGCAGAGTAATGATTTGTCTAATTATTTGTTTATAATGTCTCCTTTTTTTATCTTCTCGCCTTTAACCCAAAAATCATTTCACTGAACATATACCCAAATAATATAATATGTACTTATGGATGAAATTCTTTTAAGTAATTCAATCGATATTTCCCAAAAGTATCCTATTACGTTAATATTAATTATTGTAACGTAATGGGCTTTTTACAGCATTATTATCGTATACGTAATGTTGTGGGGTCTTTCACAGCACCACCACGTCTTCAAAACACACGGTACTATTAGGACTTGTACACTTTCTATCAGGGGCTTGCAACACTCGTTCGTTTACAAGCGCACACAGAATTCCAGCAGTCCTTCAAGTCCACGAAAGAACCCTTCCTCTTTACTTTAGTTTTATGGTCAGGCAAAGGTATCACGTTTTAAGACAAGTGGTTCTTCGTTGCGGTCAATTAAATTTTTATCTCCACGGTTATATTTGGGTAGGGAATCTCATTTCATTGATAATATCTCCCGTAGTATTTTCCCATAGTAACGAAGATGACGATGGCATTTCTTTTCATAAATTTATTCACTGCAAGTTATTCTTCTTGAGAGAGACAGAGAGTCGGCTTCCTTGACAAATATGTTTTTGATAATGCTCTTAAGTTCGTCTCCAACGGTCAGTACCAATTATCAAGCTTCACACTCAGCGACACCAGTCTCGATTCAGGACCTCAGTCGCTCGCCTATCTACTCCGGCAGAACTGCCAACCCCGACTGCTCTCGGCAAGTTCCGTAGCCCGACCGTCAGACCAGCTCCACTGCCCCAGACAAACTTTAAAATCTAAGGTTCCCTCATTATATAGAAATGGGTGTGGAACTTTCTAGAAGATCATTAGAATGTTCTAACTGTTCTAGCAAATTGCACGTGTCACTTAAGAGGTCAATGGGTCAAACCGATCAAAATAAATTTTAACAGCAAAATTCTACACTTCCTGGCTATCGAACCGAGTCACAGGTGATAATGAGAATTCCATTATCTTCTTGCTCTACCGAATGTTTATATTTCTTTTCGGGCCGATTCTTCTAAGAGGCCACCCAGTAAGATCAGAGAATCATACTACATGTATTAAGGTTTCTCTGTGTCTGGCACAAGGCCACAAATATGGAGTTCCCGGGTAAGGCACGACCATTATGCTACATTATGTTACGTAACGCTTTCATTTCGGAATGGAGAAATGACGTGTAAACTTTTATTACGTTACGGCTCGTTATTCGAATGGAATGATGATGTGTTGATGTAGAAATTAATTGTATAATTATCGATGGACTGGTACTGCATTGGAGAGAACCTTGATTCCTGGTTGCTGAGTCTATGCTCGAGTTGGCTGACGATTCCTGGATATTTGGGGTCTAGAAACCACTGAGGGATATCTTGCCTTGTGCCATTAATGTTTTTAATAAGACAAGGCCATTTTTTTTCTCATGAGATTTTTTTATTTTCCCCAAAGGTACAAATGCCGAGTGCAATAGCCCATGTCTTGCTGTCTCGGCTAATTGTCGCAGACTCAATTCACACTATAACTTCTCACCCCTCATTTCTCCCACTTTACCACGTCTCACAGATTTTTCAATAGATGTGGCATTGATGATTCATCCTTCAAATTTTGCATTCTCATCTAACACATAATTCTTGCTATAAACTTTTCCGTGCTAATCTACAGATCAGGTTACACTCATGGTTCCACCCTCCCCATTATGTTACAATTCTTCTTCTTACCATCTCCTCTGAAATCATCAAAATTAATCTTACTTTTTTTACGCTATTGTTGTTTTTCATCTGATAAGACGATTTGTTACAAATATTACGCTAGTAGCAAAATGGTACAATCTTTGATAAAGTTAGTTTTTGAAATCTGACTTGGGAGTAAATTTCGAGTTAGAGGTGAAATATTCATAAAATAGAATGATATTGTAGGTTTCTTACAGCCGCACGAGATAACCATTAGATTCTTGTATTATATAAAAGTAAGGAAATATAATTAAAATCTAATTGGCGTTACAAGCCCCCGTAATTAATTAGGTATATGTTTATTTAAAAATTGAATAGACTAGCTGCCAGAGCAAGATTTTATCAAACTGTAAATTTGACAACAAAATCAATATTCTGTCTTTAACTTTGAAAGAAGCCATTAACATAACACATTTTGTTCAGGCAATTAAACTCTGTGTTCTTGGTGTTGAGAAACTCCTACACATATAAATTGAAATAAAGCCACTTGAGTTCCTGGATAGTGCAGGCGGTTTTCTGTCGGTATCTAGTGATTAATATAAAATACATGTGGGTTATATTGGCAACTGATATGTTATGATTGGTTGATTGATTTAAATGATATGTCAACCCGTTTAGGGTTACTTTATGTCAAGATGTGTTCATTGTATGTTTATATTTATTATTATTATATTAATGTATTAGCACCATGCAAAATACAAACAGTCCCGTCCAGGATTTTAACTCGTGTCACAGTGTCCATTTCCGGCGACGATAACCATTAGTGTACGAGCGCTAAGCCTTTAAATCACATGAATGTTATAATCAATTGGAAATAACTAAATAAAAGTTATAGATATGTAATATCATTTATCTAGTATGAGAAAATATGAGAATATGGGAAAATATAATAATAATAATAATAATAATAATAATAATAATAATAATAATAATAATAATAATAATAATAATAAACTAAATTTTGACCATACAACAAAATGATATATGTGTAAGCCAGAATATATTCTTGAGAATGAAACGCAGAAAATTCTCTAGGACTTTGGGATAAAGACGGATCACCTTGTACCAGCCACAAGACCAGACTTTATATTGATTAAAGAGAATTTGTCACCGGATAGATTTTGTAGTTCCAGCAGATCACAGGTTGAAGATGAACGAACGAAAAGATAAACGAAATACTGGACCTTGCCAGAGAACTGAAAAACTGTGGAATACGAGAGTGAAAGTGAGTCCAATTATAGTTACCAAATGTTTAGAAAACAAACAAAAGGAATTGTAAATCAGAGGAAGAATCGATATCATCCAGACAAACAAAACCATAGTTAAGATCGGATAGAAGACTCACCAGAATCCTGGAGACCTAAGGAGACCTGTTTTCACTTAGACTCCAATGAATGACTATCAGTTTACGCTGGAATGAAAAACTAGCAAGGAGTGAAATAATAATAATAATAATGATAATAATAATAATAATCTATATATAATAGTACCATCTAGATTATTCTCGAGGCACTTTGTCAGGGTCCAGGTGGTGCAGCCATACAGCAGCACTAATATAACCACAGCCTGGAAGAATTGTTGCTTTAGCTTGTCAGTGAGATCGGATCTCCATATTACTGATAGTGTGTTTGTGGCCACCCATGCCTTTCTTATTCGTGTATTAACATCACTTTCTGTAGATGAGATATTACTACCTAGGTAAGTGAACTGTTCTACTGGCTTAAGAGGCTTACCGTCAAGTGTGGAGATGTCTCCTTTCTTTTTGAAGCACATGAACTCTGCACAAGAATGCTGCGAGCAGTCTTGAACAAGTCATGGAAGCAGCACCCCACAAAGAAGCAACTATATGGTCACCTGCCCCCCATCTCACAAACCATCCGGGTGAGACGGACTAGACATGCAGCAAACTGCTGGAGAAGCGGGGATGAGCTCACAAGCGACGTTCTCCTGTGGAAGCCAACACATGGACATGCTAACGTAGGACGCCCGCTAAGGACCTACATTGACCAACTATGCGAAGACTCTGAATGCTGCACAGAGGACCTCCCGGGGACCATGAGTAATAGGGAGTGTGGGCGAAAGATTGTCATGGGTATCTGTGCTGCGCGTGCGACATGATGATGGTGATATATAATGGAGGGCCGGATTAGTTCAGTCGGTATAGCGTTCGGCTAGAAACCACATGGTTCCTAGTTCGATTCCGGTCCTCGCTAACTCAACATATGAGTAGCACAGGGATCTGTGCGGTAAAGTAAGGAGCTGATGGTAGGTGTGGCACTCCACCTCAGATGCCAAAACAATCTCCTTGGTCTAGCGCTAGTGAAAAGTGGATAGACTCCCTCGCTGATTGGCTGATACCGACTTTAGGCCGCCCCGACGACTTTACTTTTACTTATATATAATGGAGATACGGGGTATGTCTGTCTGTCTGTCTGTAACCGAAACTACGTCACTGCTTACGTCACAGTACCCTCCTCGGGGATTGCGTAAGTTTATCAATTAATTTATAGTCAAAATCATTACTATCTAGAATAACGAATAATCATGTATTATATATACACATTAATTTAGTATGCTGCATTAAACGGTTCATATTGCTTATTAAAACAAGTTTTAATAGATTCATGTCCGGTATTATTGATTTATATATAGTTTGTTTTATTTCAATATATATTCAACGTATAGAGCTTTACGGGAAAGTTATTTACAAACAAGAAATCGTCACATAATGGTCTTCGACATTAAATTTGAAGACGCCTGTGTATTTAACTGTATCCGGTTTAGGTTTCTACATGTCCGCTTTTCATTGCGAATCTGTTTACATTTACTTAAGAAAGAGCGTTGCAAATATCATTTTGCGTAATATTGGACGCCGATAAAATCGGATAAAAATGTTAAAAGTATATATTTTATGCACTACAATTAGAGTATTCGTTAAATTTTATCAAATTGTGTAGAATTATGTAAGTCGTCTGTCGTAAAACAAAACAAACATCTCAGTGGAGTGGAGTTAATAGAATGTTTTTATAAGTAATTGATTTTTAAAAACATATTAGATGTGTTATTTTATGTATTTGATTTTTCCCCGCTACCTCAGACAATATCTTTCAAAAATTAATCTTTACACCGCCCGAAGGGTGTTTCTTTTACTACTACTACTACTACTACTACTACAACTACTACTACTAATAATAATAATAGCGAATACAGACCCCTATTTGGGTTGCAAATATTTTAATGTCTTTGCTTTTGCAATAATATATTCGTGATCTGTCATTTCTGCTGACTGATTGCAACGTACTCTAAAACGTCCAATCATCATAACATACATTGTTGATTATTTTTCACCGGACACGGCTATTCTTTCATAATAAAGCAGATACATGCATAGGAAAGAAAGTATTCCCCAGAGGCTAAAACTAACATCACACAGGACTTACGGTGAAAACACTCAGAAAACCACCCAAAAATAAGCAAAGTTGCCATAATTAAGCTATTAAGTACAGATGTCCCTGCTATTTCCCTATGTATGGCCTGTAGAATACACCGACTGCACCTATGCAAAGGTGTAGGTCTCCCAAATGGGAACGCCTTTTGGTCGCGTGTGGCATCCCGTGGTGTCCTTTGGCCCTCACTTAGACTAGACGGGCAGTCGGGTATGCCCCATTTGATCAATCAACCGGTTACGGCAAGCTCTAGCACCTCTATGATTATCCCGACCCTATTGTGTTTATGGCAAAGTCCCGGCCCTTTTTATCATATATGTGCTTGAAGGCGGTGACTGAGGGTCTTATTGTCCTTGACATGACGTTAAACTGCATCTAGTGGTGAAGTTCCAATTCTGGAGCACTTCATCACCATTACTTTCTGGTCTACTGGGTGTGGTAGTACGTTAGGATTTCATCTATGGGTAAAATCGATCAAAAATGAGTTTTAAAATGTGCTTGCAGAAAATTGAGTTTAAAAAAGGATTACTCAACAAGAATTAATAAAACAAAAGCATATTTGGTATAAACTAAAGCAAGGGTCGACTGGCAGTAGAATCAACTAAAGAAATAACAAACTAACCAATTTTGCCAAGGTAATTAGTACGAAATAAACAGCCTTGTCAAGACTTTGAACTCATGAATATCAGTCTATTCAAGGCAATATCTTTTAAATATATAAGCTATCATTCTTACTGTCAAATCATATTGAAATCACAAGATAGCCGAAGTTAAGCAATAATGAGCCTGTTTAATACTTAAGTGACCACTTAAGCAACTGAAAGTACTGTAAGAAATCAAAATGACTTGATTCGGTATTAAATGACCAGAAAAAGAAAAAAAGAAACAAAAAACCAATCAAGATATAACAGTGGTATCAACCAGTGCCCCGGTAGCAAATATGTCACATTATTTTTACAATTAAATAAAGATTATATGTAATTCTTTTTGCATATAGTTATATGCACATACACAAATGCACGGACACAGACACAGGCATATATATATATATATATATATATATATATATATATATACATACGCACTCACACACATATACAGACACATATACACAGAGAAACATATATATATATATATATATATATATATATATATATATATATATATATATATATATATATATCTTGGAATTTGCGTTTCAAAGATACCTTAAATCTTTTGTTATAGTTTCTATATCTTTAATTATCAAATTAAATCTAAATTCGTTTTGAATTGAAAGAAAAATATCTCATCATTTACAAAATCTTATGAAAGTGTTTGAATTAAAAACAAGTTTGTGAACAATTTCTGTATTTGTTGAATGCAAAACAATTTTAAGATTAAAGAAAATTTAAAATATCTTCACAACCCAATATTTCGTTAAGCTATAGATTTAAAAAAAATATTTATTCTAACATTCGAAATAATCTGATCATTATGATAAAAGAATAATCGTTAAAGGAAGAAAACCACAACTAATAATACAATTGTTAACCCTTAGAATTATTAACAGATGTTTCTAGCTTTAACCTCGCAAATGAAATAGACTTCCTCAATATCATTATCAATATTATCATTTAATTTGACTAATAATAATAAAGTTATATGCCCAAATTCCATGTTCCTCCGACCACTTGCTCCGCCAATGATTCTGTACCAACGCTGTATATTCAAAAACTTGTATTTTCAAAAACCTGACAGGGCTTCGTCGGAGCTTACTTGGTCGGCCGTTGATCACAGCAGGTTGCCAGGAGTTGGCATCGCAAAAGACAAGTCAACCTATCCGTAAAAAATAGCAAATATCTATTGAAACACTATTATTTAATAATAGTACATGATATATAAAATATCACATTTGTTTTAGGGAGAGGAGACAATAATTATTTTTCCAGGTGCTATTCTGCATGATTACCAGTAATGATAGTTGGGTTTCCTAACAGGTGTTTTAGCCTTTTGGAGAGAATTCTTTGATCTCTCTCTCTCTCTCTCTCTCTCTCTCTCTCTCTCTCTCTCTCTCTCTCTCTCTCTCTCTCTCTCTCTTATTGAACACTATATAGGGAGCTTCCCCGGAAACAACCACCTCTGATTTGTCAGCCAATGAGAATTCCAATTCTCCAGGGGGAAGTGTAACGATCATACGCATCAGACCTGTTTGATTTAAGCTCTGCGCCAATGCATTTTAGGAGGATTATTGAAAAGAGCTGACTCTGCAATTTTTATTGCTTACGGTGCATTTTATTCTTTGGGAAAAAGCATTCCATGTTACAGAAATGAATTCCAAAACAAAAAATCTTGTTGAAGTATTATGACCTTCTAAAACCATATTTATTTAAAAAGTGCTCGTCAGCTCATTCGTTCAATAACTTCCTTGTTAGTTGATGCTGAATTATTTTATACTTTGATGCTAAGGATATTTTGAGGTCTTAGGTATTCTCGGATTAAATAGCCATTATTCCGAAATACTTACGAAACCACCACTGCGTAGCTACGATAGCCTTATCAATTATTAAAAGAAGTTTCAATCAAACATGCACGATGTTCACCATTACATGCCATCAATGTTAATTTGCTGAAATGTCATAGCTGTTGTTGCTCAAATACACCTCCCAACCACTTATCGCTATTAAAGCTTGAATTTGGAATTTGAAATCCTGGAAATCATTGCGTCAGATTCTGTGCCCATTAGAAAATATGGAATAGATGCTTTAAGTAAGATATATGATAGATATTACCACAATTCATAGAACAGTAAGTCCCTGTCAATCAGAAATCCAAGTTTTATAACTTTATTTTGTTACGAAAAAAGAAAGAAGAATTTGGGTATGTTGGTTAAGATTAAAAATACCTTTTTGTGTTTAAAAAAGAAAGAAATTATACTGGAGAAAGAAAGAAAGCAAGAAAGAAAGGAAGGAAGAAAAATATGTTGAAGAAAGAAAGAAAGAAATTAATTATACTGAAGATAAAAGAAAGACGAAAATGATGTTAAAGAAAGAAAGAAAGAAAGAAAGAAAGAAAGGAAATAATTATACTGAAGAAAGAAAGAAATTATTTTGAAGAAAGGAAAAGGAAAGGAATAATGCTAAAGAAAGAAAGAAAGAAAGAGTAAGAAAGAGAGAGAGATTATAAGGAAGATGAAAGAAAGAATTTATGCTGAAGAAAGAAAGAAAGAGAAAATATACTGAAAAAAGAAAGAACGAAAGAATGAAAAAGAAAGGAATGAATCAAAGAAAGAAATTATGCGAAAGAAAGAATGAAAGAAATTGTTTATGGACGGTATTATATATTTTCATACAGTTACTTTAAAAATGCTGGTTCTTTTTGAATACTTAAATTTTCATAGATTTTTCCGCTTGCTTGCATAGCTTCCAATCAATGTATTCCTTCTCGATACGTGGACATCTAAGAATTGTTATATTCTGATAGTAAAATACAGCTTCAGATATATTACCAACTACAACAGCAACAATAATAATAACAAAAACAGCAACAGGAGACTGAGAGTTTCGGATGATATAAATAAACTTCGAAACACTTTACATTTTCAATTATTTTTCCGATTTTCAAAGAAATTTAATGCTGCTTACCCAAACGTATATTTTCAGGGCAATTTAATCTTGAAAACCTATTTAAAGTCAACCTGAAAGGAATTATTAGTGACCAGATTATAGGTTTGCAATCTTTATCTCATTTAGAGCGTTTCCAGGAAATCGCAACATCTGATTATCGTTTCGTGACAAAACAAAGACAAAAACCGCTACGTCATTCGGTACATGATAAAATAAAGAAACCACATTTAATGGGTACTTTACTTGAGAAAGTCAACACACACACACACACACACATACACATACACACACACACACACATACATACATGCACACAAATACATACATGCACACAAATACATACACACACGTGCACACAAACATACACATACACACAAATAAATGCATGTACACACACACACACACACACACACGCACGCAAACACACACACACACACACACACATATATATATATATATATATATATATACTGTGTACGTTTAGGTGCGCATACATGAGTTATGTGTGTTTGTGTGAGTTTGCACACGGTACAACTAATACATAAGCAGTATGCAAATATCCATCTTGTTTTTTTCATGTTTGTGGAATATATACCAGTCATGAAGTTTGAAAAATAAAACAGACAAATGTGCTGATAAAATGAGACCATCAGACCATTCCCCACAAGTTATAATTAACTCTTCTTTTTAGACAGATTGATGAATCTAATATTGAACCATTTATAATAAGTTATACTCCATTACGTAATGGCTAGCACACTATTCTCGCTTACTATGGAATAGTGAGTTCGATCCTCACTATTTGGAGGTGTTATACTTGCAAGCTTGCTTCATATCCCTCTGGGGTAAATACCAACTCCCAGATAAATATAGGACGTCTCATCATAGCGAAATTGTTATCAGGTTAGTCCCGCAGATCGATTACTACTGAATAGAGAGTTCGATCCTTGCTGGGTTGGAACCTCGGTTCATAATATACCCGTAACGAACGGAATTAGTAAATACGTTTCATGTTCATATCTTTTGGTTGGTTAGTTTTTCGATATTTCAAAGTTTTTTTAAACGTATATATATATATATATATATATATATATATATATATATATATATATATTATATATATAAATATTCCGTAGTAAGGATCTTTCCATGTGTGGTTTAACCAAGCTGATGCAGGTAAACCGTCTTGAGAGCTCAATAGGTTGAAAATGGAAATGAATCCGACGATATGTTGAAAGGAAAAATAAATAAAGGAAAGGAAATGTTGAATGAATAAAATAGATTTACTAACACGTGTTTCGGCCAGGAGTTTGTTCATGTATACATGTATTATAATAATAATAAAATAATAATAATAAAATAATAATAATAAATTGAATACCTGTGTACATGTACAAACTCCTGGGCGAAATACGTGTTAGTAAATCTATTTATTCATGCAACATTGTCTTTCCTTTATTTTTCCTTTATATATATATATATATATATATATATATATATATATATATATATATATATATATATATATATATATCATTGTCTAATAATAATCATTTGTAAAAATTATCTTCAAGTAACGATTTTAATACAAATAATTTAAACACAGTAATGGTTAAAAGATATTCCTATCTTATACTGATAGTTTACAAGCAATGATAATCTTTTTGCACACTTATATGGTTTCAAGTACACATAATTGTTAACACATCTATTTAAACCACAAATTATATCCTAACAGCTAGTACTATCCTGAATCTATGTGGACCGGGGTGAAATGGTCCCAATGGGGTGGCTCTATACTGCTCCACTTTACTCTCTTGACTACCAGGTTCACTCTCACACGGAATGGTAGAAGCTGTTAGAAATCCATCTAATGGACAAATATATCTGTTGCAAATGATTACTATTAAGTATGATTTTTTGAAAAAATGTAACTATAGAAGCAAATCAATATTATTATAAAATATGTATTTATTTTGGAAATGTATGACTATAAGAAACGAATACTCCAACCCATATAACTGTGGGCTAATCCTTTGTATTAGATAAGGTTACTTGATATCATATACGCGTGTCAAAAGAATTGATTATCATCGTAGACATTTTTTTAAATGCGATTAAAAAGGATTGCAATGGAACGTTGAAAATAAAGATATGGTTATAATCCCATATTTAAAAATGACCCAAATTTCGGGATTAAATTACTAATGAAGGGTTAACATGTTGCATTATGGTTAAGGAAATAAATAAATTTTATATTGAATAAATATAAGTTTGTATTGTCTAACTATAGATGTCAAAAATGTAAAATTGTTTTTACACTATTTCTCTGAATTTTTGAGAGGAGGTTTGGTAATTTTTATCATTTGTATTATTCGGACTATTGTCCTCATCTTCACTGTTATCTGTCCAACGTTTTTACACATTTAAACAAAATATTATTAGATTTGTCTGACATGGGAAAGGAAGAAAACTCTGTTGTTTTAATAATAAAGTCTTTAATTTAAAGGAAATTTCAGTTAAAGATGGTGTGTTAAACATATCAATGGAAAAAAAGTCCTTTGGATGTAGTCATGTTGTTGTGAGCCACATTTTCACACTACATTGCATTTACTACGAGATTATCTGTTTGTAGGAGTCACTAAATTTAGCACGCAATTTGTGTTTTCCTTTGTTTTTTCCTCTTTGTACATTCAGGTCTTGTAGTAAAGACTTATACGAGCAAATGCATATATTTCATCTCCCATATTACGCCTCGTTGTCTTATTTATTACTAACGCTATGGATAGATCAACAACATTGATATTAACAATGAATTTTTGCTTCATATATCAGGGTACGGTTTGTACTTGGTGGAACTGTATTTCTTGTTTGATTGTTTTTTATTTATTTTTATTTTTATGTCATTCGACATTGGAATTTCTTGGTATTGTTTGCAAGTTATGAAAAAAAGGTAATATTTTTTTTTTTATTATTTAGTTTTTCTTTTTTTCCTTTTTTTTTCTTTGCCTTTTACTTGGGGATTTATGGCGGTTCAGATTTTCTCATCACATCTTTGTTTGTAAGATTTGTATCTTCTTTTAATCATAACCCCTTGATAATATAAACAAATAAATTTTCTTTCTATCTCATAATTATCAGAGTGACTTCTATCTTTTTTCCAAGAGTGCTGACAACATGGAATATTACTTCGGTAATGCCATAGATTAGCTATTTATGCCATACAGACTGCTTCTAATTTCAAAATATGTTGCATCATCAAAGGGAAAATCAAAGTGTTACATATCCAGATGCTCATTTTGTGGGTATATACACAAGCGTTCTTTCACAAGAGAGGGTAGAGAGATAGACAGGATATCAGAGAGATGAGAAGCATAACTTACTTCTTTCCTCTTATCTGGCCATTTGTGATCGTCTAGTCACCATGTACAATTCTATCTCTTCTTGATTCATTTGCTTTTTTCTTCTTTTTGTTGGCCGATCTTCTAACTAATGTATGCAACAACCAACAACGCCATACTGTTCTTTTAAAAACCTTTTATTTACTTAACTAAGTTTCTTTCCTATCTAACACAGCACTGATAACTAACCTAAATGACACATTGTCTTAACATCTTGGCTTTTAAATAGATTTGTATGTCAAGCATTGCTTCTTCTGACAAACTGACGGGACTGTTTCAGTCATGAAGCCCGTGTATGTCATTATAACTGTATAAATATGTCATTTTAATTATCCTACTGCTAAGGAATGTTAATTATATAACTATTTATACGTTCTATAACATTGAATATATATACTGTGGTACCCTGAGTTACTATTTTAATGTTAATTCAAATCAATTTCTCTATTGAAATAAACTGAAATGCCATGAATCCGTTCCAGCCAAACAAAACACACTAATGTTGTTGTTACGTTTTTTTAGACAAGAAAAATATAGCATAAATTATATAAAAACATATTAAGATAGAATGTAATGAATTATCTGCTGTATTGTTTATTTCTTTTAATGTTTTTCTTTGACGTAATAAGTTCGGAAACTTAAATGTATTTAGTGAACCTATTAACATAAGCGTATATGAAGCTTGCTCGTACCTCAAATTTTGGGTCTCAGGAAAAAGCAAAACAATCAACCGATTGACAGCTCGTAACTCTGAAAACTTAAATGTTTTATTGAACTTATTTTCATAAGCGTATCTGAAGCTAGGTCGTACCGCAAATATTAGCTTTCAACTCAAAGCAGAAATCGACAAAGTGATAGCTTGTAACTCAGATAATCCGTAAACCGGAGCACTTGTAAGTCAAGGTACCGTTGTATATGTTTTCCTCGTGATTATTTACTTTTCTTTGACACCGTGAAGTGTCCCATACGTACGACACGTCTCGTTTAAAAGAGACACAAATGAATGTAAAGCGAGCCGGATGATTTTCTTCTTAGCTTTTGATATTATTTTCCTCCATTTCTTTGTACTTCACACAACCATTCTCGAATAGAATCAATCAGTAATGAAATGAATTTAGACTGTCTGGTAAAAAAAAAAAAAAAAAAAAAAAAAAAAAAAATCCTAAAACAAACAACAGAACATCAAATGGTTACACCGAGATGAAAGACAAAGCAAATAGAGATGAAATGTTTGATGAAATTATTCTCTCAACAAAATGGCCCTCTGGGTATTTTTGATACCGCGCAAAAAAACATGGCTTAATTACGTTCAAGCAATTTTTGAAAAAGGGTGGACATTTGAGACTATTAACAACGCTGATTACTGACTGCTAAACATGTTTTGACTTCAAACATAGCTTGGGGCTTATCTGCCTATTCTTCATCAGACAAGCGTATTTTTTTTTGGCTGACAAATTTGAGTACACAATAATTATTGGGGAACGTATGCGTCTTAAATACAGAATTTATTTGAAGTTTGATAATTCGCTCATTTTTATTTCCAATTTTAAGTAATTACAGCAAGTGATTTACGCACTTATAATTTAGTCAGAAATTGAGATTAAAAAGAAAAACAAAAGAAAAACAACACACATTTAGGGCCGTATCCAATTAAATAATAGACATTCTACTGTGTGTACCTAGACATGGACACACCAGTGTAGGTTGATCAACAGAAACCTATATTAAATCAGCTCCGTGAAGATCTAAATGCTGCGCGGGAGATCTTTTATGGGCGATGACCCATAAGGTTAGGCTGAGAGAGAGAGAGAGAGAGAGAGAGAGAGAGAGAGAGAGAGAGAGAGAGAGAGAGAGAGAGAGAGAGAGTCCTGAATATTCTTCCTCTAATCTCGAGTTTCGTGGGGACTGTTCCAAGAGCCTTGATAATGATTTGTACCACCCTTACTTGAATGTTTTTCAGCTGTTTGGCAAGGTCCAGATATTTCTTAAGCTGTTTGATTACTTTCATTTTCACTCTGTGGTCTGCTGGTACTCCAAAATCCATTATATGACAGCTGAAGGCATGTGATGTAACCGCTACAAATAGCAATTGAACTCGAAAGTAACTATTACTTCACTGCACTAATAATCATACCGGACATTGGTAATGTCGAATTTAAATGGCCCTTTAATCGACGTTAACCAGTTCTGTAGCCGTAGTGCAAAATTATTGTGACAAGACAAATAATTCCGTTATTATAATAATATTCACGATATATCTGTAAGTCTTGCCAATGTGATCATGTAGCGTTATAATTTTAGTACGCTTCCTTGTAGACAATGACCCTAGGACAACTAATTGACAGCCGAGACAATAGTTTCTGGAAGTGATAAAAATCTGATGTAATCAAGGATGAAGCAACCTTTTCAAGACCAAATAAATTTCAGCATGCACCTTGAAAAGTGTTTCATATAACTGCACACACGACAAATGACCTAATTTGAGGAAATATAGAAATGGAGTACACCCTGTCACTCTAGTGGGTTTAAGACTAACCGCGTGGTGAAAGAAGGGAAACTAAAGAGCTTGCTTCAATTAATTATAGTCTTTCTTTCTATACAACCAATTATTATTTGATTTGTTGTCGTCTGGTGATGTTATCCTGTTGCCTATTCCTTGGGGCTCTATACTCCAGTGGCCACATGCTTTCAAGGAAAAGACATCTTACAAACATATTGTTGGATTGAAAAAGCATATTTGATTTCTATGTATCATTGGTTATTAAATATGTTATTATATCATGTGAGAGCATACACACACACAACTTAAAATAGTTTTAAATGACCCCCGGTATGTCTATTTATTTAACCGCATTTCTTACTGTAGATCCACCCCGATTAAGAAAGCTAAATCACTTATATCTTAACACTGTGTATTAAAATAACTAATATTTGATCGAACTTAAATCGATACATCCTGTTTGAATTTAAATTCCTATTCCATTAATTCATAAATTGATTACAGGATATATATATATATATATATATATATTATATATATATTACAATAATGGTACACAGTAATAACCTACTCGAGTTTCACCATAAGGATCTTCAGGGTTAAATCCACTGGATTAATCAAGATATTGATTAATTGCAGTCGATTGCACGTGAGTATTTTTTTGCGATGACAGTTGGTTATCATTGTGAAACTTGCATCAACTAACCATTGTGACCATTTTCCCCGTGAGTCACCTTTTCCACAAATACCATATATATATATATATATATATATATATATATATATATATATATATAGTCAGTTACTAATTTTACGATTGAGTTACCATTAGTATTTCCATATCTTTAACAGCAAATAAAGTTCTCTGGAGATGGCCTTATCCCGCCTTCGTATTGGAGTCATCTGCACAGAATTTAAGACGGAAATCTAAATGCATTTTTTCTCGTTTCCTCAGAAGTGGCTCTTCTATGTGGATGAAATAGTTTTTAAATAACCTTCACATATGTCTATGTAGTCGCGTATTTTTTACTGTAATCTCCTCCCGATTTAGGAATCTAAATCACTTACATATAACCACTGTTTGTATTAAAACAATAAATACTTAATCTAGTTTAAATCCATACCACTTGTTTTGAATTCAGATTATATGATATATATATATATATATATATATATATATATATATATATATAATATATATATATATCCAATTCTTCCTATGCCCAGGTACTAATTGTACGATTGAGTTATACATTGTTATTTCCATATCCTCATCTGGAATTAAAGTTCCCTGAAGATGGACTTAACAAACTACATTTGATGGATAATTAGTCCGTATGAAGCGAGGCCAATGGAAATTTAAAATAATTGGTCAGTCTGTACTGCCGCCTTGGTGCATATTCTTGTTATCAATTGTAAGACTTTAGTTGTCCGCTCGTATCGACCGTGATATTTTTAGAATTTACACTGCACGACTTTCAAAGTTGTACATATCGTAATGAGCTCTGCTTTTCTGCTTAATTACATTTTAACTGCGTACTTGTTAAGCTTATATTCGGTAACTATAACTATGCAAATGCTTTATCGATTGTAACTTTGTTCGTTACCATATATTTGTGTGTGATATAAACTTTGTTTATTCTTAATCTATTCCCATTTTAGCCAGATAACCGCATAAGCCTAAGTCTGCTTCCTGGGCACGTGTATACCACGTAGTACCTAAACATTGCATTAATAATAAAGTGGGGTTATTGGATATAGGCTGACGTCTGTGGCAACAAGCCAATGGAACCGAGCAGTTCTGGGTCTTAAATCACATAAAAATGTGTACAGTTCCCAAAGAGTAAAGAAATGTTTTTGCCGCATTGCATCAAGAGTCGATGACCAATAAATATATATTTATTATTTAAATTTGTAAACATGTATGGGAAAGTATTATCATTATCCCATAAATTATTTGGATGGGTATAGATATTTACATTGTTTTCATTCCTGTATTTCGTTCAAAATATTCTTTAAAAAATTACTCACCCTGTCAGACGGCTTAAAATACTTATTTTATGGATCCCTTGTTTGAGGTGTAAGACGTGATGTCCTGGGTATGACAATAAACTGCAACTGATGGTGAGGCTTTATTTCTCGAGATCTGGGGAGTGTGGTGTATACTTTTATTTCTCTTACTCCTAGGTTCACTCTGGCCCGAAGTGGTAGTAGGTATTATGGTCCCATATATTGTTCAATATATCGGTTTCAGAATTATTTGTATTCGTTAGGGCCGTGTAAAAAATTCAATCAACTGTCTACGTTGGCTCAGGTTTAGCTAAGTCGGTAGGACATCCGCTAAGGAACCACAAGGTTCCAGGTTCGATACCGGTCCCTCGCAAACTCAGCGCATGTGTGGCATGCGGTAAATTGGGAGAGCTGAAGGTAGTTGTGGCGCTTGATTTTACGCTCATAAATAATCTTCCGGGTCTAGTGCTGGCGAAAAGATATTGCTCTTTCTCGCTCTCCGCCTGGTAGCGAAAATAGTTCCCTCCGCCTATTTACTTATATAAATTTATGGCTTTCATTTTCTAGGGCATATTCTTATTTGTACATATACAATTTGTCAAATTATTTTTTTATATCAGCGTTACTGATGGTCTTTCACGAGAATTTGAGTGACAACAAGTCTCCTCAGGTCTCCAGGACTCTTCTGAGTATTCCAGCCTGCTTCAGCAATGCTGTTGTCCGGATGGTCTCAATTTTTTCTTTAGATTTCCAGTTACTCCAGGTTTTTTTCCAAGCTCTTTGGGACTGTTCCTAGTGTACCAACTACAATTGGAATCACTTTCACCCTCATATTCCACAGCTTTTTCAATTCCCTGACAAGGTCCATTATTATTATTATTATTATTATTATTATTATTATTATTATTATTATTATTATTATTATTATTTTACCATTTTCAAATTTTCACACCAGCACTAGCTGGTTGTCTTTAACTGGGGTCTGAGTGGCAGAAGGTCTCATCAGGTCTCTAGAAATATCCTCAGTATTATTGGATTAACGTAATAGAGAATAATAAACCTCTCTAGCTCACAAAAGTATGTGAATTATTCATACAATACTTGTCCAATATCATGTTTCTATAGTTAACAGTTGTACGTAAATTCTTGTTAAAGATAATAAAATCTGAAAATAAAATGAATACTGTTGCAGTGATTCTGTAAACGTCTTATTAATATGATTTAAGTTAATATAAAATAATCACGACTTTGCTTGTAGCGATAATTACAGTACTATTACTTTTCTGTCGAGTCAGACCGAGAAATATGGTAGAGATCTCGGGCAACGTGATTGTGTGGCGGGAAACTAAGTATAATCTGTAATTCTCTGTTTTATTTGCTGTTCCTTTACCAAAAGTAATCATCGCCTTTAGATTTAAAATTTCTGATTTTAGTCAGCCAAAATCACCAGACAGTCAATGATCCAAAAGAACAAGATTACCTGAACATTATTTTATATTATTTTTATTTTTTTAGCAACATCTATTCTTTGAGCTGAAAAATATCTTCTGAAAACAATTATGTTACTTTTCAGATGTCATTATCTGCGTAAAATGCAGATATACAGATAGATAGACAGAAAAAGAAAAAGAAAAGAGAAGTAATAGTTCTTAGAAGAAATCGGGGTGTAATTTAACAAAATATTCACATCGATTTTGAAAATATGGAAAATAGGAAAGTACTAGATATAATTATATTTTACTAGGAAAAAGTAGAAGAAATGAGGAATGATCGCTTCAAGAATAAATTAAATTATTAGATGTATGCATAACTTCCCAGCGGTCCTTATTTTTTTAAAAATCCAAATCCAAATATGTTCTTGTAGGATGCAAAAGATGGCTCATCTCGGTTTATGCCTAATTCTATCTAGATTATGACATTTCTGATGCTTATGAACTAAGTTGCCTTAGCACTAACAGTGAACCTGTTGTCTGGCTATGTCACTGACAGCAGCGTTCAACCACTGAAACGACCGCGGTGGATATGACAAAACAGTCATATGTGAGGATTTTTGAAAAGGATCAGGTAGACATTTATTAACCGGCAGATGACAGGTACCAACTTAGATTTGGCGTTGTGAGTTTCGATTTAGCAGTTCTTTCATCAACTAATGAATATCATTTCACGTCTTTGTGATTTGAGACCCATCTAGTAGTCTGGTTGAAACACAATAATAAAGTGAGACGTATTTTTCCCTGACCACGTGTTTGACTTTTTTCTTCTAAACTCGTAGCCATCTTTTCATCTCGGCTGTGTCTCTGACAGATTTAGTCAAGGCCCCGCAACACAATCCATATCTGCGTAGGAATGGGAATCAAGCGGAAATTATGCAAAGAATTGGCAGTGCTTATTTATAAAAATGTAAATTAGAAAAATTTTAGTGATAAGAAATTCTATAGATATTTGAAATTTAAACGGATCAGTAAAAAGAATATATCTAGTCATCGTTAAGATAGTTGTATCGATTATTACCCTCTCTCTCCCCCTATACCCTCTCTCTCTCTCTCTCTCTCTCTCTCTCTCTCTCTCTCTCTCTCTCTATCTATCTATCTATCTCTTTCTCTGTGTAGACGTATATCTATTTCAACGCCATCTGTATGCTACGCTGTTCACTAGAATTGTTGATTCTATCTAAAATATCGTTTTTGAGTTTCTAAAATCCTTTTAACTAAAAACATTACTGTACACAGACTTATTTGTTAATGTGGCAATCTGGGGATATCACGTCTATGAAATGTGCTTTTGATATCATTATATAACAATTTTAATTTCATGAAAAACTAGAGGGCACTCTCGATAGTGGTAATGATGCTTTGACTGTAAAACCATGCCTGGCTCCGTGTCATCATCTACTGATGGGTTTGCTACCCGCACTGTTATATTTGGTATATATATATATATATATATATATATATATATATATATATATATATAGATAATAACATTCTGCTTTAGAGTGGATTTGGGGGTGATGGTAATGAAGGCGTACTCCATACTACACTCAGCTCTAAAATTGAAGATGTAGTTTAATATCATATCAACGGCAATCCCATTTATTGGGGAAATTAACCCTCTTTAAGAGATACAGTCTCATAAAATAAGCCTGTCGTCAATGTGACGAATATGACTGAGGTTAAAAAAATATGCTTGAGCTTTATAAAATAGTGATAGAATAAAAGACCAGGAAGAGGAGAGTAATTGAAAATACCTTGTTAAAATAGGTGGTTTAATGTCTGTTCAGTTATTAATCGCATTGCTTCAATTGGTCCAAAATTATTTCGATTGAATGCAAATCTCATTTATTCAGTGCTTAAACGTGTCGATCAGCATTGATTTTCAATCAATTAATAGCCGGGTGCCTTTCAACAGTGAATATGTTGACGCATTATTAAAGCATTATTAAAGCCATGCCAGATTTTCTCAACTAGACCGTGATGCAATTTCCTTTCGAGCGATTCGACCCTAAATCACATAATTCCTTATCAAAGGTGAGTGATTTAATGCCAGTATCCAGAGAGGTAACAGAAAAATCAAACAAACGACAAATAGGAATCGTTATACTGCAATTGTAGTTCATTGTAATTTAAATACTTGCCTTTCAAAAACAATGGATTTCTACTGATTGTACGAAAAAATGTCTTTTCAAAGAAACACTTAATTGACGGAGTCTTTACGGAACAGCCTAAACATGACAATTAAATCTGTTGATTGTTGCTACAAACTCAAGTGCTTTTTTAACCAGCACCTAATGACCTTTATAGCAAAGAACAATAAGTACTAATTTAGATGTTGTCGAATACGCGTATCAACATGTGTTGCAGATGTTTGGTGTGTTGATTTGGAAATTCTCCCAGATGTTGAGAGGCAGTGTAAGAAAGTAATTCGAATAAGGAATTCTAAGGGAAACCAAAGCTCATTCTACTCAAGCATAGAATTAGTGGTTAACAGCAATTTAATTGTTTCTCTAATGTAAAGTAATGGTTTAAAAGTAACGGTAATTTTTAATATACAATGCTTTGACCATTCACTGACATGATGATTGTCTTCTAATTGGTCACTTCCTTTCGTGGAAACATCAGGTGAAATTGGAATTTGCAAGGTTCTACCTCAGTTCTTCAAGGAAGAAGACGCGTATCCAAAATAACTATTTCTTCTGAGCCTTACGGTTTACTTGGAGCTAAATAAAAGACATCTGAAAAATACCCGAATTCTTGTGTCTTACTAAAAACAACAACGAACACAGATGAAGAAATCCAAATGGAATAGGCAGAAGAACGGAGAACTTGTCCAGATTCCAAACAGATAATACAGGACCGATCAAGTATAGTAACAGATGAGTACAATATGATAAGATAGTGAAAAGAGGTATGGGACTATATAATTGGATAACCAGCTGGAAAACTTGTATTTCTGATCACAGACAGGCCGCTGATGGTAATAAAAGTTATAGTTTAATATTAAAAATCTTCTACCCCTAGATGTATATATTTAGTTGCAACAATGCAAAGATGTGTAGGTGCGAACATGACTATGGGAGTATGTACGCGTATAGGCGCAACATATTGGTATGTATATGCATGCGTTCTTGAGCGTATATGTACAGGCGTGTGTTGGGAGAGCTGTTTTATCAAAAGTATCAAAATGTTATATAAACAATTTAGGGAGATCGGCAGGTCTTTATATATGATGGAATAGAAAGAGAAGTTTTTTTCTTCAATGGTGATGATAAATAGGTCAATAATAAACTGAAGACTTTGGCGCAAGGGTTCACGAAATAAGAGTATCCATTATGTATATATATATGTGTTATTATAACCCTTGTTAATAATTATTTACGGAATTAGTCCTATCTGGACTTCTAATCGTCATGGATTTTTGTTGGGATTATCTTGGGTTTGTCATGGGTCACGTCTTCGTGTCCATCTTCTGTTAATTCTTATTTATAAACACAAAAAACAGTTTATTTTCGATAGTTTTCATTTACTTGACGACACGAGATCAAATTCTAGCTGTTTTGATTTCAGATAGACCTGGGAAAAGGTGTAAACCCAACAAATATCTCTCCAGCTATGGATTGAATTGTAACCTATTTAATATTTGTATGGCAACCGATCTAGGAGAAGTAAAACTCTGA
>CM042139.1:86998813-87158813 GCA_023376005.1 Doryteuthis pealeii | reverse complement strand
CTATGAATAACTAGGGAATCCTTCACTCTTTCCTGAATAAAAGCATCGATATTAACACGAACTGCTGTTAAATAGTAAACCCAATGGGTTCATCGATCGTTTCTTTTTTGTTCCAAATGTATAAAATAGAAACAAGGGAAAATAAATAAAAATGCTGCACAAAGGTGAATTTGACAACCTAAAAAAATGTCCATATTTGGTGACCTTATGTCTGTACATTTACTTGCTATCTGTGTGGTGAGGAAAATTTGACCCTAACTGTTCAATTTCCACCTGTGGTCGATTTTGTTTACAAGGGAAAATACTGCCATCGTTAAATTGGATTACAATTTGCAAAAGGTACTATATAATCCAATAAAAGGTATTTGTATGCGAACTGAAAAAAAACAGATTCCTTTATTGTCTCAAGAATAACGCTACACGGTGCAGTAAATTGGAGACTATATAAGTATTTGATGGAATAATAACTTGTATGTATATCTGCCCTACTATGCTTAAGAGATCAGTCTTTGTACAAGTAGAATAATATATAAAACGCTTGGATAGCTGATTTTTGTGCTGAAATTGGATAATTTTAGTGCAATGGAGTTCATCTTGCGCACTCGATTAAGGCGATTAATTGTAAAAAGTTTATATCTTCATAATTTCGGATTGTATCTATATAGTCTTCGATATATTATCATTGTTCTTTATGTTATGTTTTACTGGTCTCTATCTGAATTTTCATGACATTTTTGTTTTGGTTGTGTCAATTTTATTAATTATGAATGCTTTTTATCATTTTTCTCCCGGGTAACTGAATATTTGGCTCTTAGTTCGAATTTTAAGTTCCTAGATACTGCTTCTATTCGGGGGGTAAGAGTTTGTTTTATATTTGTTATTTGAATATGCCTATCAGATGTATCTTGAAGAGTATTAAACTTAATTATTACAGTTATTATATTTATATTATTATCGGCAGTAGACAATATCAGTTGAGCAGTAATATATATATATATATATATATATATATATATATATATATATATATATATATATATATGGTTAAAAGGAAATTATAAACGTACCGCTAATTCGGAAAGAATTGCAGCATCCACTGCACACATATGGTGTTTATTATTATAATGCAGTTTCGATAATAAAAAAAAGTAAATGTAAACTCTTGATTGTGAGTTTCCTGGATATGATCGTCAGGTTACCTGTTGAACCACATGTCATAAGATTTTACCCTGCCTGCCTTTTCCGTATATAGTGGATAGACGAGTATAGGTCGGGACACGTGGCTAATCATACCAGCATTCGGCTAAGTGTTTAAAGAAACCACCTCACGCTAGTCTTCTTATTGCCGTAAACATTCTAAAAGTCAACACGGTGCAATCGTCATTAAATAAATCATGCTTGCATATATATATATATATATATATATATATATATATATATATATATATATATATATATATATATATATATATAAAATATAACAGTGTGGGCAGCAAACCCTCCAGTAGATGATGACATTGGAGTCAGGCATGGTTTTACAGTCAAAGCATCATTACCACTATCAAGAGTGCCCTGGCAGAGTCTGACTACCACACTTTGTTGTCTTTTCCATAAAATAATGAAAATATCAGATCAAAAGCCAGCGCTTATTGATTTACTAAGCGATCCTCGAATATATATCATAAGTCACACATTAATCAAGGATGTTGAACAGTTGAAACATCCTTTATAAAATTGTAAAATTGTGACAGTTTTAATATCTTAAATCAAACGGAAGTTTGATTGGTTGGTTGGTTTGATTTTACGACATGTCAAACTTTGGGTTATTTTATGCCAAAGACGTTTTGTTTTATTCATTCTTGATGGGTATTCCATATCTTAAACACGTATTATTGTTAAACACATTTTTAAGCTCATTTTCTCTATTCATCTAATTGATGGGACCATAACGGCTTCTACCAATCCGAATCAAAATCATACTATATGAATAATTCTTAATTCAGAAATATACAATAAAGAATTTCAATGGTCTACTTAAGCTTATCTGCATGAATAGATAAATAAAATAATCTAGACTAAATAAATAACCTATCACAGACGTCGAAGACTAGCAGCCAACTTTCTTCTATCATAAATAAGGAACACCATTACAAAATCATCGTCTCATAAAAGTCTACAAATGGACAATAGCCATTGTTATAAACGAGGAATATTAGACTTTTTCTCATACACAAAGGAACGTACGCTTGCAATGTAATGAGATAAAACATCTTCAGAAGATTCAATGATGAAATGAAGAAAATATTGGATTTTATCCTTTTGGATTCACTCATATTTCTCCGATTGACGTTTTTATCAAAGTGTGAAAAATATTGAATTAGAATTTAAAATGTAATTCTGTAGATCTAAAACAAGAGGATAATCAAATCAATGAAGCAATTGTGTATCAATAAGTACACGATGAACAGAAATGAACTGAGCTCTAATTATTTTTTTTTCAATAAAAGAATCAATGGCATTGATTAAATCAATAGTGAGCCTTACATTGCATCGAGTCTATTGATCGGCAAGCGGCGATGCGGAAATTATTTGATTAACTTCCTGGTTCAAGAAACTTACAACCACGACTCCCTGTATAAAAGAAACCAGAGTTTTAATTTTCCTGTTGGTGAGAGATTAAAATAGAGCCAATTTGTTTCACAACATAGTTATTTATATAAGAATTTATGTAATGAAATATGGCATTTCATTGTGGTTTGTGATATAGTCTACAACTCTACAAGTAGTAAGTTCAATCCTGATTAATAATCTATATTTGCTGAGAAGAACAAGAAACATTCTAGAAACCAAGCCCTTTAGCAGAAATCTCATCAACGTAATAAACACCTGGGCTGTCCCACTCGTAAGATACACGGAACCATTCCTAAAGTCGACAAGAGAACAGCATTGACAGATGGACGAAAGGAAAAGGAAACTTATGACAATGCATAAGGCATTACACATGAACAATGACATAGACATACTATATATGCCAAGAAAATAGGGGGAACAGGTGTGGCCAACATTGAATATAGTGTAGATACGACAATCTGCGCACTTGAGGAATACAATAATAAAAGTAAGGAAGGGCTAATTGCAGCAGCCAGGAAAAGCAATTGCAACATATTGACAAGCATAATTACATCAAAAAACTAAAAACAGAAATGGGAAGAACAACAAATATATGGGTACTTCAAGCGACAAAGTGAAGAGATATCAAATCAGAAGACATGGACATGGCTAAGAAGAGGAAACCCCAAGAAAGGAACTGATTCACTTATGATCGCAGTCCAAAACAATGTTATTAGAACAAACTATATATATATATATATATATATATATATATATATATATATATATATATATATATATATTACATGGGAAGTTCTGAGACTCTGGCATACATGCCTTAGATGGAACCTTAACAAGTACTACCACTCCCTGGAAAGATGGACCTGGGATTAATTTCGAGGAAGGTGTACTCAGCACTCTCCAGAGCTTGGGAATTAAAAGTTAACAACTAAATGCAGTTCAACATCATACAAAGTACATTGAGGCCATCAACCACCACTTCTAGCATATATATGATATAAGGGAATGGACGTTTCCATAAGTGTAATATTGTTGGAACAGTCATATATGTTTGAGGGCTTGAGGTGACCAGCCAATTGGTCGGGGGGTGCCTTTCCGCTCGACCGTCTAGTTTGAGTATGGGCTAAAGGGAGTGTTGCATGTCATGGAAGTTCAACCACCAGTATCCCATCCTTAAGCATCACGGACAACAGGTGGCCCAATTTTTTTCCTTTCGATACAAGTTAAGTCCTTCGATAGAAATCTAGTTTACAAAAAATGAAATCATCTTTTCAATTGCCTTAATTTGGATTTAAAAAATATTGAATGATTCATAAAGTTTATTCCGTGATAGCAGACTTTTCTTGCTGGAAGTGAAGAGTAAATATTTTTGGGAAAAATAAATCCTTCGATTAAAATAAGATACATTTATTTCATTTTACAAAATGAAACCAAAGGGAATTATTTTTAGCTGCCTTAATTTTGATTTTTAAAAGCTTGAATTATTGATAAAGTGATCTATTGATAGGAGATATTTTTTAGAGTTCAATCCTTAGGCGAAAGTAAAGATGCATTATTTGATAAAAAAATTCAATTTATCTTTTTAAACAATAAATTTCCTGGGAAATCTTTTTCAGATACTTTACCTTGAAAAAAATAACTTGAGAGATTTATGTGTTTTTTTGTATGATGAAAATGCAGTATTTAAATACTTTTAATACAATAAAAACTAGAAGTTTTTTTGAGCGAGAGGATTAAGTTCATCGGTGAAAGATAAACCGTTAGTTAAAAAAAATAATAAATAAAATACCCTGGGAATATTTTGTGTTGCCTTAATTTTGAATAAAAGAAAACTTAAATGTTCGAAAAAGTCATCAGTGATAAAAAAAAAAAAAAAAAAAAAAAAAAAACAGCCTGCTATGATATTTTTCTAAAACAATAACATGTAGCAGATTTTGCGGTGAGGTGGTTCAGATTAATGTTTCCAGTTTAGTTACCAACGGTGTTAACTGCTATGTTAAATGAAAACTACCACGTCCGCGATTTGAACACATCTCATCATGTCCATTTTAAACAACGGTAACAATTACACCACGTGCTTACATTAATGGTTGTTTGGGTACTATCAAAGGCAGGTAAACAATAAATTTCGTGATTTTTCATTTCTTTTGTCTGTCAGCAACTTTCTGCTACATGGACGGGCTCTGTTTAGATTCAATTACAAAACCAACCATATAATCTGCTGACATTTCCCAATACAACCAGCCGTTGTCTAAACAATTTGCTGAATATCATAGTGTAGTAGTTGTACCAGTAGAAACGTAGTAATTATTATTATTATTATTATTATTATTATTAGTAGTAGTAGTAGTAGTAGTAGTAGTAGTAGTAGTATTTTATTTAATGCGAGTTTTTCAAACCAGTTATATTAATTTACTATGCTTAGCTTAGATGTGGCACAAGAGAAGGTTGGAGCGCCCAGTGAGAATCGAACTCACTGACAATGGTATGTGAATCTAGCTTGCTAACCATTACACCGCGTGAGGTGTCCTTTCAAACCAGTTATAACTGATTTCTCATAGGAGTCCGGGTGACGGCAAGTCTCCTCTGTATTACAGGACTAGCTATTTTAAGTAATGTTGTGAACTGGAAGATTTCAATGCTCCTTCTAATCTCTAATTCATCGAACCTCCTTTTTAATTCCTTAGAGACTGTACCAACACCTCCACCTACTATTGTTATCACTGTCACCTTTACATTTCACAGCTTTTTCTACTCGGTGACAAGTATTCTCACCGACCAGTGTCCTTTCCAAGCCTTTCGGGACAGTTCCAATAGCACCAATAACAATTGATATCATCTTCACCTACATGTTTTCAGCTCTCTGGCAAGAGATTCTTCTTCTTCTTCTTCTTCTTCTTCTTCTTCTTCTTCTTCTTCTTCTTCTTCTTCTTCTTCTTCTTGACATGGACATTTACATTTATTCCACGTTTTTGCCTTAAAAAAAATACCAGTCGCAAATTGCGATAAAAAATGCAAATAAGAATGATGGTTGATAACGGCAGACAAACTTATCAATAATAACGAATGACACAGTGCAATATAATGAGAATCTATCCAAACGATTGAAACAGCAAAAAATAGAACACCCGTCCAGAGGAGACAGATTATTGTCCAACACCAAAAACTAATTCAAAATACGCCGTTTCTTGTATTTGACTAATTCACTACGTGACGTATGAAAAAAATCCGCCCGCCTTAAAAGTTCGCCCAGTCTTTTATTAAGGTCTGCGACGACCGACTGGCTAATCAATGCATGTCGCTTCCATTACAAAGGTAAGCCGGATTTTTTAAAAGCTTTACTAGACGAAAAATGCAGTTGCTGCACGCCATGTGTTTTAAGGCATGACAACTGTTCATTTCATTTACATTTTACACCAAACACAAGACACTGTAACTCGTTTCAACACGCTAGGCAATTTTTACTACACGTCGTATGATATCCTACGCTTGCTTTCTTTGAGCAATAGACTCGTTCACGCAGACTACATTAACTTTGATGTGTCACCTCTACATCGTTTTGTAGCTGAGTTCTGTTTAGCTTAATAAAACAGTACTTTTATTACTGTTCTGAGTCTTGTTTTACTTTATTACACTGTGCTTATCTAAAAATGAATTGCGATCAATATTAATATTCATTCCGAAGAACCCTGGACTGAAAATGCCAGATATAACCATTTCTATTTAAATGCCTAGATATTGGCTCATTTACCCATCGACATATCTACAAGACTTTAAGGAAAAGTTAATATTCTTAAATGATTCATTTTAGTATTTTTTCTACAGGTTCACCTATTTTATACACATTTCTTCATCATTTTCAATTTCGTATATCTTTTTAACTTATAAGTAGTTTTTATTTAGTTGGTTGGTTGGTCGGTTGGTTTATTTTCCGGTATATTAACATTTTTCGATTTATTTAATGCCGGAGAAGATCATTTTATTATTCGATTTACTTACAGAACCTATTGTTGCTTAAATGATCTCCCATCTAAGTATTGGACAGGCTCATCTCTGCGTGACTTCAATGATCTATTGGGAACCAGTGCTTTCAACGCAACCGTAGAAGTTTTTATTTAAAACCATTGACGCATGCTTGCCCCTACTGCTCTGTATTCATACAATCTAATAATGAATTGTTTAGATTCTGCTGTGCTTTCACACAGATTAAAAAGAAGAGTAAACTGGAACGTCCACTTTATAGTCAACGACAATTTTCAACTGAATATAGGATGCCTTTTCCATGAAATATCGTGGAAATTTATGATGATTTGACGATATGGGAGGCGTCAGCCTCGAAGGAGTAGAATGTACTTGGTTGAACTTTGTCAAGCATGGCCTACTTGATTAATGAACCACTGGTGATTCTACCAAGAAAAAGTGATTGAATTCCCGTAAAAGCAATACGAATTTTGATCAAAAGAAGAAGTCGGACAGCAAAAGCGTTCATATTTACCAGGCAATTCTATTTCTGATTGTCTAATTGTACAAGAGAAATAACACAATGCTGATGTATTCGGTTTAAAATACTAAGCGTATATATATATATATATATATATATATATATATATATATATATAAGTTAAAAGAAAGGAAATGAATCCGACTGTACGAGTATAGATAAAAGGATATGAAACCAACACAATATGCTGTTAAAGTGAAAACATGTTATAACATATTCATAGCGTATATATTCATTGAATATAAAATCGAAATATTGTTCAATATTAGCAATGAATATGTTATAAATGTTTTCACTTTAACAGCATATTGTGTTGTTTTCATATCCTTTTATATATACTCATATATATATTATATATATATATATATATATATATATATGTGTGTGTGTGTGTGTGTGTGTGTGTATCTCTCTCTCTCTCTCTCTCTCTCTCTCTCTCTCTCTCTCTCTCTCTCTCTCTCTCTGAGTATGGCGCCTAGTTTTTATACACACAACACACACACACATATGAGTATTGAAAAAATAGAAAAGCCTGAAGGGTTCCAACAGATGAGTTTATTCTTGATGGCAATGTCGACGCTACACATTTCCGTTTTTGAAACATGTTGAAAAATTGTATTTGGATTGTGGGAGACTTGCGGAATATGAGAATTGCTGGACGTATATGATGAAGGGGATATTCAGTATCAGCCGGTGAAGATTTCTGGACGCATGGAAGAACTAGTAACTGTGGTGTTGTGACGTGGGAGGAGCTAAGTTGATAGGGTTGGTAAAACCGATAGGTAGTGGGACAATGTAGGTCAGATGTTGACTCTATAATGGGTGCGAAGACCTGGGAAATAACTAAGTTGAAGAATTCCTTAGGCCTAAACTGTAGTGATCCAAAATTGTTTTTTTTTTTATGGTGGGGTGCTTTGTGCAGTGTTAGGAATGGTGAGTTAGTTTCAATTTTGCATAAAAATGGTGAAATGTTGATAAAACCGGGCCTAGTGTTTACCGTTTATAAAGTCACTATGGCACCTGCTTCAAAATTTTCTCTTAACCTTTTGTTGTCGAAGAATTATGGATATAATGATTTTACAATTACAAAAATTATTCCTGCCAGAAGTGATATGCTAATGGTCTAACACTATCAAAAAAGATATGAGATTTAAAATACATGTTTAATGAAATATAAATTTAATGAATAGCCCATTGTTGCATGGGAGATTATAAGTGCTAAGAATCGTAGATTGTGGTTGAATGTCAAGCTAAACATCTCATCAAACAATACCGCCCCATTTATAATAAATTTGAAATTATTAGCAAATTCCGATACGAAAAAAAGAATTTGCTTAGACAATTAGTTTTCGACTTAGTCGAGAAAGGAAAAATGCATGGTAATATTTACATTTTTGTAATAACCGACTGTGATTGTTAAGGGCTATCTCCACTATAATGCTCTCTATCTTAGTGTTCACAGACGGTGTTTAAATTAATGAAAAATAATCATGATTTACACAAACATCTAAAAATATATTAATATCGTGAAAATGGTAGTTATGCTGGACGGCTTGTAACGACTAGAATCTTAAATGTGTTTACACATTTATTTAAAAGGTTATTCAAAAAGCGATTTTAATCATTGTCGACTTTTTAGTGTGTTTCACCCCAATATTGAGCACTGTAGATAAAAGTATGTAAGTTGTATTTATTATTTCTTTACAATGCTAATCTTAGTTATATTTTTAGAGTGAGGAGGGAAAGATATTCGATCACTTTAATAAATGGGTCTTTTCGCTTTTCCGCCGAAACTTCTGATGTTATTTCGTGGACTTTGCTTATATACACGTCGAAATCGAGCCAACTGTTCTTGTCTGTGGCTGCAGGCTATTTGATTTCTTTTCAAATGTATCTGATTTTTTGGTTACTTTTGTACCTCAGCTTCGAGGGGCTGGGCACTGTGGTAGGATTTCTTTGATTGCACCTCCTGCGTCCCACTAGGAAAAATTCCGGTATGCTTCGTATGCGTGTTTCCATCTAATGCAAATGATTTTTTTTTGTAATAGAATGTACATATCATTCGAATTTCTGAAAAGACGCAATGTAAATTAGTATTGATATTAATAGTATTACTTACACCATTTCGTTGCATTATATTGAAAATCACATCAATTATCGCCATTCGTTCACCCTAGCTGAGAACCACAACGCTTTGCGTCTATCACTAACCATGCTGTCTCTTACTTTGAAAACACGGACAAAAACATAGGAGAAAGAACTAAAACACAATGTCATCAAACCCTGACCAGACCTTCAGATGCACCCACTGCTACCGTGCATGCCTATCCCCCCATAGGCGTTAACAACCCCGAACATACTTGCAGTCAACGAGGACCACCCGCTTAATCTTCGCTCACGAAGCGAAGCCATGAAAAATTGGAAATCTGAGAATGTTATGATTTTTATTGAGCAGTGTGAATTTTATTTCCCATTGATATGTTTTACTGTCAATTAAAATTCTACTTCCAACACTTCCAACACTATTTGGACTCTGTTCTGGATTAAACATACATGAATTACTATTAATACAAAAAGCGTGTAACGTAGGACAGTGTTTAGCAAGTAGTTCAATTTTTCATTAAGAAATAGGATTGTACCGTCCATTCATGCCAGATGTTTTGGGCATTGTTTAGTCTGATTCATTTATCTGATGGATACATTTTTCTTCTAAATTTAAAACAAGACATATGTGAGAAGAATTCACTTTTTGATCGGAGGTAAATTTGTTCCGAAATTATTGACCCGCAATTTTAACCCTATCCTAATCTAATCTTAGTAAATATCAATAAACAATGATTAATTATTAACTTGATATTTTTAGAGATCAATTTGATTACAGCAAATTATCACTTTCTGTATATTAGAATAGACACAAAAACATGTTCAGCATAGTAAAATAACGCTTAAGTTAGTAACAAACATATATTATTGAATATACTTAATATATATACAAAGAAATATAATGGCGTAGAAGTCATCGCTATCATTAGGTTATGCTGGGAGTACGGTTATCCATGAAGATCTTGCGTCAACTCTCCCTAGGGAGGTCCTTTGTGCATCATCAATAATCCACACAATGGTAATCGATGTACGCCCTTGATGGACAGGCCACACAGTCGTGTATATATGCAGGTTTCCAAAGCAGAACACCACGTATGAGTTTGTTCCTGCTTCTTCAGCGGCGTCCAGCATTTGTTTTACTGGAATGGTTTGTGTGATAGCGGGCAAGTGGTCGTATAGCGTCTTTATTTTGGGTTGGTGACCACATGATTTGTTAAATACTGCACACAGCATTCTTGTGGCGCTCCCATCAGTTTTATTCTCTAAACGCAACGTTAGACTCCAAGTGGTGCAGTCGTGCAGTAGTACTGATACAGGTACAGCCTGGAAAAATTGTCACTTCACCTTACGAGTAATAAAGATTGTGTAGATACGGCAATCCGAGCACTTGATGAATACACTAGCAAAAGTAAGGAAATATTAATTGTAGCAGCGAAGAAAAGCAATTGCAACACAGTGACAAACAGAAATATATCAAAAAACAAAAAACAGAGATGGGAAGAAAAACAACTACATAGGTACTTTAAGCGCCAGACTCAGGAGATATCACATCAGAAGACATGGTCATGTCTAAGAAAGGGAAACGTAAAAAGAGAAACCGAATCCCTTATAATCGCTGCACAAGACAATGCCATTAGAACAAACTATAAAAAGGCAAAAATAGATAAAACGCAGCAGAACAGCAAGTGCAGAATGTCTGGAAATAGAAACGAAACAGTCAATCATATAATAAGCGAATGCAGCAAACTAGCACAAAGAGAATACAAGACTAGGAATAAATCTATGGGAAAGGTGATCCAGTGGGAACTGTGCAAGACATTAAATTTTCACCATACAACAATATGGTACATACACAAACCTAAACCTTACCTATAAAACGAGACGCACACGATTCTCTGGGATTTCGAGGTACAGACGGATCAGCTAATCCCGGCCAGGAGACCCGACCTAGTATTGATTGACAAGAAAATGAGAACCTGTCATCTCGTGGATGTTGGTGTCCCAGCCGACCACGGAGTAAAAATGAAAGAAAGCGAAAAGATAGACAAACCTTGCCAGAGAACTGAGGAAGCTGTGCAACATGAAGGTGAAGGTCATACCAATTGTAACTGGTGCCCTTGGAACAATCCCCAAAGCTATGGAAAAGAATTTGGGTGAACTAGAAATCAGAGGAAGAATCGAGACCATCCAAACTACAGCATTGTTGGGATCGGCTAGAATACTCAGAAGTGTCCTGGAGACCTGATGAGACTTGCTGTCACTCAGCCTCCAGTGAACCATCAGCTACGGCAGGTGTGAAAACTAATAATAATAATAATAATAATAATAATAATAATAATAATAATAATAATACGAAATAAGAATATATCGAAAATTATTAATCACATATGAAATACGTCTTCAAACTATCTACAAAAAAGACACATAGAAAAGTAAAATTGATTAGCAACAATGTGTTTAAGATCAAACTTTTCCCCACAACTAATTAATTGAATTAAATTAATTAGTTTTAACTATTCCTATCTAATAATCTTTTATCTGTACACATTTATATAGTTTCAATTTGGATTGGTTTACAGGCATATAATTTTGCAATTTGGATTTGTAAACGAATAAGTTGTGGGAAAAAGAAGGTTGGATGGTACAACGGTCGAAATGAAAAGTATGCATTCATGATGCATATGTTTACGTATATGCTATTTTCTTTGTGCAAGTAAACACAGACGTGTATAAATTTCGATTTTAATTATATGCATGGATATACGACTAAATTGATGGTACTATATCGGCAAGTCCATTTCTATACTAATATCAATGAAAATTAATTGAAATTGTATTAATTTACGCAATTTCTTCGCATGATGTGATACTAGGTCAGTTTTAAGCGAATTACATTGGTTTTAATACAGAAACTTTATTTTCATAGATTGCTAGCTTTAGTAAGAGTGTAAACAACAGTATGCTCTGCTATATTACCCATTCCTGCCTTTTCGAAAAGCATTTACATAAAATGAAACGCAGACATGTTCAGGATTATAACTCAGGTGGTCGATTTCCCATCCTAAGAAGATAAGGGTTACTGCACCTCATATTAATTGAAATTCTAGCAGCAACAATGATAATGTATGTGGGAAGTCCCCGTTGCGTAGCGGCTTACGGATAAACGAGTCCGAACTCCAGTCACGCTATTCCGTTCAAGTTCGGAGAAATCCCTTTGGGAAAACTAAGTATTTATCTACCCTTTCACCACGGGATGGATGCGATACTAGTTTGGGGCATCCAACATGAATCGAACTCGCTATTCATTATTGTTGGATCTACAAGACTAGCTTGTTAACCATTACACCATGATCGGACGCCCGGCCGTTATTAAAGCTATAGACCCCCATCGCTTTGGCTTTGAGTTAAATGGATTTGGCCTTACATAATACACGGAGTTTGATATGCCATTAAAGAAATAAATCAAAGCAAATATCATATAATATATTAGTAATTTCTTACTTAATTTTAATAGATAAAATCTTTACAGTTTAAGAATATAATTTTTATTTTGTATGATTTGGATTTTTCAGCTCTTCTCCTCATCTTTATTCTTATATCTACACATATATGAAAGGCTGTTGTGTATATGTGTATGTCCGGAGGACACTTCGAAAATAAAACAATTAACGACAAAGTAAATATATATATACATTCAATATCACCAGGTCTTGGTTTTTGAGCAAAAATAATGAATACTTTATTTATATTTGGGATGATATTTAAAAATTCAAATTTGTATAGTAACAGAAGGTAATTGAAATATGATGTTAATTGATTGAATTAATTGCCTCATTTATATTGTTTTTTTTTAATTGTAAATGATTGATTTAAAATTACTTACTATATTGTTATATATTTACGTGGCGATTTTATGGGGCATCCAGTGAGGATCTAACTTATGATAAGTAATAATGGATCTGCGAGACTAACTTTTAAAAAATCCCCCCTCAACCACATCTAGTACAAAGTATTTCTTCCAACGGTCTTCAGGTGTATCTTGTCGAACTTGGGAGCCTTCACGCAATTTCGAACCAAACCCTTTATTCAATCCACTGGGTAGACTAGTCTCATTACATTAACCATGACCGAGTAAAAGTGTTAAGCTATGTTAAGTCTCCTATGTTATTATCATCCTTGGTCAGTATTGAACATGAAGCCTACAAATTATTGTCACTTAGAACTGTATTATTTCAAGCCCTATATCCGTTACTTCATATGTCCATATGAATACATGGATATATAACCATCAAGGTGAGGACAACTGTTCGAAAAATCAAAATAATACAAATTATCAAGTCTCATCACAAAGATTCAGAGAAAATATAATTTTTATGTATAATATGTATGTGTATACACATATGTCTCCTTTCCTTTTGAAACATATGTACTCTGTTTTATCGGAGTTTACATGAAGGCCAATCCACAGAAAGCGATGTAAATACACGAATAGGAAAAGCGTGGTCGGCCACAAACAAATTATCAGTAATATGGAAATCCGATCTCACTGACAAGCTAAAGCGACAATTCTTCCAGGCGGTGGTTGTATCAGTGTTGCTGTACGGATGCACCACATGGACCCTAACGAGGCGCCTTGGGAATAAGCTGGATGGGAGCTGCACAAGAATGCTGCGTGCAGTCCTGAATAAATCGTAGAAGCAGCACCCCACGACGAAACAGCTATATGGCCACCTGCCCCCATCTCACAAACCATTCGAGTGAGACGGACAAGACATGCCGGGCACTGCTGGAGAAGCAAGGATGAGCTCATAAGTGACGTTCTCCTGTGGAAGCCAACACACGGACATGCTACTGTGGGCCGCCCAGCAAGGACCTACATTGACCAACTAAGCAAATATGCAGGTTGCTGCGCAGAGGACCTCCCTGGGAAAATGAATGATAGGAAAGGTTGGCGAGAGATTGTCATGGATATCCGTGCTAATAGCGCGACATGATGATGATGATGATGATGATGATGATGATGATGATGCACATATAAGTTACTATAGGAAAGAACTCATTTTATTTTTGGTAATAAGAACATTTTTATTAGTTTTACAACTGATAGAATTTTCCATGGATAAACCGTACAATAGGGACTCTACGGAATTTCTCACGTCGAAGAGAAATCCAAGAGATTTATTGTTATTAGCTTGACATTCTTTTGGTAATGAAGATTCGTAAACTTTAGTATTTTGACTGCTGTAGGACACATCACTGTCAACGCTTTGGATAATATAATGAATAGGTCTTCTACTTCCGTATTTTATAGTTATCGGGAGTAAGAAAACGTATGACAAAAAAATGAACCCATGCTCCTCAACTGAAATTACTAATGGCTTACTGAAACCTGCATCAAATAAATAGTCACGACTGTTTGTATTTCATCATAAACGGTTTTATTTTGTTGGCAAGCACAAACTCACGCTGTGCCTCAAGAGGTTAGGAGATCAGAAGGAAAACATACTACACATTATCAAGTGAAAATCAAAGATGACAAGCATACAGACGGCCAGGTCTATCTCAAAGGAGAACGAACTAATCCTCTCGTATATACGGTTTACATACTCTGATTTCTCAAAGATATATCATGAAAGTGTCAAATGTTTATAAGAATGTCCCGAAAACCTAAAGATAAGTTACGTTTTCGGAACGTTTGTTATATTGAAAGTATCGAAACACTTTGAACTTATACCTTCGAGAAAGCAGAGAATTACTTCGATATTTGACTCATAAAGACATATTAAGAAGGCCAAATAATAGACATACTTGATGGATAATCGTCAAGTCTCTCTGAAAGCACCAGTCAGCACTTGATCACCGAAGTTAAGCAGCGATGAGCCTGTTGAATACTTACTTGGGTGATCCTTTAAGCAAGAGCAAGTACTGTTAGCAAACTGAAACCTTGGTTTATCAACTCGACTCGATTCGTCGTTAAATTACCCGAAAAGTGTTGATATGCCGTAAAACGAAACAAGCCAACAATCGAGGAAAACGATTACTTTAGCAATGGGTTAGGATGTAAAGTTGGTAATCGTTCATGCCAAAGCAGTTAGATCACAGAAGATCAAATTTGTTTACAGCGTAATTAAAGTTTATCGAACTAGTTACTACAGTCAATAGAAATAACAACCTGTAGACTCCGGCAGAGAGGTAAGAACCTCACCAATTGGGTCACCTGCTGGCCGCGTGGGTAAGAGGGAGATACATGTGATGCTTATGGGCGGAATCCTGGTGGCTGTGCAGTAAATGACTTTCAACATACCACTGTGTCACTTAAAATGATAAAATGAAATGAAGTTTTGCGGTGAATTCATTGTTCCACTTTTTTATAATGTGAACTCATCGTCATTTCCTCATCTCTTCTTTGTTTCCACCAATTTGTTTTCAAGACCCCACGACTCAACAGTCATAACCAAGTGTGTATTTGAGTCAAAGATTGTACTCCAATATTAAGTATGTGTATACTAGCTGTGAACCAGTACCCTACATGAAACATCAATACTATAATCTATTAATAATGGAGATTCGCTTCCGTTTTTTGTCTGTAACAAAACCTACGCCACTGCCTACGTCACACTGCCTAAAATCGTCATAAATAGAATACAATCAAAATTTGAACATGCAATGTTAGACAGTCCTCATTGGTTTTTTAAAAAAGTTTTAATAAATACATACCTGGTATTATCTATCTATATATATTTTTTTTATTTGAATATATATTTAAAGTTATCAGAACTAAGTTTCCATTTCAATTTTTAAAATTTTTTACTCCTTTAATAAATTCATTTTATTTTTTACTCCTTTAATAAATTTGATGATTTTACTTTACTTATGATACAAACTCTCTGATATTAAATTTTTAACTCCCATCCCCTCAGGCAATATTTATTTTATCTCGCCCAGAGGGCGTTTTTTATTTTGCTAGTTTATTGAATGTGTATATCACATATAGATATATTCTTCTTCTTCTTCTTCTTCTTCTTCTCTTCTTCTTCTTCTTCTTCTTCTTCTGAAATGCGTTACAACGCAACTCTGTCTTGAAATTGGAGTGTTAATAAAATTTCAGTATGATATGTTTAATGTTACATTTGGGAATATTAATTTCTGCATTTTATCCTCTCCATTTTTGCTTTATTGATATTTTTGTTGTTGTTATTTTTGGTTTTAGAAATTTTTGATGGAATCCTTTAAATATTTAATCATGGCTTCTTTGTGTCGAATGTTGATTTTAGAGACGCTTTGTGATGCGATCATAAAAGGTGTGCGTTAGGAATTTAATGACGCATTCATGAAAGATTAAATCAATTGTTTTTCGGTGCACGATCTGTGCTGTGGCCGAGATATCGTCCGGATATTTCAGCGTTCAATGAATTTCAAATGATGAAGAAGACCAGGGTTGTTGAAATATATTTCCTCTGTCCATTTTGACTCCACACTAATATAAAAACTACACGCATACATTTATAAATACTCGAATTTGCGAAATTCGACAAGTATTTGGATTCACAAAAAAGAAACACAGTTGAAAATTTTAAATACATATATGCGTTATACACATGTTTACGCATGTGTATGCAAAAATAAAAACAAAACACATGCACTTCATTATATATGCATTAAAACCGGTAAAACTGACTACACACACATACACAGACATACATACACACACACACACACACATATATATATATATATATATATATATATATATATATATATATGTATATATATGTTCACACCTGACGATGGCAGGAATTAGAGCAGAAAGTACTTGTGTAAGTACCTCCCGTAGATTCATACACCAATTCCACCCTGATATGAAAAATATGGCCAAACAATTAGAACAGATAGAAAAGAAACTCGTCAAAGAAGAATTGTATGTCGAGTTCAACAAAACATGCATAATATATATATATATATATATATATATATATATATTAATAAGTCATCCACAGACACGTGTTTCGGCATTTCATTCCGTGTGGCTAGACACAACTATCCTTGGGTATGGTTCGAACTCAGACAGACCGCAAGGTGTCCGATATCTTATCCCCTCGCCCACTGACAGCTGATGCGGGGAGTGGTGTTTTTAAACTATTAAATACATAGGAATGTATGTATCTTTCCGTCACTGAGAGATCAAATTTCCGGAGAAATGATCATTGCTTATTTGCTTAGTAGTGAGAGTTAATTTACCAATTAGAGAGCTCATTACCAAAATATATTCGAAATTATTCATAAAAAAAATTTGTTAATGGCAATTAATTACTTGACTATTTATTTGTGTAGTGATCGGAATTTATCCTAATGTTGAATTGTAAATATTAAGTGTAACCTATGTACTATAAAATATTGAAAATAATTCAGCATAGGGTATAATCAACACTAGGTAGAATCACCATTTTAATTTCATCGATTTAACAATAGTTAATAGTTCATATGCACAACAAAAAATCAGAAAAAAATTGTAGTATCTAGCATTATTTCTAACTATACATTATTAAACAGAGACCCGTTTTCTTTTAAATGTATTCCCTTACTTACTCAAGCCGGTGTCAAAATCTTACAATGTACCTATATTGATAATTTTTACTGCGTTATAGTAAATATATTACGCTTAATATTTAGAATGTAAAGTTAAAATACAGATAATAACTTAACATCTACCTATCTTTCAATCTTTCTTACCCGCTGTATATGTTTTTCTCATCATATCTATCTAGATATCGATCAATCAGCCTCTTTTTATATGTTTTATTCTCATATTATCCATCTATCTATCTTAGCTTCGTTACATATGTTTTAATGTATTCATATCTAGCTACCTATCTATGTTTCCTCAGTGTATATACTTTATTCTCTACATAGCAATCTCTCTATATATCTATCTTAAATACTTTTCATATGCTTTATTCTCTTCCTATCTCTCTCCCCCTCTCTCTCTCTCTCTCACTCTCTCTCTCTTTCTCTCTCTACACACACACACACACACACACACACACACACACACACATATATATATATATATATATATATATATATATATATATATATATATATATATATTGTCGTCGTGAAGTCCACGTAATTGCAAAGAAAACTTTTAATATCGTTCATATTAACAACAATAAATTATTTCAACTTGTACACATTTGCACAATCAGACTGTGCTTGAAAATCAGAGCCTGATCATGTTGATTTTTATTAATTAAAATGCATGTATTGCTGTTAATATGAACGGTATTTAAGCCTTTTCTTACCCAAATATATTGCTCCGTATATACTTACACAATTAATGTGCTTTGAGCTCTCAATATTGACTATACCAATTGTAATATTTGAATATTAAGAAGACCCTGTTTAGAATAATTTCCAGTAGCAACATAACTGGTTATATATATATATATATATATATATATATATATATATATATATATATGCTGTTTTATCAAATAGCATTTGAACTGTACCATTGTATTCTATTAATTGAAGTCATACAATTCTTGCAAATTGAATATTCCCGTTCAAGTTAATTATTCATTTGTGTCATCTTTGTATGGATTCATATTAGGTTTATTTTTTGTATTTGTTCATCAAACGTCGATTTCATTAAAATTTGTTGAATTCATCATCCATCTTTACTCTCAAAAAGTCGCAGGAACGAGAAAGATAAGAATATTCCTATTAATTATCAGCTGAAAACTTTCAAGCCACTAGGCGTATTAACGTCTACTTCTATGTGATTCTTTTTTGTTTTGTTTTATTTTTCATTTTGACTTTATTGAATTTATCAGGCAGATATTAATTGCGTAAAGCTGTAATAGGCAAATCCTACTTGCCTGGGGAATTTTATTTTAATTGTAAGCCCAAGTTTTTAGCGGTTAAATCCAGTTTTGCGATTCTTTATTTGATTTCTTTTATTGTTTTTATTAACCAAACTACGTATCTTATTGTAGACGTTTGTTTATCTTTTTACTTCTGAATTTTAGAGAATATTAAGAAAAACCGAAAATATTTATTTTATGAGAATATCTAGTTATTTTATTTTTTATCTGCCAAACGTACATTCTTTCTTTTAAAGAAAACTAGATGAAAAAAAATGTTTGCAAGTTTCTTGTAATTTATCTGAGATGTATTCGGTACTTTTACTGTGCGTTATTCTTCTCATGAATTTGCATTATCTAGTTTTGCTAAATAATTCATTACGGCTTCTCCATGATTAGAATGTAATGTCTCATGCGACTCATGAATCGCACTTTATTTAAAGATGGAAACATGTTAATTAGCTAGGAAAGATATTCAGCTGTAAACAAGATACACTGCAAAACTTTGAATAATAAGAACCCACTTGCTTAACATGAATAACATACCGATTTGTCCGTAAGATTATTTGAAAAAGTTGATTTAAAATGACACATTATACATAATTATATATATATATATATATATATATATATATATATATATATATATATATCAGAATAATATAGATAAATAACCTACCTTTCAGCGAAAATGGATCATCAGGTTGAATCATAATTAATTAATCAAAATAATTGATTAATTAAGGACAACCGCGGAAGTGAATAAAACAATTATAGTCTCGTACAAAAGATATTCATTTAAGAAAACAGCACTGCAGCAAAAACACTATATACTAGATTGCTGTCCGTATCATTTAAAGTCAAATTGGCAAACATTAAACAGCTATGTTTAATTAAACAGGTATGTAACGGCTGATGTTATAAAAGTTGACTTTTGAATTATATAGACTGCCATATAGCCATATTAAACAACAGTAAACCACCAACTAGTCACACATTTATGCACAATTCTAGGAACCCATGGGAAGGTCATGGTCTTTATCAGTGCCTTTTTAAATCCATATTTCATCGTCATGTTGTCTCCTTTCCTAGGGATACAAAGAATTCAGCACTGCCGTAAACCTATTCTATACCATAACGATAACATATGGATTAAAAAGCATTGATAAAAACTATGACATTCCGATGGGTTCCTACGATGGTGCAGAAATATATGAAGTAGTGGGTGCTTACTATTGTGTATTATCAACATCATAGTAGACTCTTGTAACCATGGACAGTACACTGCCCTCTAGTTGTTTATATTAAATAATAGTACCCCTAGAAAAGGAGACAACTCACGTAAAAGTGTCTATTTCCTGAATTTGGTTTTAAAATCAAATTCTAAACAAATCTATAAGTCGCCGACTTCTTGGATATATTTTTAAACCTTAACGATGGATCTATATACCGATTAAAAAAAACAACAACAAAACCCAGACACCATGTATATTGACAGAAGTTATAACAACACAAATCAGGTGTTTAATCCAATAAGTATGGGTTTATCAACTAAGTTATCAAATAATTCATTCAATGACATTATCTTTAACATAAGAAAGGTATATATGAGCCAGTCATTAAAGTCAGTGCATTCAAAACGAACCTCATATATAATGACAATACCACCTTATTAAACCCAAATGAGGGTAAACAGAAGAAACAGATCGAGGAATATCATTTGGTTTACACCCCGATTTAACGTCGCTAGTAAACTTTAATTAGGAAGTGTATTTTTCCAAATTTTAAGTAAACATTTTCCTACTGAAAACAAATTATATCAGATACTTAATAAAAACACTGTAAAATTATCTTATAGTTGCATGCCAAAGGTTGATCGATACACAATCAAATCCAATATCATAAAATTAAACAAAAATATATTAACTATATACTTGTAATATTAAAATAATGTAATTGTAATATTAAAATAGGAGCATACCCCCTTAATGTAGAATATCGAAGTGTTTGTTTAGTATACAAAGCTACTGTACAAAATAATAAGCAAAGTGATAATAAAATTATATACAACTCTCAACACAAGATACTTTCAGGAAAAGAGTCTATAACCATAGATGTAGCTTTAATAACATAAAATACATGCATATCTGGGATATAAAAAATAAATACGGTATAAATTCTATCGTAAAATGAGAAAGTGTAAAAAAACGCTCGCCGATATAAACCAGGCAAGATTTTTCTGTATTTTATGCTCTGAAGAAAGATTAGCAATCGCATGCTATAATAACACCAAATAATTATTAGACCAAAGGTACGAAATTTTTAGTAAATGCTTACATAAGCGCACATGACAACTAAAAATTATAAACGTAATTAAACCTTTTTAACGCAAACATACTTGGATATCGTTTGCTATCGTAAGAAGAAACCAATTCCATACATGTGTTGTTTCACAGTTCTAATCAAATGTTTTATTATCAGCAGCCTATATGTTTGATATTTTGACAATTGACTTTTGTATGACACGGACAACTATCTAGCGTTCGTCTTTGCTGCAGACCTGTTTTTAACGGCGCGATTTTTTTATGCGAAGCTATAATTGTGTTATTCACATCGGTGGCTGTCCTTAATTAATCAATTATTTTGATTAATTCATTACGATTAACCTTGATTATCCATTTTGGTAAAACATAAGTAGAATATCTATCTATATCTTTTTTAATAAATCCACTCTACTAATGTATTGAGTACTTTTATATTCTTTATAACCATTACACTTTTATATTCTTTATAAACATTACTTTCTTGCTAACCATTACACCGCGTGGGGTGCCCTTATTTTATATATATCAAAGAATTGCGTTTATTGTACATTCATATTTACAGTTTTATGAAGTTTCTTTATTTTGGCACACGGTTTTTGATATCAAGTATTCGTATGTAATACTACTAATTTGCAAACATGTATTTGATCCATAAATGAAACACTAACGTGTACTATCACTATGGGTCAGAGTGGACCTGGAAGTAACGGTAATGAAGGTGTAGCCAACACTCCTTAGAGCCACAGAACTTTAATTTCACCAGATGCAGTTAAATGTTGTAACTTACACACCGCTTATTAGCGGGTGATATTACTTTTCTGCAGGGGATACACTCGATGTATTCTAAGCCCCGCTAATAGGCCACCAATAAAATAAGAGCAAGAACAAGAAGAACGCGATAACAAGTTTTCTTCCTTGATTTTCACGGTATGTCAACCCATCTGGAACTAAAATATGTCTACCTAGAACGTTTGTATTTACACTTTTTGCGTAGTTTCTTGGAGTTTTCAGTATACAGTTATTTAATGTCAAGTGTTCTTATCCAATACATATAACTTCCAAACAGGGGAGTGTGTTGTAATGCTTACCATCGTAGGAAATGGACGCGGTGACTTGAATCCAAATTCTGGACAAGGATGTTTTCATTTCACATAGCGCTAATACTGTTGGGAAATGTATGTATCCAAATATTCTCCCTCTAGCTATGGGTAAATATTAGTAGCAGACAGGGCTCTTTAACCTTGGTTAGAAGACCAGTCTTGAAGAAGGAAAACTTGAAATTCCAACCTCTATAACTCTGCTTAAGAAATCGACCTTGCGTCAAATCCTACTCATACGGAGGGATTGGTATATATGTACAATTTGCAAACAGATTTACTTGAGCGTTGGATGACAATTCCTGGTCAGTAAAATGATAAAAATAAAAATGATATTTTGGACAGATAATTGAATAAACAATGTTTGTGTCAAATACATTAACTATGCACTTGACCACGGCATCATATAATGGCCAATTTAAAAAATGGCAGTCCCCATAGCAACAGGAACAACTTTCTCTATCCCCAAGACATCGCACCACTACCACCATCAGCACGTTCTCTACTAGCAGCAACAAAGATCAAATCTAGAACAACAAATACACCATCAGTTACATCAAACACACCGGAAGATGAAGGAAATAAGAAAACACAGTAGTTGTCGAATATTGTGTATGAGTAGCGACAGTGCGACGTCATAAAAACGCTTCGAGGGATCTTGCGCGCTTTTATTTTCTCTTGTTTTATAAGCTAACTTCTTGGTTGTCTCCGAACAATTTTCCTAATTTCAAAAGGTATCGTTTTCATACAACGAGTATCAATAATTTTGTAATTACTACCTGTTCTTCTGCTTTTCTCTCAGTGTATTCCTTGCCTCCAGCTCCGTCTCATTTGTATTTATAACATCTTTAGAAGTGCCTCTCTTGATTGTCGTTTCTTCTTTCTTTGTCATCTTTTCTGTCTTATATTTGCTTTTCCGTCTTTACTACCACGTTTTTTTTTACGCTTTCGCAGACATTACGTTGTTTCTGACATCTGACATTGTGGTTAGATGCCTTGTATTTCAATATGAGTTATCCCCCATGACTTTTACATTTTCCGCCTTACCATTGTTTTGATTTGCATATATATAGACAATCCTGTGTTGTTGGTATAACGTTCTTTTTACGATATTTAAAGTCTGGTGCGTATTTTTGGTTCGTGTAGAGTATGTTACTATTTGGTGGACCACTGACCTTTGTACTAAACTATAACAAAGCAATGAATGACGTCTTGATTCATACGTTCTGTCTGTTTATTGTGAATATATTAAAGTCGTCAGATGCAATAGATTACTGTAAGATGAAGGAACTTGCAAAGAAAATCTCCATTTTACGCTTCTCCATTACTGTCAAATGGGATTCAGTATGATTAAATATCAATAAGAGATATACCAACGATGACAAGTAATACCAATAAAAATAAGAGCTTCTACATCGATTATCCTGACACATAATATAGACAAAATTCAGATGGTTTTCTTCAAAATAAAAATGTCAGTGTTTTGTATTTTTAAAGTACAACTGGAGCGTATAACCCTGAAAAACATATTTATACCCCTGTGCAAATTAATTGAAACAATCACTTTAGTTTTTTCGCTCAACATACGGTCAGTTTTAAACCCACTGGAGTGACAAGGTGTAATTGATTTCTATATTTTCTTCTGATAAGGTCATTTGCAGTAATACGAATCTATTGTCGGGGTATAGGATGAAATTTGTTTAGCCTTGAAAGATATCGCATTAACGGTGATTTTATCAGATTTCTATGACGCCCAGACAGTGTATTGATTAGTCATTAGTTGTCCTACGGCCATTTTCTGCGATGGACGTTATTTCAAGGAAGCGTACGAAAATTGTTACGCTGTCCGAACACACTGCCATGCCTTACAGGGATATCGCGGTTAACTAAATTATTACTAAATTATTCGTTTTGTTTCTAGCAAATTACACAAGGGTGTAGTTATAGAGGTGAAGGAACATACAATCTTTTAAATGCCAAAATCGTTTCTTCCAATGGACACAACTTTTAAAAGGAAACTGAGATATCCAAACTAATAATGAAAGTTGTATAAATTGAGAACTATGATTGATAAGATTGTGTTTGCCATTTCTGTAGGGATTTGCTAATTGGTTTCTATATCAAAATCCCAGGTAATTTTACGCGTCATTATTTCTAGGATTGATTCTGGTTTCATCATATACCATCTGTCAGAAAGGCCAAATCTTAGGCTCTTGCACAGTTCACATTTGAGCATCTTTCCCACCCACTCATGCCTACTCTTTTATATCATTTGTATCAGTTTGAAGCATTATCTTATTATGTTATTTAACCTTTTATTTCCAAAGTGGCGATAATGATTAGAATAATCGGTAAACAGTGATGCCGAAAAGGGTGAGATATTGAAATGTTTCCTGTAGAAATAAATGGATATTCTCTCACTTTATTTTAATACGTCGGCTGATAAAACAATAGTATTAGAGATTAATAACACTAGGTAAGTACTTATTAAACCCGGTTTTGTTAAAACCCTTATGCAAATTAACCACACCATATGTAATATAAACATTTATTTCTTAGTGAATGTTAAGCGCACAATTTACACAGGCTGTTTTGAGGCAAATCTAACTCTAATTTTCATAGAGACATCGTTAATAAATAAGATTTTTTTCTATTCTATGTATTAATTATTTTGGCTATAATACTATATAAATTAAATACTCATTGATAAACTCAACAAATTATTGAGGGTATGGTGACGTAAGCGGTGATGTAGTTTCGGTTACAGACAGACAGAAAGGCACCGACTCTCAATAATAATAATAATAATAATAATAATAATAATAATAATAATAATATTATTATTATTATATATAATAATAATAATAATAATAATAATAATAATAATAATAATAAAATAATAATAATAATTTGGCATCTCGTGAATTTTGCCGTCTAGGTGGATCAAAAAAGAAAATGAAAGAAAAGAAAAAGATTGACAAATACTTGGGCCTGGCTAGAGAAAAAAATGTAGTACATGAAGGTAAAGGTCATATGAATTGTAACTAGTCCCATTGGAAAGGTTCCTAAGTGTTTGTAAAAGAGTCTGGATGAATTGGAAATCAAACGAAGAATACATACCATCCAAACAGCATTGTAAATATCGGATAGAATACGGAGAAGGGTCCTGGACACCCGAGGAAACTTGATGCCACTTAGCCTTCAGTAAAAGACCACCAAATAAGTCGGGTGTGAAAAACTCTCATAGAAAGAGACAATAATGAAAGATGCCTACCAAATAAAGTTCTCTGTATAAAAGTTTCCATCCACTAGACGAGACCAAATATAATGATCGAACAAAAAGACAATACATTTAATCTGATGGTAGGATTTACTGTTCCTGTATAAGGGACAGTAAAACTAAGAGCAAACATCTAAAAAGAATATTTTCACATTGCCAGAAATCTAAACATGATATAAACCATATGACCTTGCAATAACACCAACAACTATCAGAATACTGGGAAGGATCCAGAACACTGATCTTGTTGTGAGATTCTAATTCTGGATCTCTGGAGAGTGGTATGTTCCTCTTCATCGCCATTACTCCTAAGTCCACTATGACCCGCAGTGGTAGTACCTATTATGATCCCATCTGCGGGTTAAATAGATAAAAATGTTTTTTTTTTTTTAGGAAACAATGAATACCCCAAAAGAGGGAATAAAACAAAAACCTCTTCGGCATAAAATAAACCAAGGGTTGACATGCCATAAAATCAACCAAACAATCAAAACACTAGATCTAATCATAGGGGAAGATGTATAGAAAAATAATATCTATTATAATTGAAAAAACGAATATGTACGAACTTTTTTTTACAATAGATATGAGGAAATTGGAAATCTAACAAACAAGAAAAAAGATCTCGATAGCAGGATTGTTTGTTACCAAAACTCAAAGTGATCGAGGAAAGCACAAGTTTTCAGAATATTCTCACTTGGTGAAGAAAGCCAGCTAATTAAAGGTGTGAAAGATTATGCCAATATAAGAGAACTGTTTATAGTAATCATTGTACTAATTATGAATAACAAGAAAAATAATGCTACAATTTGAGTCAGACTGAGAATGATATTTATGAGCTCTACCACTAATACATTACGTGATTCAATGAATCCCTATAAAAGTGTGAAGGTACTTGGAGTGACGTATCAAATAGTATCGATGAACCGAGTTCAAATTATGGACAGGGCATTTTGCATTTTACTTGGAGGCAATGCTGATGAAATTACCCTTTTTCCCCGGTTACAAAATAATCAGACTGGGAACTTTAGATTTGGTCTCAATGAAAGAATTTAAATGTCGGGAATTGTGGTTCGTTGATCTTTTGTTATCAGGAAATGTGGCTGGACCACAGAAAAACAACAAAAACAACTGTTTTGTTCATTTTCTAAATGTAATCTTCATTAAAGTTTACACTCGATATGTACGGACAGACATTCTTAGTTTGGTAAGTATGTATATATAGCTGATGGTTGGTTGGATTTTATGGCATGTCAACCCTTGTTGGGATATTTTATACCACATACGTGTTGTTTAATTCATTCTGGTTGGGTATTCAATTTTTCAAAACATTTTTAATACTCATATGTTTTATCTATTTAATTCACAGATTAAGCAGGTAATACCAATTCAGGTACGTGTAGACCTGGGAGTAATAGCGATAATAGGGTACTTCACAATTCCCATAGCACCAGAATTGGAACTTCAACACTAGATGCAGTTTAACATCATACCCAGGAAACTAGGATGCACATCCATCGTTTTCTAGAAATTTTAGGATAAAAAGGAATGTGAGGGTTGTCATGAGTGCAATAGGACGGGGACAATCATATAGATACTAGGGCTTGACATGATCAGCCGAGTGATTGAAGGGAGCATCTCCGACTGGCCGTCAAGCCTAAGTAAGGGCCAACGTTGAGTGTTGCAAGTCATTGCCTGGTCAGCCACAATGATTCCGTCCTTAAAAAACACGGGTCACTAACCACGGCCAAAAGGAATCACCATTTGAGGGATTTTACACCTCTGTAGAGGGGCAGTCAGCGTATTCTACTGGACCAGCTGACAGGACGGTGTATACATGTTTTTAGATGATTAAGTTATTAGTAAGAGTCAGCATTTATATTTGAATTAGTATATTTAATTCTTTTTGTATGTTTGCATCTCACATAGCGCTAATACCCTTACAAAAGTTATGCATCGAACTGTTTTTACTCCGGCTATATGTGTAAAGTATGGCATACACGGTTCTTTAAGCTTGGTTAAGAAACCAGTCTAGGAGAAGGAAAACTCTACATTTAAACCTGATAAACTGCGCATGAGACATTGGCCGTGTGCCATATCCTACTCATAAGGAGCAGTTGGTAAATATATATATTATTTTCATGTAGGTGTGCATGGTTTCAGATGCTTGATGAAATATCTGCAAAAGATTTTCACGTAATCTGTGTTATCAGCGACTAACAGATGCGAACACATTAGTCTCAAATAATTATAATATATGATAAATAAGAACAGGATACTTACTGACGATGAATATGACGGGCATGTTACTAATGATGTTGTTATAATAGAACCAGTCACGTGGGGGAAATGGAATAGGCGACTTGAGTTCAAGTCCTGGACGTGATTGTTTCCGTTTCACATATGGTTTGTGTCGTGGATAAATTAATAAATTCCTCTCAACCCACTAAACATGGGTAAATACTAGGAATCAGTGAGCTGTTTCCCTTGGTAATTCTGCCAATCTTATAAAATGGAAACTCTAAATTGAAATCAGTTTTTTTTTCCGATTTAAAAAGATGACCATCATAATATTGGCAAGGGATTTTGTTTAATGCATGCAATGAACCCCTCCTTGGGATTATAGCTAGGATTTTAGTTCATTAGACCACCACTTGTTTAGTTATCTCACTACTTATTGGGTATCCATTTTGTGGCCATGTTTTATTGATAAAATATCGATATCTCATTTACGATGCTATTTATAATTAAAATAATTAATATGAGTATTCGACGTCCCACCATAACCATAGTTACCTAAAAATCTGTACACCCGACCTTGTTGAAAAACTGAAAGAGTTTTGAAATATGAAGCCGATGGTCGTCTCTATTATTGTTAGAGCACTTGGACCAATCTGTAAAAAAACATGAAGAAATATTAGTTGAAATATAAAATCATCAAAACACTCGCACTATATTGCCATTTTCAGTGAGAAGAACATATAAAATTGAAAAAACTTGTTGTCACTTGATTTTCATTTAAATGAACATGATAACACTGGTGGTGAAAACATGAACGAGCTCATAAAGTAGTATAAAAAGTATCCTATTAGTATTAGTTCTAAGGAAGAGGAGATGAGAAATTCAACCTGAGGTGGAAAGTGTAAGGAGGATGAATCTTTTGTGTAATAAATTCGATTCAATTTAGGGTGTTGTTTTCATCAAGTTGCTCTTCTTCTGGCAATTCTATTTTTGTTCTTTTCACACATTCACGCCTTCTTTCTATTTTCAGATGCAAACCGACAAATTTTCAACGTGATTTTAATTACATTCCAAACAGGAATTGGCAACAAATGATATGCATCAATTAAATATTGAAAAATCGTTTATTATCTTTACAGGAGTCTTTCGTAAACATCCATAATAATCAAGTTCAGATTGCGATACAATGTCTGAGAAAATAAACTCAATTTAAGAATATAGCTAACTAAATCAGTCTATACCTGGCAGTACACAAGGGTTTTTTAAATATCGAGAGAGAAAACGGGAATGAGCTGGACATAAGATATATATTTTTCGTAATAAAATGCACCGAGGCTTTTATTTATATCATTATGCTATTAGTTGAAACACCTTTAAACCTTTCGTTTCATATGGTATGGAACTGCACTGATGCATATTTAAGATATGCTGCAACGTCTAAAATCTCACGATTGAGACTGTTTTTCTTTTTTAGGTAAGAAAATACCATGGAGCTATTTATTGTGAATAAGTATCTAGTTTCACATCCTACCAGTGGTTTGGTAAATAGCCGGGGGCGTCCCTACGAGGTGTAAAGGTTAGCAAGCAAGTCTCGTAGATCCATTGAAAAGCGAGTTCCATCCTTGTTAGATACCCCATACTTGCGACCTTATGTCACCTCTTATCCATGGTGAACAGCACTAATTATTTAGTATTTTGTATCATAGAATATAATCCAAGGTAATATATTTAAGTGTTAAGTCAATGTTTCATTCAAAGTTGCACATTAATTCGAGCACTGTGAATTACTTTGCTCAAGGTTCTGGTGCCAATCCATTCATCTCTGCACAAATATAATTCTTGAACTGTAGCAATGTTTTAAGCTTATTCAAATATAAACCCTCCTTTAAATAACTCCACAAAAAGAAGTCAGGCAGACGAAGAAGGCAAATGGAGAGGCCGTTTAAATTTTGTCACACACAGAGCAGTGTCACACACAGAGCAGTCTCCCATGTCTATAACGTTACTGATGAGACCTAATAGGTCGAAATGTACATACAGGGATTGACAGTTTCTCGATTTGTATAGCCTTACATTTGCACATATTTGCCCGCCTAAATTCATTAATTATTAACTAATTAATTTTCAAAATTAGGCATGACTTCAATTAAGCACATATCTTACAAAAATTGTCGACTAAAAAAGGCTATATGAAAAATGAACACATTGTTTGTTTACTTACTTTCATATATATATATATATATATGTATGTATATATATATATATATATATATATATATATATATGTGTGTGTGTGTGTGTGTGTGTGTGTGCGATTTTTCTTTTAATTTTAGGTTTTATAATAGCTTTATTTCGATTTGCATTGTATAATAACTTTTAACCTAGGCTAGTAGATATTTGTTAGTGTTAGATTTTCATTATTGCCCATACTTTTGGTCTTGCGCTATACTAAACTGAACCTATAAAAGTCATAACCATTACATCTAAAAAATAGAATAATTTTTAAAAAATACATTCAGTCAGGATGCATAATCCAACAAATGTATCATTCAGTTATAAATTTGACTGGAAATTGATCTATTCTCACTAACATTTTGTTTTGATCTAATAAACATCTCATTATGAATTACTAATTTAGATGAATAAAGGTAACATATATAATAAGACCTTTTGTAATATTTGAATAACATTCTGAAAAAAAATCGTTCTATTTTTATAGACTCTTAAAATGTAAGTAATCATAAAACTTATAAAAATGCATAAACATTCTAATATATATCAGGTTGATATATATATATATATATATATATATATATATATATATATATATATATATATATTCTAGACACGTAGAATCTTCATATTGAGAGAATAAAATCTTTCAATATGGTATTTTTGTCAAAATTCATATAGTTATTTTATAGAAATACTTCTTGTCAAGAATTTATTTCTTTTCATATACTAATTCTTCCCAATATATTTAGAATATACTTACTTCGACAAATACAACAAAACCTTCCTTACAAATATATACTAATTTAGCCGAGATTCCTGACTGCATCTTAAGCAACAGTGCATTCAGCTTCATGCAAAGTATGTAAACCAAATTGAACCTATCCATATGTATTTGCATACAAACCAATAAACCTGGACCATTATTCAAGGAATTTTAAGTTAGGCGCGTCGTATAAAGTTCCTTGACTGGCGTCTTAAAGATTAATAGCCGAAGAAATTAGTTTCGAAACTTTGTGCTGCTCAGTTCCTAGCTGAGTCGCAAGTTAGGAAGGCGAAGAACAGGCGTAATAATTGACAAGCGCAACTCAAAGAGGGCAATTTAGCGTCGGATTATTGTAAATCATCTCATCTTGTCTACAACGCCATTACACGCCTGATCAATATCGGTCAGTTTGAGGCAGATTTTCAAATAAAACTTTGGCGATATTGTGCAGGCAAGAGTTTATACTGATGGCCGATTGATGCTGTGTTCAAATACTATAAATATATTGCGTCGGCGGAGCCAACTGTGAAGAAAGGGTATTATCAATTCGAAATACTCAGACAATATTTTGTAAAGCGCTAGAAAAATAGTTTCAACAGTTTTCTATAAAATATAGGATATATTTTCAAAAGATTTTTTGCTAAGGAAAAAAAGGGACACGTCCGAATACAGTAATTAATAAAAGAGACAAAAATTGCCAAAAAATCGAACAGACTAGTAATCACTTTGAAGCCCTGTAAGTTTAGACAGAGGTATTCAGTTATTGCTACAAACCCTCTGATTTTCATATACAACTTTGGCAATATTGTGTAGCAAGTGTTTCCACTGGTGGCCGATAGATGCTGTGTTTAAATACGATAAATATATTGCGTCAGCGGAGCCATCCGCGAAGAGAGGGTATTATGAATACCAAATACTCAGACAATACTCTGTAAAGCGTTAGAGAACAACAGATTCCTATAACATCTAGGAGATATGTTTATCTTTGATAGGGAGAAAAGGGGCTTCTTCGAATACAGTAATAAACAAAAGAGGCAAATTTGCCAAAAATAGAAAGAATAGTACTCAGTTTGAAGCCCTGGAAGTTTTGACAGAGGTATTTAGTTATTGCTTCAAACTCTCTGCTAACAAAGCAAATAGTCTGTTAAGGAGAAATATTAAATAACCAGGAAAACAAGACACACAACCCCTTCTTAAATGAAAACAAGTGTGAATGTAACAGAAGAAATAATATGTTTAATTAATTTTGAGTATCTGTATATTAATACAGTTGCAACTACATACATACCTTATGCTTCAGGATGTAACATAGATAGAATTAAAAGGAGAATTGATAGTTAGATGGAAGTCTCCGTGGAATGGTTTGTAACATGTTCGATTGGAAAATCGTAGTAAGCGAGTTTGAACTCCAGTCCCATTATTGCATTCACCTTTAAACAACACCCTTAGGAAAGGTAGGAACCCCTTTATTCCCCAGTTATGTAGTATAACATAGATTCTGTTATGTATATTCTCCTTGTTTATATGTGCCAATCGTTATTTTTTCTGAGTTGCATATGTCTCATTCGTTGCAAATAAAGGAAAACACCGTTATACCTACATAAGTATTAGTTGTTCATAATATATTTATTAAAACAAATGCATTGGTAGTGCGTAGATGTTGAATAAAGTTTATCAAATAATCTAACTGCTCATTATCACTATAGTAAGGTCAATTCTCAAAAACTACCTCATAATGATATGTACTTATGCCAGACTAGCAAACATGTATGATAATATATACAAACATTTAAAAACATTTTACCGTAGAGTCCCGGTGGCATAGTGACTTACGTGCTGGACTGCGACATCGTAGTAAAGAAGTTTGTATTGTAATTGCGCTGTTAGATTCACTACATTTCAACGAAATATAAGATAAGTAATTAAAACCAGTTGTACCCCGCTTACAATTGACCTTGTTTCACATCTGTCAACTGCAGAAGGGTTTGGTGAATATACATGTTATATATATATATATATATATATATATATATATATATATATATATATATTGTTTCTTCTTTAACAGCATTGTGTGATGTTTTCATTCCACCTTTTATTACTCATATTGTCGGATTCATTTCCTTTCTTTTAACTATATATATATATATATATATATATATATATATATATATATATATATATAATATATATATATATATATATATTTGCGTGTGTGTGTGTTAGTTTTGACATGGCACTACGATCGGCAGGGACCTTCATTGTGATGTAATGCTCAGCAAGATAGTCCATTTTTCTGAATAGGGTATTCGATCCTCGCCGGGTGTTCGATACTTGCGACCTTGTGACACATCTTAAATGTGAGAACGGTGGGGTTAAATAACTAATAGTTCTTTCAGCTGTCAGCTAATTCTTACACCAATATTACAACAAAAATATAGAAATGTCATAATTTGATAGACACTGTATATTATCTTCAAACAGAAACAAAAATATAGTTGGAAAATTATGCAAAAAAAAGGTTGATATTTTATTTTCTCTGTTTCTAATTGAAAAATGAAATACTCTTATTATTGTAGTATCAATTGTGTGCATATTGAATACACTTATCATGTCTCCAGGCTTACAGATGAGTAGCAGTAATTTCCTGGCTGAACTTTTTGATCCTGGCAGTTGAACTATGAATTTCATCCTCCAGCATATTGTGCAGCACGCTGTTCACCCGTTTAGGCCTCATCCACCTTAATTTACATTCACCATGCTGATATCCATGGTTTCTGGTGCTACACGCTTAATATGTCACACGTAATACTCTTTTCTGCCACCTTGATTTGCTATCTGCTATCCAGTGATATATCGATGCAGCCGTATATTAGTATACTATTTTTCAAGCAATTGTATAAATATACACAACCCCCCTATCACGAACACGATTCTAAACAATGTCATTTTTAAATTTTCCGAGCAATATAGATTATAATATGCTAATAATATGTTTTTGGATTGTAAAAAATTCTATAAGCGTCCAAATCATCTCATTTTTTTGTGAAAATTCGGGTCCGGTTTCTTTATTTAATGGCATATAAAATATCTTGGAATACTATCATCTTTTAGAAGAATTTTAGTGGTACTATTTCATGATGATGAGAGGTTCATGCCATTCTCAAAAGTTTTAGTCCGAAAGTGAATGTAATATTTGATGACTGATGTTTGAACTCATTTACTATGATGTTGCAGTACAGCCTTTTAGCCACTACGCCATGGGAATTTTCCACCTTTGGAAAAAATTAACATCTTATAAGAAAAATGTCGATACTTTCTCATAGACAATGTTCTATGTTTTAAAAAAAAAATACTATCTTCATTTGATTGTTTAATATACATTTTTTCTAAAAAAAAAAAATACTTAGCTATTTTTATATTGTTTTCATATGATTTTCTCTGCTTAGATTTTAAACTGGTTCGTCTATTACTTTGTTGTCTTCTTCTTTCCTGTCTGTAAGGTATTTCTATTTCTGTTCCTTGTACATAATTTATCCTTTTTTCCGTTTATCATTTATCAGTTAACCTATTCTCTAATAGAAAGTCAGTCAGATTTCATCAATCTAATGGCTTTTTAAATGAGAAGTGGACATAAATAGCCGAACGATTAGTAAAATTTCTTTTGTCAAACTGAAATAGACGGCAACATTTCTGCAGAAAAAGAAAATTATCTTGCACTCTATGTGTACTCAGAAAAAAATACGTGTATGCACTTACCACAACGAAATATATTCTGTTTTTCTTATATATCTGGTTAGTTCTTATATATCAGATTGTCTGATCATCGATGGTTTTCTCGACGTTATCTCTCTCTCTCTCTCTCTCTCTCTCTCTCTCTCTATATATATATATATATATATATATATATATATATATATATATATATATATATACCTATCCATCTATCTATCTATCTAACTATCTAACTTACTTGGTTGGGGTAAAAGAAGACCATTTTCCGCGTCTTTTGGTGATTGAATGGACCTTTCAGAGATACGGAAAAAAGTCGATTCCGACCAGAAAGAAGAAGGTATACCACACAATGTTTATGTTATCAATCTCACCTCCTTCCAGGATCTCAGAAAGTGAACGTGGAGAAAAAAACAGATGTCAAAGCATGTGTTTTGTGTGTTTCTTATCACCTATCCGAGGATGAGCCGCCACTGACACAGATGTAAAATGTGTGCGTGCATGCATGATGGTTTGTGTGTATGTGTGTTTTTGAGTGTTTAACCAGGAATATATATATATATATATATATATATATATGTGTGTGTGTGTGTGTGTGTGTGTGTGTGTGTGTGTGTGTGTAAATACACAAATTTACATTGGCACACATCTTAAATTTACCGAATATTAGGTCATCTACAAACACCATTTGTGTCTCTTCAAAACAAGTTAATGCTGCGAAAGTATATCTGCGTCGGACATTCTAGTTTTTAAGATGGAAAATATTGTCTACAAATTACATTTATTTTCGTCGAACTGGTCATAGTCGTCATAACTGAGACACTTATAACTATTGGCTTACTCGAAAATGACTTACTCCTATGTGTGTTTTGAATGCGTGTAGGTACTGTGTGTTTGTATTTATGTGTCTGTTATATTCCCCCACGTCTTAAATTTACCGGGTTTATTGGGTCATCTACAGCAGATATATTGAATACATAGACACCGTGAGATAAAGTAATTATTTTTGTTTAGGTACTCTTTTATCCACATAATTAGCACACCACTTTCGCTTATGCATTTGTGCCAGTGATAAATCATTCCCTGAATTCGGAATACTTAAAGATACACATCATCTGAGGAAAGCCACCTTCACCCAGTGGCTATTATTATTGTCCTTATGTCCTCCCTGTATGTATATACCTAACCCCTCAATACCGGACCTGACACATGGATAATTTGAAGTGAAGTTTAATAAGTTTGAATTCAGAGTGTCCCTTCTTTTTGACCGGTTGTCATACCAATTTGTTGTCTGACCTATTCTGTCCTCTTAGAGTGAGAATAGTTGAATTCATAGCTTTTCTTAAGTGTATTAGCATCAAGTGAATTGCAGCGAGCCTCGTCCGGGATTAGAACTCCTATCGTTATGTCAATTTACTACGACCATAACCATTATATATGGGCGCCTCCCATTGTGTTCTCTCATGACCCAGTGTTTATTCGAACAGATTCACGCTCATCCACAGATGGAAGCCCCCTTCTTTTCGGGGCTTGTCGCATTCTGTGGTCTTTTTCTGTGCTCACATCCACTAATCTCTCCGTGTAAGATTTTAGTGGTAATTTATGGGTGTGGGTGCAATTTATTCTTCGTGGAAGAATTCAATGGCACACATCTGTTTTGCAAGAGCTCTTTCCTGTCACTTATATACCCTCTGTAATCGCCACACCAGCTTATGACTTCCTCAACCAATAAAATAAAATAGGAGGCCGTACTTTTTAAGCTGCCCTCTTACGAGCGCGTGATCTAAGTTAATGTTCAACACATAGCCAAAAGTGATGACAAGGGAATATGGTTTTTAGCTAAATACTGCATATGTCTGTTCATATTAATGTACAGCTGTATTTTTCGTGAAAAAACGTTGGAGGTATTATTTTCATAAAATAATGGTACATATATATAGGTACGTATATATGTTACACTCCCACGCACATACTACACAAACACACACACAAGCACACACACACACACACACACACACATTATATATATATATATATATATATATATATATATATATATATATATATATATATATATATAACATTTTCAGGTTGATATAGGAGTAACTCAAGCCTTACAGCTCACCAGCTCGACAAGGGCTGGAAATTTCATATATTGTATATACTTGAGCAGTGGTTCTCAAACTTTATACAGTCTGGGCGCATTTACAGTACTACTGACACTTGATAGCGCACTGTATACAAAAAAAATAAAAGCAAATTTAGCATACCTCTATGAAGTTTATTCATTCCTGTGTTAATGAGAAACATGAGCTTGATGAGACCTTGCGATTTCTTCAATGTTTGGTCTTATGTTTGAGAGGCAAACTCTCATTTCCTCATCAATGCATTGAAGAGTTCCTCTATTTTTACACTTAATTGTTGCAAGGGTAGAAAATCCCAGTTCACATAAATATGAGGTGGAACATTGCAATAAAATGGCCAGCGCTTTTTTAGATATCGACACATGTTCTTTTATAGAAATCCAAAAAGCTGCAAGAGACAATTATTTGTATTCAATTATTAATCTACGACCAGTGGACACAGCTGCCAGCTCTTCTTTTTCTGTTAGCGTTAAACTAGAATCAATTAATTAAAATTAAATTAGAAGCTATTAATTAAAATCTATTTTTAAAATTGTTTAAAACCTGTGTTTTTATTTAGTTGCAAGAAAAGTAACTTATAACTATGATAATAATGTCGCAACGAAACAAGCAGTGTTCGTAAAGAAATGGTATAATATTGTAACTTAGTATACATTTGAACCACTGTACGAGAGTAATGAAAAACTTTGTATTTTGAACAAATGTAACGGTTTCAGGAACTAAAACGTTATTTTCATCATATATTTTATGTAATGAACAATCTCTAACATTTGGCTATGCTCTCCATTATTTCGTGTGAAATAAGAATCCTTGTTTTAGGTGAAAAAGTATTTTCTTACACGATTATATACGATATGTTGTATATCATATACCGCATATACTCGCTTATATTCGTGTAATGAACGACTTCGTGCAATGAACAATTATATTTCTTAGCCACAAAAAAATAAATTATCATCTATTGTGTGCAATGACCGATCTCTAATTTTTGGCTATAGTATCATATAGTTCGTGTACTAAACGACCTCTTGATATTAGACGAAATATTGGTCTTAAAATTCGTTCTTTGATCAAGTATATACAATATATTGCATATTGTCATATTACTTAACACTAAAGTAGACCAAGAAGTCTAACACAAAGGAAATATTGGAAATATACCAGATTATTACGTAGTCTATCTTACAACAGAGATATAAGTTTCGTAAGAATGTCACAAACTTTCTACATTTCTTAAATCTACCAAATATTGTGTTATCTATGAACACCATTTATGTTTTATTCAAAACAATTAAGTTTATGCTGCAAAAATATATGTGCACCGGACAACGTTCTTTCTACGATAGAAAATATTGTCTACAAATTAAATTTATCTTCGTCGAACTGAGCATGGCTGTTATAACTGAGACAAGCTACGGAGGAGCTGCATAGACCAATAAAAATATTTCTTATCGCGTGGAAACAGCCACATCAGCAGATAATACACCAAGAGAAAGGTATAACTTTTTTTTCATACATCCTTCCTTCCTGGCAGAGCGGAACTAGATCTTAATAATAGAGGTAGTGATTAAACACTATTTTTCTCTGGCGTCTGTATATCATCAGACTGTTACAAAAGAATATTGTGGTACGTTGACCTCGAAAACCATCAGCTAATCTTCCGCAAAGATGGTAATTCGCTAATATATCTTGCTACGCATTTCTCTATGGTGACGAGACCTACACATTGAAAATAAGTATTTTTAAGGTAAATCATACTCTTCCATGCTTACTCAACAGTATTGAATTTAGAAGAAACAACGAGGTGAGTAAAAAATTATCCTCATTTTCCCCATAACATATATCTAATATTATTACACTGCGTTCTGCCCTTGCATACTTATTGTTCGTAATGCTTTGGCCACGTGTTCGGAATCTGAAACTGATCGCACCATTTTGCTTGCTGTTATTACAGTATACATATGGCCCCTTGACTATCAGTATGCATAAAGGAATAATAATGAGCAGTGACCCACTTTCTATGGTTGGAAGTAGTGTCAAAGACTGAAATTCATCGGTGGCTTTTAGCACAATAGAGGAACAGAGCAATATCGCGTAGAAGTATGTATGAGTGAATAGAGAAGAATAAAATTCACCGGAAAGCGTTCTGCACAAATGAAGATGCGAAAAAGCGGTGCACAAATGGTTGCATAACCAATCAAAAACCTTCTTTTAAGAGGGAAGCTTGCTGAACACTGGACCATGTTTATGGAAAAAGATGGAGATTATAGAGAAAAATGACATTCTTGTTAATCTCCTGTAATCTTTAAAAAAACAACCAGAGTGCGGATAATTTTTGACTCACCATCGTACATTAAACTTTGCAAAAACAAATATATGTAGTCAAGTTGCTACTTTATAAAAATTTATCTGCAGGAATAGTTACAAAGTTGTTTTCTTATTTTGATTCCTCTATTCTGGGTTGATATTTTTAATGGATTCATATTTATTCCCTGACTTAGCAATCAAGTGCACACAGAATTCACATATCAATACACTTGTTAGGTTAGTAGAATACGTTTATTTCAATATCTAGAATTAAGTCAGGGGTGCCTTTCTGTGATTGGATGTAGCAATCACGTGGTTTGTCCAGACGTTTTGGCGCTAAGATCGGATAGATATTCGAACCAGTTTCAAGAGGATAAACAGAAGATACCAAATATTCCCACTCCATAAGACTGGTAAATATCTCAAACTTGATTCTATATAAAGGAATGATATTTATAATCATTAGTCATTGTTTGGTTGTTAAATAAACTGATAAAAATGTATTCTCTCGGCAAAAACGACAGAATGAGAATATTCCTCCCATCCTTCGCTTTTTTAACGCCCAGAAGATAATAATGAATCAATAAATATTACCACTATATTATTCCTACAAGTATAATGTTGGCATTAAATAATCTACGGGGATTGATATGCCATTAAACACATATATCTATCGCAATATAGCCAAATTTGCTTTTAGGTTAGGATATATTTTAGATTATAGACTGTGAGATAGCTGAAAAGGTCGTAACTCATTCAATTATGAAACTGAATTCTTTTCAGATTTATTGCCATAAAAATACCTCCGTCCCATAATAGTTACATTCAGTATATGAATTTTTTAACCAAACAGAATTGAACTAAGTTATAATTCATTTATTTGTTGCGTTTAGTCTTGGAATAAATGCTATACTAACGCAAGCATTGGTGTCTCCCAACTAAGATACGAGTTAAATTCTAAGAATTTAAATTAGGAACTGTATTAAATTCGTTTTGTGTTGCCTTTTTTACATTCTTTTAGAAAATTGTATTTTAGATAAAACTTTTTTTTTTAGTTTAGTCTTGTGTATGTATTTACCCAACCGTCACGGGGAAAATGTGACACAAGTTCAATTGTAAAACGTAATAAAAACGGTTTGAATTCAGAGTTTTTCTTTTCCAATATTGGTTGCCTAAGGATTTACTCTGACAGACTTAATATTTACTACAATTAGCGCCAGGTTAAATGCAAGTTCAGTGTTCAAACTCGGGTCACTGATCCGATTTTCTCCAATGATAACCATTGCGTCAATCCTGATACATACATATCTACGTATGTTTTTATGCATGTATGTACCTTATATATATATATATATATATATATATATATATATATATATATATATATATATATATATATATATATATATTAGAGATATTTGTTCTCCACAAACTTTTTAAAAAGAGAGAGAGAAATAAGAAATTACAGTTAATCGCCCATTTCATTCATAAAGGAGGAGAAGAAGAAAGAGAAGAAAAAAAGGAGAGGAAAGGAAATAAGAAGAGAAATTGTAACCACACAAATAAAAACATAAGCACGTCCATTTCTGAAAATAGACTCTGATGATGAATCTCATGCTTCGAAATCGATAAGACAAAAATAACATCTTTTTGTCTTTATTTTTCATACGCATTGTACTGGCCTTCAAAATATTTATATATTATAACATACTCAACAACGCTTCAAGCAAATTACCATTGGCTTATATATATATATATATATATATATATATATATATATATATATATATATATATATATAATGTGCTTAAATAGTCCAAGTATTCATCTTTAAAGATATATGTAATTAATGGTGGGTTGGTTATGTCAGACGCATGGAAAATTGAAAAAAAAAAAACAATAATGAATATTATCTTACTTTTAATATTAATCTTGATATTTCGTCCTTTTTCAAAGAATTCTTTTTTTTAAAAAACTTTTCTGTGCTTCTAATATATCCGTCAAGGATTCCCACCATCTATAACATATATTGACACACACACAATATATATATATATATATATATATATATATATATATATATATATATATATATACAAAAGCAACATTAGATTAGCTAACAATAGAAACCTATACGTATCGAAACATACCCACGAATGTAATCAAGGAAAATTTAAAGTGATGCCGATATATCAAACTGATGACTATACTCTACTCCTAATTAAAAGAAAAACATTTCATAGATAAATACAAAAACGAATTAAATCGGATTTAACCACACACACACAATAACATTACTCCATAAGCAAATATGATCTACTAAATAGAATCCACAACCTATGTATATGTGTGTGTTAAACACATATGTAGGAACACAAATAAGCACCCAAAACACACAAACTGAACCTAACCAAACAAATACATATGCACAACAATAAAAACAACTTTACTACACAAACATGTAAACCACAAAACAAAATATACAAATTGTATAATATTAAATATATGTATACATATATATACAAGAAAGACGCACACACATAAAAAACACCCCACAATGAGATAGATAGATTGATAGGTAGATATGAACAGTCCAAGATACATACATACATACATATATTACATACATAGGAACAGACTGGGGTAGATAGATAGATAGATAGAAATTAAAAGAATAAGATAGATATATATGAACAGAATAAGATAGATAGATGGATGGATGGATTGATAGATATATAGATAGATATATAGATAGACAGATATGAAAAAACAGAGATAGATAGATAGATATAAACACATTGAAATAGATAGATAGATTCATAGATCCATATATAGATAGATATGAACAAACACAGAGGGATATATAGATAAATAGATTGATAAATATGAACAGACTGAGATAGATAGATAGTTAGATAGATAGATAGATAGATAGATAGATAAACATAAACACACTGAAATAGATAGATAGATAGATAGATAGATTGATATATCATTTAAAAATATTGGGATAGATAGATAGATGCTCACAAACATACTAGTATATATATATATATATATATATATATATATATATACACATATAAATATATATATATATATATATATATAGAGAGAGAGAGATAGATAAATATCAACTGACAGAAACAGATAGATAGATAGATAGATAGATATCAACTGACAGAAACAGATAGATAAATAGATAGATAGATGAATATCAACTGACAGGAACAGATAGATGAAACGTTTTTTTTAGAATACAAGTTGTGTCAAAAAGTACAAAACATCTGGATACTTTTTTGACACACATTGTATGTAAAGAGTGCTCAGTGATTATGGAACTCATTGCAGTAGACATAATCTCTGAATCTTACTAATCGATGCTCTATTGAGAACTCTATAGGCTGAAAGTTAACTGAACCTTTGATATCATTAGAAAAGGTATAAATGTCCATTCTAAATAGCTATCAGTGAGGATATTAATTAGTTCCACAAAATAATGCATTTTATTTCAAGAGCGATTTCCACCAAGAACATTTACCTAACATCTTTGATCCTCTGATCAAAACATCTGCTACATCTGTCAAACGAATCGAAATCAATAGTTTTCTTCTATTTCCGTCTTTTTGTAATAAACGACTTTTACTTCCTCCTTTTATCGCCATAAATTCAATGACTTTAGTGCCGACGAAAATAGCCAGTGCCATTAATGAAAAATATAAGTTGGAACTTAACAGTGAACCATAGATTGACTCCGTTTGATGGCCTAAAAAGCGGAAAGACGTTCCTATTCTGACAAAAAAAAAAGAAAAAAGAAAAGTGAAATAAAAAGAAGAAAAATGATTGGATCGATTTTCTATGCCATTACACTTTTTAATGTTTTAATCGTACCAACAAAAAAATTATAGCAATAAATAAAGCTCATTCTAGTGTGTGTTCTTTTTTTACAAATATTATTTGGCTAACGAAATTGAATTTATACTTTCTCTCGTACAAATTAGTTTTCACCGAAAAATATATACAAGATTAAAAGAAATATTATGTTTTGATTTCTAAAAGTGTCTCCTATTAACGATTTGCATAAAGTTATTCAGATATTTGCAGGTCCGTATATACTTGTGTAATGAACGAATTGCTTACAATTTTCCACTTCAAATAACAAGGGGTCGTTCATTACAAAACATGTGTTTTTTTTTGAAAACATTTAAGCTTACCATCCTTTATTATACTGACTAAATGTTAAAAATTTCTAGCTGAAAATTAGGTATTGTTCATGTGACGGAGAACGAGTACCACCGTACTCATTTGGAAAATGAGTGAGAGTGTCTTGCCTGCCTGAGTCGAACCCGCGCCCTCCGGAATGCAAAGAAATGAGATTTAGACGCTGGATGGACGCGAGGTGCAATTCAGATGCCTGGATGTTAGGGCCTACACGCGTCCATCCGAATGCACGAGAATTGTGTACGGGCGCGAGGTTCGACTGATGTGCCCGGATGATAAGGGGAAACGGCAGTATAAGTAGAAGTGGGGTGACGGCAGTAACAGTGTTGCGACTTCAGCTGTTGGTAGACGACGACAGTGTTGTAGCCTGCGAATAAGGCGTTTGACTCGCTTCTTTTTGCCCACCCCCTGAACAAAGAACGTTTACTTGAAACCCCATAATTGTGCAAAGAAACCAAACCAATCTTAAACAGACTGGAGATCGAAAGACTGATCATAAGCAGAACAAACAAATATTTATTTCCCCCCTCTATTTTTTTCCTTCTATAGATCATTACACAAAGTTGCATATTGATCGAGTAGATACGTTATATATGACACATTGACGGGCAGAACGCGTTTAAAATTTAGTGTGAAATATTGTTGTTTAGTCACCGACGATTGCTATGGTGGTAATGACTAATAGTCAGCTAATATGGGAAACACATAAAAACAAACTTTTTTTATTGTTAGGACATTCGTTGATTATTTTCCTTCCGTTCAGTGTCAAAGACTGTGTAAACAGCAAGAAAAGGTCAACGGACACCACGTGGTTAGTTTTCCCTTGCAGTTATGAAAATAATTCTTCTCGTATTTTTATTCCATATTCTCCATTCACAGCTATTTTCTTCTTGCACCCAATACACCAAAATAGGAGTGATGTTACGAAATCCGATATATATACAGGGTGTTCGGGATTAATTTGACAGTTTCATAAGGAAAAAGAAAAAAGTGCTTGGTAACTACAAAAATTAATGGATTGTAAAGAAATTAAACAAGCACGGAAATTACACTAGTGTCAACAGCTTTCACCCAAAATAACCGCCATTAGCATCGAGTAATTGGGCTTTTGTTGTACTGGTACGGCGATCGGTGTATTTCTCAACAGCACCCCATACATAATAATCCATGGGATTAAGATCTGGGAAGTTCGGAGGCCAAACATTGGGACTGGTGTAGTCGTAAAAATTCGCCGACAACGATTTTTGACAGAGGTGTGGCATGGGGCCGAATCCTGCTACCATACATATGGCCAACTATTGGCCTACCATTTTTATCCAGGGCCTGGTTAAAGTGTTTAGCAACTACACGTAGGCATCTGAATTCAACCTGAGACCCTCTCTGAAAAAATGCTGGGTCATCACATCATTCTCAGAGGACACACGTCCGAAAACCATCAAAGTTTCGGGAAATTTAGTCTGCATGACACGAGGAGTTGCATGTTGTGCTCTTGATCTTGGCAAATGTTTTCTCATCGAAAAAAACAGATTGTTTGTGGTTCAGCAGGATGTTTCACTTTTCTCAGAAGTTTCTTTGCCTTTGTCAGATAATTTTCACGGGCCTATTCTGGAAACAGTTGACCTCTGCGACGCTTATATGAGTAGTAACGAAGGTATTCATTGAGTGCAAGTTTCATGGTAGAGGCTGAAACATTCAATCCACGTGAGAAAGCCCGAACTCCAATGCCAGGGTCCTCCAACACTTTTTTCTGCAGATTTCCGAGGAATTCTGCTGGATGAACGCAATCAGATCGGCTGTTATGTTGCCTTCTGCTAGCCACAGCCTCGTAGTCTCCATTGCAATTCTCCAGTTCATGTCTGATTGTTTTTACAGTGTTAAGGGAGCATTGGGCATCAACCATAATCTCCTTATCTTGATGGCCGTCGCAGATCATCATGATACAATTTATTCTCTTCCATGATTCAGGTGGGTTCCAGTAATCTGTCATTACGTATATGAATGAAGGGTCCATGTTTTTACATGATATGTAGTGTGTGTCAGTACCTCGAATCTACGGAGAAAAATAACGAAATATAAGTCTGTCAAATCCATCCCGAACACCCTATACCAATATATATATATATATATATATATTAATTTATCTTCATGTTTATGACGCAGACGTTGAAAAAATCTAGTTAATCCAATGTGTAAGTAAAATAATATTACAAACAAATACCTGGAAAAATACAAAAAAATAAAAGGCCGAATCATCCGTACAGTTTGAAAAGAAAGCAATCTGCACCAAAATGACCGACAAGAGAAAAGCAACGAAAATGTCGACTAAGCTAATATGTAAAAGAATGCTCAAAAGATATAAACGTATAGCAAAATATAGAATACCAAATTGAGACAGACACTACCTACCTAGGGTTCACCTGAAGGATCTTCAGAATAATACTGATTTTGAGTAAGTATTATCCTAAAGATCCTTTCCGTGAAACCTAGGTTCGTATTGTCTGGCTCAAATTAGGTTTATATATATATATATATATATATATATATATATATATATATATATATATTGACTCTTGCTATGGATAAATAGTAGCCCAAAGTGGGTTCTTTAAACTTGCCATAACAACTGTTTTAAGAGAAGGTAAATTCTAAGTTTAAACCGGTTACACTGCGCTTAGAATATACCTTATGTCGCACGCTGCTGATATATCATATTAAAACCTTAATACGAATCACGAAAGTACAATCGGCATTATATGCAAGAAAATTGGCTTTTATCCACTCCTAGGATATTTATATTTCATATTGATTTCAAAAAGCTGATTTGATTTAGTCTATCCAGTGTTATCAATCTGTAATTAAATTGTTCTATTTTCATACTGTCACATAGTTGTCGGTATCAAATCTTGATATGTTGTATTGTCATTTTCTGGATATTTGAGTATGTTTGGGCACTGCATCTGTATATGAATCGTCTTCTTCGGCTCGGATTCACTGGCCGTTTTTTGTCTGGGTCGAATCGTTTTTCCCCGGCTGGAGTTTATCCTGCGGATCATCTCACTCAGCTACACGCATTCACAACACGGGGACATAATTATTTCTGTATCAGTCTTTATTTCTCCCCATATTCCGACCCACAAGTTCGCGTGGACAGGAAAGAGTAGCGACATAGAGTCTAACTGTCTGGATGGAATTCACCTAGTTTTAATGGTTTTAACTAGCCTACCTCAGCAACTGCTAGTCTCAACTAACTAACTCTGAACTCCCAACTTCCATAATATCTGCTTAAATCGTATTCTCCTTATATTACTTCGTTCCACCTCATACGCCTACTTCACCACACCTTCTTTTAGTCAGCCGACTTACATTTTTTTTTATTTTTGTCAATGGCCATTTCCGAATCTCCTAAAATTTATCTCTAGATCTAATCTTCAATCCTGAACAAACGATGGCCAGACCCACTGTATCCATTCCTATCGGTTTTTGTGGTCTTATATTTATTTATTTGTTTATTGACTAAATGTTAAAAACGCCTAGACTTTCCGTTGATTTAAAAAGACAAAATTTTATTTCCTTAACAATAACGCAACTGTATATCCCTCAGTTGTTTTGTTGAACGTCGTTTTGTGTCATGTGGTGATGGAAATCTAAAGTTCGATTCTGCGCGTGCGACCAACACTTGCTTACCGTTTAGTGAACCCTCTTTTATTTCAAGTACTTTGCTCCGAAATGGTACTTTACCTTTGTGCGGTAATCTACACCGTGACCTATACTGCCGAACTTCTTGAAATTTAACGTTGTGGAAGTTGTAGGAAACATACCACATGACTTACCCTATCCAATCTGTTTCCAGAAATTACTTAATTAATTTTGAATCCCTGTTTGTACAGTATTGTCAAAAGTGTTTCCTTAATTTAAATCGGAATATTTTATTCTTCACTCATTGGTCGTAAAATATAAAAGTTTATCTTATAAAAAAACAGCAAGTAAATCATCGGGGTGGCTAAAACTGGTATCAGCTAGAAAGCGAGAGAGTCTATCCCGTTTTCACTAGCGCTAGACCAAGGATATTGTTTCTGCATCTGAAGTGGAACGTAACATCTAACATCAGCTTCTTACTTTACCGCACATATCCTTGTAAGCGAGGGTCGGGATCGAACGAGAAACCTTATGGTTCCCAGGTAGACCCTCTACCGACTGAGCTAAACTGACCCTACGTTAAATGTTCTTTAATATGTAACTAAGTCTATCTTGCCTTTTCATCAGTTGTGTTTGTGTTAGTATATTACGGATACCACAATGCTAATATAGGTAGTTGAATGCGTGGGGAAGACTAAAAATATATCTATTGCATCGAGTCAGATAATACACCAAAGACATGCTAGTACGACTAGTAATAACTAATATTGACTTAGCTTAAAGTGCCTCATTTATTTAAGAAATAAAGTTGCTAGTCAAGAATGACATATTTTAGAGAAAGTCTGTATTACTAAATTATTCATAAATGATTGATTTTGACTCATAAGCTGGTGTGGCGCTAAAGTTATTGATTTGACTTCAGAATCACCGAGCAAAGAATGGCTGCATTTTAAGCGCTTTGTTTTTGGTTGTTGTTGTGGTTTTTTTAATGGGATTTTCTTTTTTTTTAAATACTCAGTAGTAATGAGGCAACACAGGAAAAACTCATAGCTCCCTCTCTCCAATCTGTTTTCTTTTTTTCTCCTTTTTTTAAAAATTTAAATCAGTAGCGATTTTAGTTTTGAATACTAAAATAATCTGCCTTCCGTGATCAAACAGGTTTAACCCCCTTAATGCATTATACTGTGTATAGGCAGTTTAAAAAATATTTTCAAGAATTCAAGAGTTAGCTCGTTTTTTTTATATAACTTTTGATCAGCAAATGATGCGAAAGTGATGGGACAACGTCATACATTTTAGACTATAAAATTATTATCTTGTAAACTTAACACTTACCGTGAGCCAATCTCACAAGCTAAGGACCCCCACAAAGAAAAGGACAGAGTGGCTTCAAATGAAGAAGGAAGGAATGCTGGTGTAGGATGTTCGAAATTACTACAGTGCCACAATAGAGTAAATGATATGGAAAAATAATAATTAGAATGTTCACTATTCCTATACATGGTGATTTCCATGGCTATTCCAACGCAGATACTCTTTCTCCACATTCGGGAGATGAAGTTAGTTATATGCATAATTTATTTCGTACACAGTATGTGGGAAGACAATCATCGTAAATCTGTATCAATGATTTCTGAGTGGATTTAAGTATGTTAAAGTCTACGTGTTTACATCAAACACGGGTATATGAATAAACATTTTACAGGAGTCGTGTATGAATAAACTTTATTTCTAAATCATACTGACGTCATGTGTCCTTATTACAATTACTTCAATTTTAGGATGTCTGGATGGCATAATGGCTAACGTGTTTGACTGCGATATTCATGGTAAGCGAGTTCGAAATCCACTATTATGTTTCTTTCGGACTAAATCCCTTGGGAAAGGGGTAACCCCTTACTCTCTACAGTTATGGATTATATAGTAAAACTATTGTTCTTCTTCAACGATGGCTTTGAGATTAAGTAATTCAGAAAAGTTGATTTGCCATTAAATATAGAAACCAAACGAAGAGAACAACGAACCTGTCAGCTGGGACTGTAAAATACGCCGAATGCACATCTGCAGAGGGGTGAAACCCTCTCAATGGGCCACCTGTTGGTCATTGGTGACGATGCATGATGATGAAGAATGGGATCTTGGTGGCTGAGAAGTCCATGTCAAGCAAAATCACACTTTGGCCCTTACTTAGGGTAGACTGGCGACCGGAGTCACCTTCTTCTATCAATCTGCTGGTCAGGTCTAGCTCTAGAACCTATATGATTGCCCTTATAGAAAGACCCATACATTTTTTATCATATATGTGCTAGAAGGCGGTGGCTGAGGAGAGGACGTATTCACTGCCATCACTCCCGGATCCACTCTGACCCGGATAGGTAGTATCTGATAGGTCCCTATGTATGGGTTAAATAGATCAAAAATAATTTTTAAATAAATAGAGTTAAAAAAAAACGAATACCTGAAAAAATGAATAAAACAAAACCTTTTTGGTATTAAAAAATCCAAGGGTTGACATGCCAGCAAATTCAACCAAACAACCAACCACAAAAACAAAAGCAACCGAAAATGTTGCTTCTCTTTGGGAAGAAATCAAGTATTCTAGTTAGCATTCCATTGTAATCTCTATTATATTGCGAGAGGGGATTACTATAAAAGAACAAAGAATAAAAAAAACGATTTTTACGCCAGAATGTAGATATAACAAAATTGTCATTCAGTTGAAAATTCTTGTAGTAATGTCTTCATTCTTTAAGTCGATGCATTTTAAGCGGACTTGCTCGAATAGATACATCACTGCTAAATTTGTATGTACGGAAATTCATCGTTTAACGAGTTAAACATATTCTATGTATACACGCGAGATATCTTTGGAAATATAATAATTTATTAATGTGTGCTAATGTTTTTGAAACAAGAATGGATGGATAAGTCCTCCCCCTTGTCCGTAAATAGCACAGCAGGTTTCAGTTTTTAACAGTGGTAAGGTGACCCGTCTGGGAGAACGAATTCTCTTCATTCAATCAAGTTTTACTCTACTTAAGAAATTGGCCATTTATCACATCCTGCTCGTGTATGATTTGTTGGGTGAATACATATACATATTCTTGTAAAGTTACACGATGTAATATAGTGGGAATTCTTTTGCAAAAGTACAGGGATTTATCAAAAGAAAAAAATAGAAGTAAAGTAGGGGGTGTCATTGTCGGTATCAGGCGGACAGCAAATGTGTCTATCCATTTTCCCTAGTACTAGACCAAGTATATTGAGATGGAGTCAACCGGACATCTACCAGCTATGGGTAAATAGTAGAGCAGACTATACTCTCTAGTCTGGGGAAAAGACTGAATCTATACTAAGCTTACAATTTGATTTCTGTTGCATCGCTTCCGTGACAGAGAAGTAGGATGATTTCATATTACTCTAAATATAGTTTAGAATCTAAGAAAAATCATTGGCATTAGAATATAGTGAAACATCTGTGTATAACGCGTAGGAGTGATTCTAGTTTTTATCACAGAAAATCGTGCTGGATTAAGCTTTAATCAAATTGAATTACAGTCTTTGAGCACTGGCGTGAATCCAATTGTTCTCGCTTTAGATATCGAGGAATAGTAGCACAGACCGAGTTCTTTAACGTTGGTATTTCAGTGACATAGTCTGTTTCTACTTTATGATATGCTGTAGAAGCCGGCTAGATGTAAGGAGTTGCATGTCTAAGGCATTGCACCTGTATACATGGTATTAATTTCTTGGGATTGCATTCACTCAGTAATATGCATTCACAACAAGGCGATATATATTTTGCTAATAATCTTTATATTTTTCCCCGATACATTTCGTCCCAAATGCCTGTTGAGGCAAATAAAAGATAGGGACAAACAATCAAACTGGCGAAAAGTCAGTTGGCTTACTCGAAATCTACCCAGAAATACAACACACGATTGACTAATGAACTCTGTCCCCGGATTCCTAAAATCTGCCTGATTAAACCCTAATATTCTCACTCTAATTTGTTCAACACTTTTTTTTTGCTTCTGACCGAATCCCTACGTCAACGTTACCACATCCTGTTGGCCAGACGCAATGGCTCTGTTCCTATCTGATTGTGGGGTCCCATATTTATTTCCGCAATCAAAACGCAACAATTCACCCGGTCAAAGAGACTGATTTCACACCAATTATACTCCACTATAAAAATGACATTGAACCATAACCTGCTCATGACAGAGTGGTTGGGTTAATATCTTTGAACACAATATACCAAACTGCGTTGAGTTTGACAAAGAATGATCAACCCATTGTTCATATTATTTGGATCAATAAAATAATTTTTTTTTTCAAAGCACAATATCGAACTAATCATTTCTTTGTCCTTATTTTTCATATATGGGCTACTCAAAATTATTATTATTTGCGTATCTGACAACGATCAACATTATGTCCAGATAATTCAGACAGTCGAAAATTAGGATGCCATTTTCGTGTTTGAGATCAGATTCATATGTCTGGCGACTGAAGAAACTAACAGAATAAATTGATTTCCAGGCCCCCTGATGTCTGCAAAAATATTCACAAGAAGAAATTTCTATTATAGATATCTGCAAAGCCTGTCTTAATCTGGAACAGGGACACGTAATATAGCGACAATTTGTTTGTCATTTATACAAGGGGGTAAAGCCTGATTTATCCCAGTCACTAGTGTCTTGATAGTGGGGAAATATTTTAAAAAAAGGTCTTAGTACCAATCCGATTAGATCTATACTAAGCTTACTGTAATTTACCAGAATAATATAGTCAGATACACTATACTAGCCAATGGTCAAAGGGATTATATCCCTTTTCATGCAGGATGACAGACGTCATCTGCTATAATTTTTAAGTCTCAACGGATGTTTTAGATTAGGCTATATTGTGTTGATTTGACATTAAGTCAATATAGGCAAATCTAGTTTGCGATAAAGATGTAATCAGAAATAGAATAATCTCTTATATTGAGGGGACAGTTACACGTTTCTAGACGATAAAAAAAACAATGAAAAATTATGAACCATTGACATATTATCATATTTCTATGAACACATATATCTCTATGATAAATTAGGATTCATGAATTAGGTCCCCTGAGAGATTAACATTAACTTTAATATATAATTTGCCTCTAATTTGTTTGTCTGTTCAGCTGAATACACCAAACTTGGACGAATCAAAATATATAGAATTAACGCATTAGACTGACATGATTTCAATCACCGCTGATAGTGGGTGGGGTAATCCTCTGTACAAAATTATAACCGACAGACTAAGAATAGCCTTACACATATGAAGGATGAGATTAATTCTAATTTATATGGTATGATGCTTTAAAAAAATAATTAATTATTAGTACGTAATTATCTGAATAAGTCATATTATATTTATACAATTAGACTATTTTCTGAGGTGGAATCCCCGTAGCGTAGTGGGCTAAATTCTGGACTGCGATATCGTAGTAAATTCGATCAAACTGCAGTCGCTTTATTATATACACTTTTCTACTCTTGGGAAAGGACTGGGACCTTTCACCCCTTAGAGTTATAGGTTAAATAATCCTACATTACCATATTTGTGTTAGAAAGTGGTGACTGAGGTTCTTAGAATCATGGGCATGACAATAAATTGCATCTAGTGGTGAAGTCCCAATTCTGGAGCTCTGGGGAGAGTGTAGTACACCTTCATTGCTATCAAGATCCCTCTCAGATCCTCTCTGACCCGGAGTGATATTGTTGCATAGCTTGCAACGGAAGATTTCTCTTCCGGTCAAAAGACGAAGAGAAAGATACAAATATATATTTAAAAAAAGGGAAAACGGAAGAGAGGCTTTGCGGTCAAAAAGCAGGGAGACATTGATAAAAGAAAAAAGGAAAACGGAAGACACCTCTTCCGGTGAAAAGACAGAGAAAAAGATAAAGAAATATATAACAAATGTCTGTTATCAGATCAAACGATAAATGCGTGGGCATAGTTTTTTGTATAAAAAGGCTAGTGGATTAAGGATGTCAATTTCAGCCCCCAGCAGCAGCCAAGAGGATAACCTCGCCTCCCGTCAATCACTCGGAAGTTCATTGTGAACACTGCGCTCTTCGCCAGCCACCCGGCATTTTCATTGTAAACACTCGTCGCCCCTCAGCACCCACACACCGAAGAAAATAAAGTCGGGTCCTATTTTTATATATACGTGTCTGTGGTTTTATTGAAGTCCAGTCAAGCGGCTATACAACAATAGTACCTGTTAGGGTACCATATATGGGTTAAATAGATACAAATATGGGTTTAAAAATGTATTAAAATGAGTTTTAAAAATCCATACCAGACAGGAAAGAATAAAACAAAAACGTCTTCAGTATTAAGTAATCAAAGAGTTGTCAGGCCTGAGAATCAAACCAAACAGATTTGGCAAATCCGAATTGAAAGAAACACAAATATTTTCTTTATAGAAATTATTAGATAGCACTAATGGGTTTTCTTATATCTGGATTTCTACCTCGGGTAACTAACATCTCGGAGAATGTAAGTTGGTATAAAGGGAAACTAATGAATAAATCATTGTCGTATATTTATCTGTGGAAATGTGAAATTCAGAAGGCCACATCATGAACAAAGTTTCGATATTTCGAAACGAGAAAACCACTCCCATTATTGAAGCAGCTTCGTTTCATTCTGTATAAACAAGACTATTGAACAGAGACAACACACACCTTTGCAAGATAAGAGATAATGTAAACAAGGTCACACGACAGCGAATGTGTCGCTCTTAGTCGAAATCGAAATCCGGTTTGTTTTGACAGTTGAATAAATAGAAAGGGAAATGATTGCATCGCTTGAAGGAGCGCTTAAACAAAATTTAGACGGATTGCTTCCCGCCAGAGATGTTCACAGGAAAAGATTCTCTATTTATTATAGGATTCTATATAATATTTCTGAACACTCTAAACAAACTATCAAAGCAAATTAATACCTGTCTATCCCTCTATCTATCTATCTATTTATCTATCTTGTGTGTGTGTGTGTGTGTGTGTGGAGTGTCTGTGTCGTTCGGTGTGTTTGGGTGTGTGGGGGTGTGTGAATAAATAAAAAGTGAATGAAGCGTCTTTCCTCAATTATGTGTCTGGTATAAGTATTCGAGTTTAGTGAAATCTTACCAGTATGAATTTAATTGATATTGACTAAAAAGATATAAAAGCAATTTTAACAATCACAATAACTCACTACACGCCTCCCACTCTCTCTCTCTCTCTAATTGTCTGTATGTGTGTGTGTGTGTGTCTCTCTCTCTCCTTACCTCCCGCTCTCTCTATCTCTATCTCTATGTCTGTCTCTCTATCTCCTAGCCCACTCTCTCTCTCTCTCTCTCTCTCTCTCTCTCTCTCTCTTATTCCTCTCTATATATCCCTCTATCTCTCTCTGCCTCTGTCTCAATTGCTGTTTCTCTCTCTCTCTCTCTCTCTCACTCTCTCTGTCTTTCTCTGTCTGTCTGTCTGTCGTTCTCTCTTTCACTCCCTCCCTCCCCCCCTCTCTCTCTCGCTCTCTCTCTCTCTCTCTCTCTCTCTCTCTCTCTCTCTCTCTCTCTCTCTGTTATATATATATATAAAACTTTAAAAAAATATCATTACGATGGATACTAAAAGTATGTTACATGAAGTCTTAGGTGATATTCACAATCAACGGACGTATATCTGTAAAAAATTGGTTAATCAATGATGTTCATAATTTTTTGTATTGTCACAAGTTCAGATGGAGGTACAGGTGACACTTGCACTAGCCTGGTTGATTGGTTAGTTATTTTTAATTGTATATATCCCCTATGTCAAACATTTTCTATATATATTTGTAAGCGAATAGTTTTCAGGTAAGTATGATGTGGTTTTATAAATTAGTGCTAAAACTTTCCCTAACTTCATGTGTATCAGTATATCGGTAGAAATAATCTTCATTGAATTCATGTGTATTAATAGATTAGAAGAAATAGCTTTAATTATAATAATAAACGGTGCTTGATCATGAGCCACAACATTTTAGCACCTATAATATAAAAAGATGATTGCTTTTTTGGCATAAGTATAATTTGAAGAATACTCTCGGGAGTTAATCAAAGAGGTGCTAGAGTATAACATGGCCAGTCGATTGATCGGTTCAGGCTTCAACGGCCGCTGATCTATCCCAATTAGGGGTCGAGATGCAGGACATGTGGCAACTTCAAAACCGGATCACGGACAGCTCAGTCAGATGGATACCTTTCCAGATATTACAGTTCGCCACCCACGGTCAACATGTTATACCCTTCTGCAAAGGTGAAGTCGAGGTATTTTTTGGTTACCAAAACAGGTATGTAACCAAAAATAAAACAGCCCTGTGTGGTTGGGCTGTAGAATACACTGATTGCACCTCTGTAGAGGGGTAAAATTCCTCCAATGGGGTTATCTCTGCCGTGGGTGGTGACCTATGATGCTTAAGAATGGAATCGTCCTGGATGAGCAGTCCATAACATGTAACACTCCACTTTGATCAGTACTTAATCTAGACGGGTGGTCGGAAAGGCCTACCCCATTGATCGACTGGTCATGTCAAGCTCTAGCGCCTATATGATTTCCCAAACTCTATTGCTTTTATGGCAACTCCAATACTTGTTATTATATATAGGCTAGAAGGCGGCGGATGAGGGTCTTAGAGTCCTCTGGTATGACGTTAAACTGTATCTAGTGGTGAAGTCCCAATTCTTAAACTCTGGTAAATATGGAATACCCCTTTATCAGCATTACTCCCAATGTTAGCCGTAATGTTAGAAGCTATTTGTGTCCCACGTATGGGTTGAATAGATTAAAACATGAGTATTCAGATTTTAGTTTGAAAAAAAATTACTCAAGAATTAATAAAAGGAAATGTCTTCGGCAAAAAATAGCCCAACAAGAGTTGACATACCGTTAAATCAAACCAACCAAAAGTGAAATCTGTTTAAATATATAAGAGACACTATTTATTTCTTTTGACCCTTCCAATAACGTAACAATAGCTTGGACTACAACTTCTGACTAGATGCCTTTCTTTGCCGATATGTCAAACTTACGCAGGCTTGCCCCGACTCTATTACCAAAAGAAATCTCACATTTATGTATCCGACGAAAGTTGACCTCCAACTGACTGACAGCATCTAACTACCGAGTGTTATAGGATTTACGGCAGTACACACGGGAACCCAGTGCGTATCTTCAACCTACCAATAAAATTTCTTGTTTCTTGCCATGCAAACATTACGTCAGTTCAAACCAATGGAAATGCATATTATAGTGTTCGGCTTGTCGTTGTAGAAAGTACGCAAAATTTGCTCAAATGCAAAATCCAAAAAAGTGACCGGCTGATTTTAGCCAGGTTCAAATTCCTGACACCTAACTTCCTTTGTTTGACCATCGCTTTCTGAAGATGATATATTCCTATCTAGGTATGGGAACTTGGCTAATAATTCCAAAAGTTTGTCATTTAATTTAAATAAAAAAATTAAAAAAACGAAACCAAAAAACATAATTAGAATTGAGAAAATGGTGTGGACTGGTTGTTTGTGTATGACTGTGTCTGTGCTACTGTATGGCTGCAACGCTTAGAGAGAAAAAAATCTATAGGGGAACTGCACAAGAATGCTGCATGCAGTCTTGAATAATTCTTGGAAGCAGCTGCTATAAAGCCACTTGCTTCCTATCCCACAAACCATCCAAGTAAGACGAACAAGACGTGCTGGACATTGCTGGAGAAGCAAGGGCGAACGCATGTGACGTTCTCAAGTAGACACCTACATATGTACACACAAGCGTTGGACGACCAGCAAAAACTTACATCAATCAGCTCTGAATGGATTCTGGATGCTGTACGGAGGACCTCGAAGTGGCAATGACTGATAGTGATGGTTGGTGAGAAAGAAAGATGGTATGCATGTTGTTAGCGTGACCTGATGATTTGGGGACTGCCGAGGGACTAATTTTCATTGCTAATTCCTAATGCCGGTTTTTCTTGTATTCTGGTTTTCTGAACAAAATCCAAACAAACCATTTCGTTATCTCTTGCCAATGTAAACATATTCCAATATTTTTATTCTCTGAATTATAATCAACAACTGATTTTTCCATATAAGAAGAAAAATCCCCTTTCTTTCTTTAACATCTGCATGATTGTCATTCAATGTAAATCTCTATTAATAATGGAGATTTGCTTCCGGTTTTTGTCTGTTACAAAAACTACGTCTCTGCTTACGTCACATTACCCAAAATCGTCATAGAATAAATACACTCAAAATTTGAACATGCAGCATTAGACAGTCCTCATTGTTTTTTAAAACAAGTTTTAATAACTACATGACTGGTATTATATATCTATATATAGTTTGTTTTATTTTAATACATATTTAAAGTTTACATTTCAAATTGTTTTATTTTTTAATCCTTTAATGAATTTGATGATTTTACTTACTAAGGGTACAAACTCGCTGACATTGAATATTGTACCTCGGGCAATATGTTTCAAAAATCTATTATCTTTTTATTTTGCAAGTAAATAATAAATAAGAAATAAGAAAAAAAAACAGCGAACGTATAATTAGAATTGGTCAAATGGAACGGACTGATTTTATGTGTATTACTGTGTCAGTTCTACTATATGGCTAAACCGCTTGGACTCTAACGAAAGACGTTCCATATGTACTTATGGATATTCTTACTGACTTGTAAAATTAACAGACCCCTAATACAATCACTGCGCGCTTTTGCTTATAGAGTAGAGCATCCGCTTAAATACTACAAGGTTCCAGGTTCGATATCGGTCTCTCGCCAACACAATTCATTAGTAGATCAGTTTGAAGCTCTGCGGTAAAGTAGGAAGATGATGATAGGTGTGGCACTAAACCTCACACGCAAAATCAGTTTCTCTGGTCCAGCGCTAGGGAAACGATGACAGAACCCCTCGCTGTTCGGCGGATATCGACAATTTCACTACATATGTAGTATAATATACTGCAAATGTATTATACTTATAGTATATAGGTGTGCATGCCGGCATTCACGTACATGTGTGTAAAATATCACTATTTACTATCGTAGAATCTTACGAGTATAATTCTAATACACTGATTAAAATGAGATAAAATCAATTTATAATTACTCCTATATAATTGGAAAAGTTAATTGTTTCTAATTGGTAGAAGATTAGGGGATGGTATTGGATCAAGGATATACTTATTTTCATACTCAATAAATATTTTAAATAAAATGTTTTTTAAATACTTAAGCACATTATTAACCATAAAAACCACTTACGTCCCTTCAAATACGACTAATATATCAAGGGCAATACCATGCTTTACAATACCGAATATATAGTATCAGTACAGCCGCAAATTATCAAACCAGGCTGCGAGCACATTTGTTTGGTGCTGCTGTCCCAGTTATTAATGTTACCTTCTGTTTGTGTAATGAGGATCCAGTTAATAGATAGATAGAAGATAACATCAGTTGCCCTGATCTCTGATCAATGAATTTCTAGTTAGCTCAATCGTTTAATCTCAAAGTGTAATGCCAGGCTCAATTGAGCTTTTCAGAGATGATCCAACCAGACCAAGGTCTTGATCCGTTTCGTTCTTGTCACTAAAACTCGAATCAATGACTAATTTCATCAAATTAAGATGAACTGGTGTCGCCTTTTGCTGCTGATCCTGTCAAGGGCCGATGCAAGTTGGAAACCTTAGGAAGTTAATTTCCTTCCAGCGGGTGAGAGGCTAGTAGATAAATGCAGTTCTCTGAAAATAGACTTTCTCCTTAAGGAAACATCAGGATTTGCATTAGAGTTGACTGTATTTGCTTCTAATTTGTCTGGAAGGCGTCAGACTTTCAAAATAGGTATTCGAACGGAAGTTCTAGTTGAAATCTATCAAAGCAACGGCCTAACTCGGCGCTTGATTCAAATGCTGTTCCTATCCATTCACACGGAGTAGAATCTAATTATTCTTCATTATATTGGACGACAAACACTTGTGGTCCTTTTGTGTCTAACTTATTTGCTCGAGGAACGTAATGCCCTGATTGGCAATTGTTTTCTATACTTCTGTGACACTTTATGATGTTTTGTCAAAAGTTAAGAACTTATTTCTCTGAATTTCTGTGATGGGGTTTGATGTGTATTGTTTTGATGTTTAGGAATGCTGTCTTCCTGTATGTAAAACCACATATTCAATATGATTTTCCAGATAGACAAGGAACACCTGAAGAAGGCCGGAGAATACAGCCACCGAAGCATGTTTCACATACCAAATAAAGATGAGGACAACAGTCCGTAAAATAAAATACATTTTTTTAACTGGTTTGGATCCTCAGTTTTCCTTCTACATGACTGGTTAAATGAACCCAATATATTCTACTATTTACCCATAGCTTGATGGAAAATACTTAAATTCACACTATTCTCAAAAGTATTAACACTAAAATACTAAATTTTCGGACAGTTGTCCTCATCTTTATTGTGATATGTAAATATTATATGAATGAGATCTTCAACAGTTCTTCGACGCCTTGTTTGATCAACAGTCAAAATATTCAAAATGATTTCGTAGGTTGGGTTATCGCTATGCTCGGATAGAAACGGAACGCCTGAAAAAGGTCAGATGATACAGTGATCGAAACGTTGAAAATTGCACCTTATAAACTTTTATTAAAATGTTTTTCTTAATATGTTTCACATGTTAACTGGACATTCCAGAAGGTTTAATACATATTTTGCCAAAGGATAAAATATTATCTTGCAATAAACATTAATCAGCGAGAGGGTAGTTCGTTGAACTTGTAACTTACTCTGCATATCTATAATTTCGAAAGGTGGACATCCCGCTGGGATAACACGTTTAATTTTATCTTAACGGCCAGTAAGCCAAGTTTCAGGACAAAGGGCACTCCATGTCGGTAAAGTATTTTATTAAGTGTTTACGATAAGATAATATTATTCCTATGCAAGACAAATATTTGGAATTCTAAACATGTTTTATTTCAAGAAAGCACACAAACATCTACGAAAATGTCTTTTATGTACCTGTATTTTCAAAAGGGAAAAGCGTTACAGTGTCAATGAATCTAGCAAGGATGTTCAAAATTAATATTCCAAAACAGGGATCACCAAATCTTTTTCACGGTGGGCCGGTTAATTGAAAACATAACGAGCCGGGCCACATTATCATTGTGTTTAATATTTGTTAGCAAGAACGAAAACTCTGAGAAAAAGATGTAAAACAAAATTTATCTTTCCATGTTATATTCATAGATGAGTGGCGTAAGATCCACAAAAACAAATTTAACCAACATATTTATTTTCAAAACATTATCAAGGAACGCAGCATTAGCAAAAAGGTCTAGTGAGATTTGTGAAACTAAAGTTTGCCTTTCAAGATATCGTCAATGTTTGGTTTGAAATCGCTACATCCAATCAAGAGACTTGCTTTCAAATGCTTATTGGTCAATTTTGTTCGATGGGTTGATTTCCATACGTTACGTACGTTTAAACAAACAAATTCAAGTACCGTCGGCGGGCCTGATAAAATGTCTTCGCGGGCCGGATCCGGTTCGCGGGCCGTAGTTTGGTGAACAATGTTCTAAAGGAATTTTTGTCGTCTGTTTCCTTTGTTTTTTTTATATCTTCTGATGACTTCAATTACAATAGGCAGGACAGTTTTATCTTACCCTCAACTCTTATCGATTGTTAGAAATTTTATCAATATTTAGTTTAGAAAATGTACCCGAGATCCGTTTAAAGAGAAAGTTAATTTAAATTTCCCATTATTTAAATTTTACGGTCAGGAAGACAAAACTCATGGACAAAGATCACTCTGTGCCGGTTAAGTATTTTATTAAGTGTTTACGATCAGATAAGTATAATAATTCGCAAGCACATATTTGGAATTCTAAACATGTTTTATTTTGTTTTTTTATGTACCAGTAATTCCAAAAGGGAAATATGTTACAGTGTCAGGTGATCTAGAAAGGATGTCCAACATTAATATTCTAAAGAAATCTTTTATTGCGAAAATATCTATTTTTGTTTCTATTTTCAGCAACATTTTAATGTTTCATTGGGTGCTCTACCGGCAAATCAAAATTCAATATTTTTACATTGTTCATTCTTAGTCATTTATGTGTCTTTCAGTTCATTTGATGAGACCACGTTGTTCCTATGTCTCATAAGGTTCATAGAAGTATACCTTTTTTTAATATTTAGTTACCTTTTAATATCGCATTCTTATCAATTTTTCAAAGTCCTAATGGAATCTTTTTACAACGCCACTTTCTATTGTCGTCTGCTTTTCTTGTTTTTATATCCTCTGATGACTTCAGTTACAATACGCCGTACAGTTTTATCTCACTCTCAGCACTTATCGATTGTTAGAACTTTTATCTATATTTAGTTTAGAAAATGTAGCCGGGATCCGTTTAAAGAGAAAACCATTTTAAATGTAATGTTATTTAGATTTTAGGTAATAGAACATTGAAATTAATAATATCTCTTTGTAAAAAGCACTTGGCGGAGTAGCGTATTAACAGTATCAGCCGAAAAGCGAAGGAGTCTATCCCCCTTCCACTAGCGCTAGTCCAGGGAGATTGTTTTTGCGTCTGAGGTAGAGCGCCTAACCAACCACCAGCTACCAAAATTACGGCACAAATCCAAACTGTGCTACTCATCCACTGAGTTAGTAAGAATCGGTATGAAACACGGAACCCTATGGTCCCTAAGCGGATATAGTACCCAAATATATCTGTTGTTTATCTGGATATACCAAAACCTAAACAAAACAAAAAACAAACACACACAATTGAATCGGTACATAGTGTAAGGAGACAAATATAATTGTTTACCTTTGGGTTGTGGGGTTTGGAATATAACGTAAATAGCTTATGAATAATTTCTATAGTGTTTTCATTGAATATATTATGTATTAAACTTTTTGGAGAAATGTTTATTCTGTTATTTGGCATTACAGGTTATGTTAATTAAACATTCATATGGGCATTGTTCATATTAGTTGTCTTGTTCTCTTTACCGAATATTCAGTGTTAGGGTATTTTTGGATGCCTTAATGAATTATAAAATCATAGTGTTGATTTGAAACATACTAATTCTTATAATAGTATTACTTTCAATCGTTTAAATAATATATTATATCCAACTATTTTCAAATTACAAATGTTCCATGGTAATTTCTCAGTTAAGCACCCTCATGTATTCCCACATAAGGACTTTAATATTTTACCAAAGCATTTATTGAATTCAATTTATAGAATGTGAAAGTATGGAATCATATCTATTTTGGAACGTATGGGTGACAGTGATGTACGAGTCGTAGTTGGAGTACTTTGAATAGATTCTAAGAACCTTGAAATGAAACTGGTTTAAATGGATATGAAACAAAGAATTGAAATCCTCAAGACCACAGCACTAGTAAAATCGGCTTGTATACTTAAAATATTAGTGGAAGTTGAGGTGACTTGTTTGTCACTCAAACTCCAGTGAAATTGCGTGCAATCGTTCTGATTGGAAAAGCTCACAAGTAATAGAATGATGATAGTAACTTGTACAAAAGAAGGACAAAACTTGTCATTACTGTGCAGAGAAGCTGATCTACTGGGTATTGTGCATGAAACTAACATCTGATCCCCTTGATAAATGCTATATACACAACACATAATCTATTATAGAACACGAGATAATATTTTCTGAGATTTTGAGATGCACATGGATCACTAAATCTCGACCAGAAGTCCAAACATAGTATCAATTAACAAAAAGAACAGAACTTGCCATATAGTGTATTTGCTGTTCCAGCTAAGCATAGAAAATTAAAGAAAGCAAAAAGAATCGACAAATACTTGGATCTTGCCAGAAGACTATGGAATATGAATTGTACCTGTGATATATGAAACGATCCCCGAAATTCTGGAATGCAGACTGCAGGAATAAGAGTTCAGAGGACGGACAGAGACCATTCGGAATACAATATATTTGAATGTGGATACATTACTTAGAAGAGTATCAGAGACATAGAAAACAGTAGTAACAATCATAGAAGTAGTTTGAATAATAATAATAATAATAATATAATAATAATAATAATAAATTACGCTTAAATCAGTACTCAAGAAAGTAACAAATTGGAAAACACCAGGCCATGATGGCATACATGGATTCTGGTTCAAAAAATTTACGACTAACCACAAAAGAATGGCCCAGCAACTGAACAGATGCCTACAAGAAACGGAAATACCCGAATGGATGACAAAAGGAATAACTACACTAATCCAGAAAGACCCACAAAAAGGAAATGTCCCCAGCAATTATAGACCAATAACTTGTCTACCCATGATGTGGAAAATTCTAACTGCTGTTGTAAGAGAAGAAGTATACTTTTCACTCAATTGGCGGAAACTTCTCCCAGAAGAACAGAAAGAATGTCGCAAGGGAAAAAGAGGAACCCACGACTTACTCTATATAGACCAATACATTCTTAAAGAAGTCAAAAATAAACGGAAAAATATTGCAATGGTCTGGATTGATTACAGAAAAGCCTATGACATGGTCCCACATACCTGGATTTTAGAATGCCTACAAATGTATAAAATTTCCAACAACATTATAAACTTCATTAAAAAGCCATGGAAAACTGGCGAGTTCAATTAAAAGCTGGAAAACAATCCCTGGCAGAAGTAAAAATCCAAAGAGGTATCTTCCAAGGAGACTCATTATCACCACTACTCTTTATTATTGCAATGATGCCGCTAAACCATATACTGAAAAAAATGTACCGGGGATACAAATTTAGTAATTCACAAGAAAAGATCAACCACCTTATGTACATGGATGACATTAAAATTTTTGCAAAAAATGAAAAGGAATTGGAGAGCCTAGTACAAACTATTAGGATATATAGCCAGGATATAGGGATGGAATTTGGAATCGAAAAATGTGCTATGCTTGTAATAAAAAGGGGTGAAAGAAAACTATTAAATGGAATACAACTACCAAATCAGGAAACTATAAAATCTCTTGATGAAAATGAAAGCTACAAATACTTAGGAATTTTGGAAGCGGACAATATCATGCAAGCAGAAATGAAAGGAAAAGTTAAAAGGTATATCTCAGGAGAACTAGAAAACTTCTAGAAACGAAACTTAACAGCAGAAATCTGATCAAAGGAATTAATACCTGGGCTGTCCCCATTATAAGATACTCAGGACCATTCTTAAAATGGACAAAAGAAGAACTCAGACAGATAGACCAAAGGACGAGAAAATTAATGACCATGCACAAGGCTCTCCACCCTAGAGATGATAGAGATAGATTGTATGTGTCAAGAAAGGAAGGGGGAAGAGGTCTTGCCAACATAGAGGAATGCGTAGAAACCACAATCCAACAACTTGAAGATTACACAAGGAAGAGCAAAGACAAACTACTTATGGCGACCAACAATAGTAGAAACGGCAGATGGACAAACAGAAGAACGACAAGACTAGAAAACAAAAATGGGAAGAAAAACAATTATATGGACGCTTCAAACGACAAATAGATGAGGTTGCACATCAAAAGACTTGGACATGGTTAAGAAAGGGAAACCTCAAAAGAGAAACAGAATCACTTATAATTGCTGCACAAAATAATGCCATAAGGACAAACTACATCAAAGCGAAAATTGATAAGACCCAACAAAATAATAAATGTAGACTTTGCGGTAATAGAGATGAGACTGTTAACCATATACTCTGCGAATGTAGCAAACTAGCACAACGAGAATACAAAGCTAGACACGACTGGGTTGGGAAGGTGATCCACTGGGAATTATGCAAGAAATTAAATTTTGACCACACAACAAAATGGTATATGCATAAACCAGAATCTGTTCTTGAGAACGAAACGCACAAAATTCTCTGGGACTTTGAAATTAAAACGGATCACCTTATCCCAGCAAGAAGACCAGACCTAGTGTTGATTAACAAAAAAGAAAGAACTTGTCAACTGGTGGATTTTGCAGTGCCAGCGGATCACAGGGTGAAGTTAAAGGAAAATGAAAAAATTGACAAATATCTATTTTATATTTCTGTTTTAAATTAATCTTTGATTTTGATTTATGAATTTATTCAGAATACCTTCCAGATTACTCGCCGCCTCACACTAAAAAATATTGTAGTGATCAACAAGATTTTTGATGTATTTACATCAACCACTGTTATTATATATTTTTGATGTACTGATTTCAAATATGTAGTTGTTTTTTTTTCCCCTGACTGCTCTACATTGATAATTAGCAATCTAGTTTCGTAAGTACTTACCACTCTTGAACGTTTTCTCAACAAACGACCTGTGAAATACCTGGCTGTGTACCAGGCCAGGAAAAGTGTATAAAATATATGATAATCTACATGAGCAGTGGTGTACCAAGATTCGTTCGGGGAGGGCGGTCCGACCTGGGTGACATAATTTACGGTGCGGCACATTCTAGTTGAATTCAAATATTGGAAATTATATAGGGCTTATTCAACTGATTGAAAAAATCGACCTAGAGCAACCTAAACATTTGGTGAAATTAAAAATTGATAAGTTTACGACTTCCTATCTCTCACCAGAAAATTCACACTGTTCTATCCAGTGACAAATAATTTTAGCAATGTTAACCCTAGAGCGTGATATTGCGGATAAAATTGATTTTGATGAAGCCAAATATTTCGCGGAAAGGAAGGCATGTAAAATCCATTTGTAAATCGTTTATTTTTGTAATTTATTCTCCTGTTCTTAAACAAATATTTACTAATATTTTTATGCATAACCATCAATTAAATTTTGGGAAAATAGATAGAGGCTACAATTTGTCTTCTTATATTTATATACATCTATCATTCCATTTTCGGCTTTTTGAAGTGTTATTAGAACGTTTAAGAGGCGGTTAAATAAATATCTGCCCCGAGTCGCACTTGTGCTAGGTATGTCACTGTACATGATTCTGATCAGCAGGATATCCATCCAATACAAATAAACGTCATGTATTATCATTGATCTTTATAATCACTTCAACTTCAAATAACATATATAACTACCTTTATATTTAACCAATCCGCTTGCTACGAGTAGTATGTGACACAAGGTGGGAATTATGGGACGTCAAGCGAGAGTTGAATTCACTATTAAGTAGTGATTTATCTGCGAGACTAGCTTGCTAACCATTTACACCCGAGACACCTTTGAGACACCTATCAAAGGGCTTCAAGTATTTCATTTTCTCTTTTTATCCCATTCTTTATATTGACTGCCACAATTCCGTTATTTATGAGCTGTGAGGCATACTCCTATTTTGAAGGAGTATCTGACGATCACAGAATCATATAAGTAAAACTTCGCTTGAGTCTACACTGAAACACGAAGCAAATAGGTAAAACCTTGAGATAGGACCTGTTCTCACTTACCAATATTGATATATCCAATCATTATACCGTAAATGTAAGAAAGAAGTTTGATACTGATCATCTGAAAGCAAACTCCAATTGACGAATGTGAAAAAATTGCGAACGACCACTTAGATACAGCAACTGTATGCATTGCAATCAAACCCTGAGACAATTGTAGATTGCCATAGGAGTCAAAAGCAGTTAGAGGAAAAGAAGATAGAATGAAAAGAAAATGACATCATAAAAAAAACCCTCAACAAACAAAAATGTGTCAAAACTTGGGATAGCCCTGAAAGGACTTACTGTAACATAGGAAAAAGAAAAAAATAGAATAGATTCAAGATCATACAAGGTCAAACCAAAATATATTTTATATAGATTTGTGCTTTATTATGGATTATCTATATACCATAAATGATTGGTTGGTTGGTTGATTGATTGGTTGATTGGTTGGTTAGATTTTACGGCATTAAAACAAACCTTGGGTTATTTTATGCCGAATACGTTTTTTGTTTTATACATACGTGTTGGATATTCAATTTTTCAAAACTCATTTTCAAGACTTGTTTTTGATCTATTCAAACCATATTTAGGACATAACAGAACTAGCATTCCAGATCAGAATGGACCAGGGAATAATTACAATAAATGGATAGTCCACACTCCCCAGAGCTCCAGAACTGAAACGTCGTCATTAGATGGAGCATAACGTCATACCTAAGACAATAAAGACCCAACCTCTATTTCACACATATATACAACCCTAACAGTTACAACCACCCTGTGTGTTCGTTTTTTGTTTTTTTTTTTTTTTTTGCTATGGATTTCTTGAATCATGTCTGGACGTGGAAAAGGAGGAAAAGGCTTGAAAAACGGAGGCGCTAGGCGTCATCGTAAAGTAAATCGTGATAACATCTAGTGTATCACCAAGACAGCTAACCGCCGTTTGGCCTAATTTATGAAAAGACCCGCGATGTCTTGAAGAATATCTTCGAGAATATAATTCGTGATGGCTTCACCTACACTGAACATGCCAAGAGGAAGACCATGTATATCGTCTATGTCCTCAAGAGACAAGGTAGAAACCCTCTACAGTTTCGGAGGCTGAACACTTCATTCAACTGTGCTGTTTTTTTTTTATTTAACCCCAATTAATGGCAATGAAGGAGTATTCCACAGTCCCCAGAGCTCTAGAATTGGAGTATTGTCACTAGATGCATTTTAACTTAATATTCAGAACACTCAGAGCCTCAGTCACCGCCTATTAGCACATATATGCTATAAGAGCAATACGGTCAGGGCAATCATATCGGTGCTAGGACTTGATGTGACCAGCCTATTGACCATAAGAGACCTCTCTGTCCGCCCTTTAAGCCTAAATAATGGTCCATGTGAAGAGTAATGGACTGATCAGCCACCAAGATTCCGTTTATAAGCATCATTTGTCGCCACAGCCAACAGGTGGCGTTATTAGGCGAGGTCTTACGTCTGTATAAACGAGCAGTCGGTATATTGTATTCGATAGGGTGCGGATCTGAGTTCAGCAAATTAGCTTCAATAATGATGTCAAGTTTTAAGGCGTTGGCCTCGGGCGACAGATAATCAGGCAGTCAAGTAAACCGAAGATAGAAAGAAAGAGATAATAAGAAGGAAAAGCGAGGGTCAGTTAAGCTGAAAATAAAGACACATTTAGAATGGAATAAACAATGTGAAGTAACGTAGAAACGGAAGAAGAATAAAGTATACTTAGTTATACAGAGAAGTAAAAAGTGAATAGGCCAAAGAATGACAACAAAATTGGGAGATATGTGACGCAGCGTACTTAGTTATTACTTATGAAAAAAACCCGATATATATTCAACTTCTATGATATTATCTGATGAGAATAAACTGAATGATAAATCTATAGCTTGCGTTAGCATTGCAAGAAAATGTTTCTTTCCCCATAAAATATTACACTATGAAAACGAATATAATTTTATTAAAAAATAAAACAGCATTAAATCTTTGTAATCAAAAATAAAATTGCAAGTACTAGTTACTAATAGTGGAATTGTATATATATATATATATATATATATATATATATATATATATATATATGTGTGTGTGTGTGTGTGTGTGTGTGTGTGTGTGTGTGTGTGTGTGTATGTTGGTATTTATGTATATGTGAGTGTGTGTGTATTGCATCTGTGGAGCATACATTTTCCTCTGGCTACACCTATGGAATGTAGTTCACGTCCGCTTAAGAAAAACTGCTTGAAACTAATATTTATGAGGCATCCAGTGAAACGGTGAGGAGTCATCGTCCTTTTAATGTTTTTTGTTGATCTTCTTGATAGTCGTGTAACAATGTTCAGTTTATATATATATATATATATATATATATATATATATATATATATATATATATGCCTGCAGTATTTGACACAAGGTTAATTTTAAGTGAAGATTTTAATTCAGATATTTTTTACTATTAGACCGGTTGCAATATCTGAATGCATAACTTTCGCAAGAATTTAACGCTATGTGAAATCCAAATGACCTCGTTTAGTATTTAATGTTGGGTCACCGTATTAATCTCCTACGACAAAAACCATTATGTATGTATATATATATATATATATATTTAAAAAGTTAGAATTAAGTTTTATTACAAAATTTGTGGGTTCCTTTTTTTCTGGGTCACCCTGTATATAGGTTACCTAGAAAAAGCAGAACCCAAATTATTCATTTATTTTCCCATTAAATTAACCCTAAACTCCAACCCTAACCTAAACCCCCCTTTTTAAAATTAACAGTTTTATTACAAATTTTGTGGGTTCTGTTTTTTCTGTGTCACTCTAATTTTCCGATCGTTTTTCAAGTTCAGCCGAGATAATTTCGAAAGACCCTTTTTAACGGTTCTTAGTAAAATAATGATAGAGAGAGAACAAAAGTGGTGACTTATTTTTTTTTTAATCTGTCTATTTATCATTAGAATTATGATAAATTAAATAAAAAAATTCTCATTCAAGTTACGTACATTAGAATCATTTTTGTTTTATGTTTAAGGTAAGATAACATGACATTTCAAACACTGTTTTGTTTATATACGAAATGTTAACTACATCGTATTTTTATTATAATTTTTTTTTTTATTACAATACAACTACATGTTTACTTAGTTACGAAATAAGTAGGTATATAATGTAAATACCTATTTTTGTAAAAGGCTTTTTTTTTTCTAAAACTCTTTTGCATATATACGAAAAAATTTAAAACAAAGTTGAGTTAAATAATTATTGTTATTTACTTCGCTTATTATTTATTTCGCTTATTATTGTTATTTACTTCGCTCTTTCTTACGAAATAAATATTTGTAAGATAGATTATTTCATTTCATTTCTTTTCAACCATATGGATATTTTTAAGATTGGACTACAAATAGGCGATAAATGCTGAGCTGAACGGCCTAAGACTGCGAAATTTATTCACTAAAATTGAATTCACTGCTTATCAGCAGTGAATTCAGCTTATCGTTTTAACAAAAAGTCAGACAGGGGACAATATCTTATCATCAGCAGGAGTTGGTATACGGACAGTTTCGCCAATTGGGTGATTTTGGCTTATTTAATTAATTATATCCCTTAATCCGTAAAAATCAATAACCAGATTTGTCTTGTTTCTTAGTTAAAAGGATTTTAACATGTATGCAAGATTTCGTATCAGAGAGAGCTCCCGTTTTGAACTTACATACCAAAAACTTAGTCTTATATATATATATATATATATATATATATATATATATATATATATATATATATATATATATATAATGGGTTTTGTCGTAGGAAATTAATACGGTGACCCAACTTTAAACTCTAAATGAGGACATTTGGATTCACATAGCGTTAAATCCTAGCGAAAGTTATGAATGTATATATATATATATATATATATATATATATATATATATATATATAATATATATATATATATATAAGATCCTCTTTTTTCTTTCATAAAATTCAACGTGGTAGAATTTGGTATCAATGAATACCTAATGATATTGACTTTAAGTGTTTAACTTCCAATCGAGATAGTAAAATCGTGGTATATTTAGTTAGAAATTATTGTAGCTACACAGAGATGATGCGTTCTGTTTTGAACAAATCCTGGAAGCCTATCCTAGAAAACAGGAGCGCTACACCCACTTCCCTCACATCTCACAAACCATCCAAGTAAGACGAAGAAGATAATTGTCCCAGCTGGAGAAGTAACGACGAAGTCATAACGTAGTTCTATGCTCTCCTACACATGGACATCAACAGAAAACTTACATTTATCAGCTTTCTTCAGATAGGGATGTCGTCTAGACGACATACCACGATTAAATGCTGATAGTGACGGGTGACGATAGAGTGAGTGAGTGAGAGAGAGAGGGTAGGAGAAAGAGAACAATAAGGGAATACGTGCTTTCACGTTGATGCTGATGATAAAAATATTGGTCTGAGAGCTACTTAGAGGAGAGACCAGCTGTCACCCTACGTCATCAATTCTGGATGTACTCTATCCTAACTTAGATATACATATACTCTACTACGAATGATTCGCCTTTCATAGATGTACCTATTATCATCAATATATATATAATATATATATATATATATATATATATATATATATATATATATATGAATTCAAAACGAAAACCTTGATGTTGCAAATATAAGAATTTCTTTATGCTCCTGTAGTCATCCATGGCTTAAGGTTGTTGGAGAGATGGTAGAAGTTTTCGTTCAAATGTGTGTATTTCCGAAGACAGGATATAAGTTAAAAGAAAGGAAATGAATCCGACGGTATGAGTATAGATTAAAGGATATGAAAACAACACAATATGCTGTTAAAGTGAAAACATTGTATAACATATTCTTAGCTAATATTGAACAATATTTCGATTTTATAAAAATCATCTTCAGAGCTTGTTTATACTCCGTACTATCAAGAGCGGAGACGAAAGCCATATGAATTCATTGGCAACATCAAAGTTTTCGTTTTGAATTCATATGACTTTCGTCTCCGCGCTTGATAGTACGGAGTATAAACAAGCTCTGAAGAGGATTCTATATATATATATATATATATATATATATATATATATATATATATATATATATATATATATATATATATATAACTTGTTTAGGATATTGATTTATTTCGACATGTTTTCATTTCAGTCCTATTTTATTTTATATCTAGGGCTTCACATCCGGTCTCACTAAACGGTAAAATCCCACCAATGAAACTGGGTGCAGTCTTAAAAACAAAAGAAAAAAATGGACTGAATAGACAATATGTCGAAATAAATTTATATCCTTAAGAGGGTATATATCCATTTATTTAGTTAGTTATTTATAATACTCCGTATATGTAAAAATATGTACGCAATTGTACTTTTCAGTTCTCAGTTTTTTGTTTAATCCTATCACAGTAAGACGTGATATCATCCAGCCATATATATATATATATTATATATATATATATATATATATATATATATATATATATATATAGGTAGATTTCCTTCTCAATTCACAATCATATACATTGTAATATATTTAATTTTGTACATACTGGGAAAAAAACACCCAAATTTTCACAAGATCAATGATCCACCCCATACCAATACACTCTTTTTCTATCAAATATTGATTACTTCCAAGCATGCACTACCTATATATATATTTTATGATATTTGTTTTCAAGTTACTTTGAACATTTTTCTACTTCCCAAAATTCCCCTCAGAGCCAAACCCATAAAACCGGCTCGCTTCTTCGTCATCTCCGGAATCTTCAATGCATTTGTTTTTCCCTCCATCTTTGAAAAATCTTTGCCGTTTCTTTTTATCTTTGTAACGCTGTTTCCCTCGGAATTGTTACCAGCCACCATATGTGTTGTTCCATTATTTTCATACATAGCAGACCAGTCATTAAACGAATGTTCTCTGTCTTTCTTCCCCCCCCCTCTCTCTCTCTCTCTCTCTACACACACACACACACACACACACACATATATATATATATATATATATATATATATATATTCTCTATATGCATATTCTAGATATAGCATATATCTCTCTCATTAGCATTTTCTCTCTCTCTCTCTTTCCCTGGCTCTGTCTGTCGGTCTGTCTCTCTCTCTCTCTCTCTCTCTCTATATATATATATATATATATATATATGTGTGTGTATATATATATATATATATATATATATATATATATATATATATATTCACCTCTCTCATTCTCTCTCTCTCTCTCTCTCTATATATATATATATATATATATATATATATATATTATATATATATATTTATATATATGTATATATTCTCTATATGCATATTTTAGATTTACCACTTACCTCTGTCTAACTCTGTCTCTATCTCTCTCTGTCTCTGTCTCTCTCACTTAAAATATGATTTATTCGTGTCATCCTGTGTTTGCAATGGAGTGTACTCATACATCTGCATACATTGGGTCTCTATTTTTTTCTGTTATGTTCAGGAATTTTAGTCATAATCGAGACAACTCTGGCGTCTGTCTAATGTTTGGTGTCTACTTAACATATAAACAATTCGTCTTGCCTATTGTAGGCCAGTATATGTAATATAAACAATCAAATATACGCTCAATTATTTTTCCATCGAACACAAGAAATTGAAATTAATAAGACAGAATGACATCCCTGCCAATAATATAACAGGTTCTTTATGTATTCGGCGATACCATGGATGCTTGCAATTAGAGAACATCCCATCGTTTTTCATATATATATATATATATATATATATATATAATATATATATATATATATATATATATATACTAGACAAATCGTGACCCGTTGGGTCACCCATTAAGCTCTCTCTAGATGATTAGGGAAAAGAGTAGGATCTGCCAAAATATCATCTGCTTTTCATTTTTAAAAACGAACTAAAATTTATTAAATTGATTATTTAAGGTCAAATTTTTGTCTAAGTCGAAAAGTAGTAACATGATGAGCATCAGTAAAAAAGCAAAATAATATTACACATATAATTTATTTTTGATATATTTAAAACGTTTTTCTCGTCCATTTTGATCAAGATGCCTGCCAAGAGGCTACTTAAAATCCGTTTTTACAAAATAAATTGTAATTTTTGCTATTGAAAAAATTCACACTGGATTGTCCAATTGAACACATATCCTAGTAGATAAAGGAGTTAGATTAAGACAGTTCTAAATGACAGTTATCTCTAGACTGCAGGTTCAATCCTGGTCAGGGACAGCAGTAACATAGAATAATAATTAACACAGCTTAACAACTGTACCCCAGGTATGGTAAGTGGAATGAGAACAGGATACCCCCGTGGACCTAATAAAGGGTTGGGTTCAAAGTTCCGTGATGGCTCCCAATTACAAAAAGGTCCCCGAGTCCGACAAGAAATACCTGAAGAAGGCCGGAGGGCACATCAGCCGAAACTTTGTACAGATAACAATGAAGACGAGGACAATAGTCTGAATAATACAAATAATGGTAATCTTTGCGTAGTTCCGTCCTGGCTTCCTGCATCCGAAGCGGTATCACTTGAAAAAAAAAAAAAAAAAAAAGAACCAACTTAGGGCATTTTCCACTGAAAACCCAACCCTAACCCTAAACCCCCTAGTTAAATCAACTGTTTTATTACAAAGTTCTGTTTTTTCTGGGTCACCCTGTATACAGGGTGACTCAGAAAAAACAGAGCCCAAATTATTTATTTATTTTCCATTAAACTAAACCTAAACCCCAACCCCAAATCCTAAACCCTAAACCCTAGTTGTTTTTGTTTTTCACGCCGCTTCCGCTACGGACTTCAATCGTAGCTGGTGTTTTTTTTTTTTTTTTTTTTTCAGCAGTCACCGGCAAGCATGTTTTGAGTCAAGAGGCCATGACAGAAGATTACAATTATTTGTATTATTCAGACTGTAATATCGGAGTGGTATATATTTGATTGATACTATTTTCTGCATAAATGAAAAAGACTAAAGACAGAGTTTATTTTTTAAAAGCCATACGTAATTAAAAACAACCTTAATCCCCTAAAACCGTAACCCAATTCGAAAAATGTTAATTTATAGACTGTAGTTAAACTGTCATTGGGTACCAGCAAAAAATTTTCCGTTTTAATTTTCCAACCTAAGTCAGAAGTCAGTCCTACATTCTATGAATTAACATTTTGCGAATTGGGTTACGGTTTTAGGGGATTAAGGTTGTTTTTAATTACGTATTGCTTTAAAAAATAAACAACAAAAAACCCAAATTACTATACATTTAATTAACCATTGAAATTAATTATTGAATCTATTATTGAGAAAGTTGTTTGTGTTAATATAGCAATGTATAATTTCAATTAAACTTAGTTTAAATAATATTTTTCAACATTAAATGTATAGTAATTTGTGTTTTTTGTTTATTTTTTTAAGCAATACGTAATTAAAAACAACCTTAATCCCCTAAAACCGTAACCAAATTCGCAAAATGTTAATCATAGATTGCATTTAAACTGTTATTTGGTACCAGCAAAAAACTTTCCGTTTTAATTTTACCGACCTAAATCAGAAGTCAGTCTAGTTTGTTTTAGTTTTAACTAAAACAAACTTTTAAGCCCGAAGAAAACGTTCACTTTAACAGTGGGGGTAGTCAATGTTTGCTCATTTGAATTCCATAATATTTAAATATATAACTATTTTTTTTACCCAACATGAAATATTTTTTAAAGTAAGTTTAATACTCTATGAATTAATAATTAAAGTAATTTAACAAATCTATTTTAAAGCATGATTTCAATTTCGTAAAATTTACGCTGAACTAAAATTGATATCATGCCGTAAAAAGATACTTTTGTTTTATTAAAACAAATCAAAATTTCTCTGTGGTCTGGGGAAAGGGAGGGGCGTATCTACCTTGAGTTAGGAGGTGGTGGGAGGGTGTTTGCCTGCTTATTTTTACAGGCAGTGGGCACTCCCACTCCGTATAACTCGACTACTCACATTAACTCTCCCACACACGGTAACTCTATATAGAGGGAGAGTGGAAGAGATTCAGGTCTAATTTGGACAGGGATTGGTCGGTTGTTGACTTAATTGCTAATTACGCCTAATTACAACCAATTAAACTGAATGTTTTTTTCAAACACTGGGTAGTGCTAAAACCAAGGAATATCTAAGTATAATTATTGTGTCCATAACATAAATAGAAAAAAATCCTTTAGCTGGCGAAGGTTGATAAACTCAGCTTTAGTATAATAATAGAAGATAATAGATAATAAAGAAGAAATATGGCCAGATAATTTTTGTAAATTTAAATTATTTTAAGTAGAATTAAATGTAAATGGCAATTAAAGTAAAGGAAAATAATTTATTTACTAAAGGAATAGGTATGAAATTATAAGTGAGACCTATATGGTCTTACTAATACTTTCATTTACCTATTCTTTTAGTAAATAAATCATGTCGTAGCTGACAATTTAATTCTAAACAACTTATTTTCTAATAAACTCTTGATTTGTTTTGTATTAAAAACTGTAGGAAACATAATAATTTTTTATAAGTAATAGCAAATATATGCACCCTCCGGGTGCAAGTATTTAAGTTTTAATGTAATACGATATTGTATTAAATTAGGAGGGCTAATGAAACTAAATAAGAATGCAGATAAAAAGATTTTAAACAGAGGGAGTATAATTAAAAAGAAAGAACAACTGAAACTTACTCTTCTATCACTCTCGTCTTTCATTGTTATTTTTTCTAATTTAAGTATTTACTTAAAAGAGTAAGTAAAGAATAAATTACAGTTATTTTTTCTTGTTAATGGATTTCATTTAAGATTCATTGAACAGATTTTGCTTATATTCATTAAAATAAAACCAAACAATTAGAAATCAATAACACTGAGCACATATTTATTAAATTCGATTTTTTAATATCAATATGCAAATTAGCCTTCCCGTTCACATTGTAAACCGCTATTTTGTTGTATATATAAATACAATTGCATATCGTTAGTATGCAGATATGGTTAACAGTATTAATAATGTAAAACAATTTTATTAATAATTGTGGTTTAAATAAAAATAAAATCATTGAGAATGTTATGTCAATAACTAAGGGAATTGTGACTTCAGTTGTAATATAGTTTCGGTTACATGCAGAAAAACACACAATCTCCATTATAATAAGATAAGATATATTAACATTACCGACAAAAACTTAGTTACAATAAAAAGGCATTAGTTTGTTTGTGTGTGTGTATTATTTATCTCATACAGTTTTTAATCTCAAAACATCTTAAATCGGTTAAACTTGCAAATCGTTGTCAAAATTAAAACGGAAACTTATTTGGGGATATATGACAGTTTAACTACAGTGCATGAATGAACTTTTTTTGTGAATTCTGTTACGGTTTAGGGGTTAAGGTAACTAAGTTTTTGTCGGTAATGTTAATATATACTTCTTATAAAAAATTTGCGAACTTTAACCCACAAACCTTGATTTTAAAACAAAATAAGCTGATTTGAATTATTTCGCAGCTAAATTTATTTTAATTTTTCGGAAAAGAGAAACAAAGACAATTTATTTACTTACCAAATAAGTTGATTGATTCACTAATTTAAGATAGATAAATTACCAAAAATCAAGGAATTATCTAATTTGAATGAGGTTTTTAGCACGTTAGTCAGCAATGTATTCTTTTAGTTTGTTTTAGTTTGTTTTAGTTAAACGGTGGGGGGAGTCAACGTTTGCTCATTTGAATAAGATCCCATCACATTTAAATATATAACTACTTTTTTTTTACGCAACATGAAATATTTTAAAGTAAGTTTAATAATCATGTTAAATTTGACTCTATAAATTAATTATTAAAGTAATTTAAAAAATCTATTTTAAAGCCTGATTTACGCAACTTTATTAAAAAAAAAATCTCTGTAGCCTGGAGAAATGAAAGGGGGGGGGTGAATCTACGGAGATAGAGTCGGTGATGGGAGGGGTCTCACTGCTGATTTTTCAATTATTACAGGCTATTACAGGCTATACGCTCTCTCACTCTCCTTAACTGACAAATAGATAGTGGGAGGAGAGTTAACTTAAACGACAAAGAGAGATGGGAAGAGAGTTAGGTAGTATGTTAGACAGGGATTGGTCGGTTGTTGACTTAATTGCTAATTACGCCTAATGAAAACCAATTAAACTGAATTTTTTTTCAAACACTTGGTAGTAACCAAGGAATATCTAGTATAAATATTGTGTCCATAACATAAATAGAAAAAAATCCTTAAGCTGGCGAAGATTGATAAACTCAGCTTTAGTATAATAATAGATATATATATATATGACATTTTTAATGTTATATATATATAAAAAAATAATCATTTACATAAAACTCAATCCAAGCGAATTTAACATGATGGTTTTCGCAGAACAGATGGTCTTGCCCCTTCTACCTGTACAATTTTTCGTTCTATTTTTGGGGTTGTAAAACACTTTATTTTTAAGAAGAAATTTGTTTCACAATAAATTTTTTACTGACGATGACCTAATATCGAAACTAGTTGATGACAATTAAAAAGATTAATAGCATATAAAGAACATACCTGTTTGTTTTACCAGTTCTTGTTGGCGAGGGCTTATATATATATATATATATATATATATATATATATATATATATACACACACACACACACACACACACACACACACACACACACATATATATATATATATATATATATATATATGACGACACATATGTTAGTGAGCCCAAAGTGCTATTATCTTAAATCCCTCTCCTTCGAAGCACTTAGAAGTAACTTAGATCAAGCCATTTTTATTTGGCTCCAGCTATCATACGTCCTGCCAATGGAGCTTAGAACACACCGACCGTTTCACCTATAGAGGAATACGACACACCCAAAAGAGGTATCCTCGGTATGGCTCTAAACTCCTTAAATACCTCTGATGTGGAGGCTCCTGTTCTGGAAATCTGAGAAATGCAACACACATTGCCATTAATTCCAGTTCCACTTTGACCATGAGTGCTATTACTTTTTATCGTGACATGAATGGGTGAAATAGATGTGTTTAAACATGATTTGTATTCGATAGAACCGGGTACAAACCCTTAAGAAACTAATAAGCAAACAATGTAAATACATTGTAATTAATGTGATTCCCTAACCTCTAGGCATAAGATAATTCTAAAATATTTCACATGTCCTTAAAATCAATCAAACGTAATGAATAATAATTTTATAATAAATACTTTTTTAAAAATTTCTTTAATAATTACTAACTTGTATAGCTATGTTTTATTTTCAGGACATAAAACATTGTATGTTTGTTTTATGGCATATCAACCCCGGTGGGCCTTTTGAAGCCGGCAAAATTTTGAAAAATTCGTAATGATAGTTTGGAACTCAATCTTTAAAAAAAATCCCTTTAACCTATAGATGGGACACTAACAGGTACTATCACACAGGGCGAGAATGGACAAGGGAGCAATGGTGATGAAGGGGTGCTCCGCAATCCCCAGACTTCCAGAACTGGAAACTCACCATCAGTCAGAGTTTAAGGTTATAGGCCGGAAATAAAGACCCTCAGTCACCAGCTTGAGGCTTGAGGCTTGCCATAAGAGCCGAATGTCCGTCTAGACTAAGTAAGGGCCAAAGTGGCGTGTTGCATGTCATGGACTGCTCATATATCAGGATACCTTCCTTAAACATCACGGGACCCACGGTCAACATCTGCAGAGGTGCTGTGGGTGTATAGTAAAGCCGAAGCCAACAGGGTTCTTAAAGTATTGATTTAGATACATTTTGCTGTCTGCGTTCATAATAATGTCATTAAAAAAAAAAGTGCCTTTTTATTTCAGTCCCTTGAAAATCAGCTGTAAAAAAGCAATTCTACTAAAAAGATATTGCGTGAGGCGAATAAGTTTTTGGATGATATAATAAAAATAATATTAATAAATCTTGAATGTGATTTACTTGTCGGTTTTCAAACCCTTTTTCAACTTAAATGCTAAATTTCAAGTGTAGTTTCTCATACATTTCTTACCGGAGACGGACACGTCTCGATTTTTGTTTCTGCTTTTTCTTTCATTTGATTTTAGGTCTTGAATTGGTTCAACAAAATATACAATGCCACTATATATATATATATATATATATATATATATATATAATATATATATTGGTTTGGAGGTTGGTTTTGAAGGCTATCATAATGCAAGTGTAAAGAGAAAATAAGGTAACAATGCTATTGTTTGTTAATTTGTGATTTATTCTTAATATTTCGAGATTAAATCTCTTCTCCAGAAGAAAACTGGAACTTAAGTAGTTGTCGTCTTGCTATGGCATTTTTAGGTAAAGATGTTATACCTAAAACATGCCATAGCAAGACGACAACTACTTCATTTCCAGCTTTCTTCTTCTGAAGAGATTTATCTTGAAATATTAAGAATAAATCACAGGTTAACAAACAACAGCATTGTTACCTTATTTTCTCTTTACACTTGCATTGTGATAGCCTTCAAAACTAACCTCCAAACCAATATATCCACAATGCTTCAAGCAAATTTTATATATATATATATATATATATATATATATATATATATATATATATATGGACGCGTGATTGTATGTTATTGGCTAAGACTTGAACCCGAGGCTCGCACGCAACAATCGTGATAAAACCCTTTGCAAAAGTGAAGAGTCACCGGTATAATAGAATAGATGCTATATTAGGTGTTATAAATCACTATTTTTCTGCCAACCCTGGAGTGATGTTTGGCAAGCTAGAATTAGTCTATTAAGATAACACACGTTTCTAGGTCTGGGGTAAATTCGGTCGGCGTGACGCTCAATTTGAACTTAATTAGATTTAGCGACCATTGCTATCGATAGATAGAAAAGGTTTCAATTTCGCCTACTGAAATAACAGACACACATGTTCTTTTCAATGTTAAACATATAGGAGCCATGTTGTATCAGTCAAAATCGACTTCATTCTTCACCAATCACAATACCACATTGACTTTTTTAATATACAGAGTAAAAGATAGAGTCTAATAATTAAAACTTGCTAAAGTGTTATTTTGATTTGTAAAATCGATTTATATATATATATATATATATATATATATATATATATAATATATATATATATATATATATAAAATATATATATATAAGATAACTAAAACTTTAGTATGTTAATATATCAAAGAACTGTGATACAGTATTCAAAATTTTGCGTAGCAATACTGAACTCCTATATACTCCCCCATGAAATACAGCAGTAATTACTATTTCATATTATTTTTTAAAGAACATTGTGCTCCTATATACTTCGCAGAACTGATGTATGGTGTCTGCAAAATATATAATCTCCATTAACAAGGTGGCTTACATTCAAGTCACATTGAAAGTACCAGCTCTAGCTAGAGCAGCAAAGTTAAGCGGCGATGAACCTATGCAATACTTAGATGAGAGACCACGATCATCATCAATTATTGTTAAAAACAGAATATCAAAATAATTTGATTTGGAATGTAATCGTCCTTAAAGGGTTGATGTGCCGTCAAAAAGAAAACCATACCATCATCACCAATGCGTATTGACATAACTAATTGACTTCAACCTTTTTACCACCATTCATATAGGACATTGCTATTTGTAAGTCTTCTAGTCGGCATCCAGTGTTTGCAAAAGGCTATACATATGATTTTTTGCTGGTCTGTTAACAGTGGAATGTTCATGTGTGGGAGATCATAGGAGAACGTTACTTACGATTGCGACCATACGATACCATCAGTGTCAAGCATGTCTTGCTCGTCTTCCTTGAGATGCTGTTTTATAAATATTTTGCACGTATAGTATAATATGTAATTGCTATGCATCCTATCCACCTCTACACTTTTCCCGTTCCGTAGTGGCTAACGTGCTGGACAACGACATCGTAGTGAGTTCGAACTCCATCCGCGCTATTAGTTTCATTTTGGGACTATACCATTGGGAAAGGAATAAAAACATGTTGTCCCCTAGCTATTGGTCAAATGATATTATTATAGTTCTTCTACAAGCGTGATTTTGGCATTAAATATTCCAGGAAGGTTGATATGTCACTAAACGAAGAAACCAAACCAAACCTACAAAACTATAGAAACCACCGACTGCACCTACACAGAGGATTAAGACCAGCAACCCCATCGAAAGAGGCCACCTATTTGCCGTGACTGGTTACCCGTAATATTTAAGGATGGATTCCTGGTGGCTAAGCAGTCTACCACATGCAACACTCAACATGGACGATTACTTAGGATATACGGTCGGTCAGAAAGACCCCTCTGATCAATCGGCTGGTCAACCCAAGCCCTAGCCCCTATATAATTTTCCAGATCATATTGCTCTTATGGCAAACTCCAACCCATTTCATCATACATTTGCTAGAAGCGGGTAGCTGAGAGTCTTAGTGTACTGGATATGACTTTAACAGCATCAAGTATTGAGGTTCCATTTATAGAGCTCTGGAGAGTATGTAGTACCGCTTCGGTGTCATTACTCCCATGTTCACTCTGAACCTGAGCGTTAATACCTTCCAGGGACAATATATATGTTAAATATATTTTTAGAAAATGAGTTAAATATGTTTAAAAATTGCGTTTGAAAAAAAAAGAAGAAATAATCAACATGAATAAATAAAACATGTATTCGGCATGAAATAACCCAACAAGCGTTGGCATGCCATAATATCCAACCAACCAATCAATGAACTAATCCACCAAATCTCTCTTTTTTCTCTATTACCTCTGTATATTTCCTTTATCTGCTTTCGGAACCATGTTTCCCTTTTACATATCGTATTCCTAAAATTTATCCCCTCATTGATCTTGGTGCAATTCTGAGTTGATTTTTCAAGTGATGTATAATTTTTATGTTTCACACTTCAAAATCAAGGCTTATATTACACATTAATTATACAGCATAATTCTTAAGTAAGTAGCTTTTCATGGTACTTGCATTTATACAAAATGTTTTGCAAGCAAGCGTCATACCGCTTTACATTTCATTTTAACGATGTTTTCTCTAATTCTAACACCTATACTGTGTTATTGTGTCCATTAGCTTCTTCTGGATATGCATCCTTGATTTTTATGATAATTCTCAAGACATTACAATAAAACATTTTGTTTGGCTGATTTATGTTCATTTATCATTTATTATAATCATCTGATAATTGTGATATTAATACCATCTATTTAGCAAAACGTATAAGATTCAAATTCATTCTATTTATGTTTGCTTCACTTATTCCATTTTTGAAAAGATACGTTCAATGGAAGCTATACATGGTTTGAATGGAGGCGTGTGGTAGAATGTTTACTGTCGTAAGAATTGGACATGACGTTACGAGTTCAAATCCTGGACGAGGGTATTTGCATTTCACATAGTGCTAATACCGTTGTGAAAGGTAGGAATCCTGGACACGGCAAGACAAATTCAGATCCAAGACGAATATGTTTGGATTTCAGTTAGTGCTAATAGCTTTGGGAAAGGTATAACTCCAACTATTCTCCCTCCAGCTATGGGTAAATAGCGGGGCAGACGGGGTTCTTTAACCTTGATTGGCAACAAGTTTAGGTGTTGGAAAACTCGGAATTCAAACCTGTTAAACTTCAACTTAAGAAATTGTGGGGAAAGGTTGGTAAATATATATAAATATATTTGGTCAAATCCTATCATACCGCCCCACTAATTTTTGAAATTTTATTTTGCATGATTAAATAACGTATGTGTTCCATTTTTTTAATTGATCATGTTATACGAGGAATGGAATATATTTTTTCTCTTTCATTTCATGCAGGTTTTTTTAATATTTTGAAACTAATCTTGAATTAAGTTAGCAAAAATGAATATATTAATTGACTATAAACTCATGATGATAGAAGGGTATTACGTCTAGAGAACCTAACTCCTTAATATGTGACAACAAAGTAAATCAGTCAAGATTATTATTATTATCCTCAATAAGTACTGACGCCAATATTCAATAGTAATTGAAAAAGATAACCCCATTAAATGTTTTGTCTACTTAACAAGGCATTTTGGTTTCTGTCACGTTATTATTATTATTATTATTATTATTATTATTATTATTATTATTATTATTATTATTATTATTATTATTATTATTATTATTATTTCATTCCTTGTGAGTTTTCAAATCAGCGTTAACTAGTGGTATTTCACTGTTGTCTGAATGAGAACAAGTCTCCAGAACTCTTCAGTGTATTCTAGCCGATTTTAACAATGCTGTTGTCTTGATGGTCTCAATTATTCTACCAGTTAACAGGCTCGCTTTTTTATTAATCAATACTATGTCCGGTCTTCTGTATTATTATTATTATTATTATTATTATTATTATTATTATTATTATTATTATTATTATTATTATTATTATTATTATTTTGCTTGTGTACACAATATGAATAGAAAGAACAGAGACTGGATCTTTATTTTTTAATTAGTTAAATGTTTAGAACATATATCAAGACACATGCTCAATTGAGCAACTTATATAATACATTGATAATAACAACATGTCTCGCCAAAAGTTTATACCATGTATGGGCAACCTTTTTTTTAGAGAAGCTGGACACATATGTATATATTGTATATGTTTCATCATTGGACGGACCCGCACTATTAAAAAATTCCAGGTAATTCTATGTTGAATATACCTGACCAATTTTCCCTACTGATTATCATACGCGTAATTACCTGTCTTAGAAATAGGGAAACGTTGATTTTTTTTTCTCTTCGGTAAAAATCAATTCCCTATCCAAAAAATTGAAGTCTTAGGCAGGCTATTCAGAAAGCACCGAAAAAAGTTCAAATTTAAAAACATGCAGTCAACCATTGTACGTTGTGTTTTGTCAGTGGCAGCACTCTACATATTTAGCAAATAATTATGGGTAAGTATAAAAGAAATGAAGGATGAAAGAATAAATACGATATAAAAAAAGAATGAAGAAAAAAAGAATGAATGAAAGAACAAGAACGATAGAAATAAAGAAAGAAAGAAAGAAAGAAATAATGAATAGTTGAAAAAACATGCAAATAAAGCGCACAAAAGAAAGCTTGATACAAATAAACAAACAAGAAAACAAAAGAAAGAAATGATAAATCAAAGAAGAGGAATTATATGCAATGTAAGAAAGAAAGAAAGAGAAAAAAAGAAAAGAAAAGAAAGTAAGAACTACCAGTTAGGAATAAGAAAATGAACAAAAAAAAAAAACAGAGAAGAAAAACCTGGGAATGTAATGTTTAAAAAATTAAAGAAGAAAAGAAAGAATGAAAGAAGCAAACTGTAAAAAAACAACAAAAAAACAAAAACAAATGACCTAAATGAGAAAACATGAAAAGTTAAGAATGAGAGTAAAACTATTGTAAAATGTACGAAAGAAAGAAAGAAAGAAAGAAAGAAAGAAATATAGACTTAAAGAGGGACTGCCAAATAGAAATGAGAAAATGAGAAAAAAAAAAAACAACCAAACCATATTAAACAAAACTAGCTATGCGTAAGAAATTTTACTTCATAAAAATACATTACAATAGTAATAGCTGGGGACATGGAGGATATTAAATATATATAACAACTCAGCTTCAGATGATATCAAAAGATAAGATTAAAAAAATTGTCTGACCAATAAAATCTGGCTGGATATCAGAGAGTATTTTGAAGAAAATTAACGTTTTATTTATTTTTCACGACTATATTGGAAAATACACCAATCCTGATAATCGCACCCAGCAACTCGCATATCTTCGAAATTAATACATACTTTTAATTCGCACGTACTGATGTATATACTGAATCAAATAAGTTATTTTCTGTTTAATGAAATCATCAGTCTCTTATATTCAGTTGTTTTCTTTCCGATTACAGGCATTACTTTTTGCAGATGCCAATTTCGGTTTGTCGGGTACCGGGTTCGATAACAGCCCTAACCAAATCAGCGCAAGAATAGCACAAATTGGTCAAAATATGAGTGATTTTATGTCCATGTATTTATGAAAATTCTTACTGACTTGTAAAATCTGTTGCGCCATGATACAGCTACAGAGTGGTTTAGCCCAATCGGTACAGCATCCACCTAGTTACCACGAGGATTCGAGTTCGATGCGTGTCTCTCGCCAACTCACCACATGAGTAGCCCAGTTTGGATCTGTGCAGTAAGGTGGGGGGCTGATGGTAGGTGTAATGCTCTACCTCAGGGGCAAAAGTAATCTGATTTAGCACTGGTAAAAAGGTGATATACTCCCTCGCTGTCCAGATAATACTGATAAGGGTACTCCACTGACTTTACTTACGTTGCAGAGTAACCACTCCTCAAGCCGTCCTATTAATCTGACAGATATCATCTATTTAAAAAATATATATTTGTGTATATTTAATAGAAGATCTTATGTGCCTGGTTGATGCTAATCTCATCGAACAATAATCCCCAAGGTCTGTATTAACTACTTTCTTCGAAAGTAATATCGCTATTCCTAGACCAATGTTTTGAAGCACTTTTGTTTTTCTTATATGCGCAAGATAAAAAAAAATGATGCAGTATTTTTACTTTTTGTTTTTTGTCAAATATATTTCCTTCCTCAGGAAATAGTATGGTTATTATTTCATTGGGAATTATTTATAATAAAAAAATGCAAGATGTACAAAAAAAACAACTACGAAAAGAAACGAAAACAGAAAAAAAGAAACAAAGGAGACTATTTGTATCGCGAATGCAAACCTTTTATCTGGTTCCAAATAAGAAATGTTGGTATTTTTTAACATCAAAAAACTGTTAATGTTTCTCTTCTTATTGTTAAGAATTCCCTACGTTTTCAATAATGCAATGTTATTCTTTCATTATAAAAAAATATTCCTTTAATGATGGACGGCTGGATGAATGAATTGATTTTAACGGCATGTCAACCGGTCTAGTTTTAATTTATGCTTAAATGTTCGGGAATCTTGCTGATCTTACAATTATATCTACATTATTGTGTAGCTGTTTATTAAGGCTTATTTCACTTGGTCCTATCGAATGCGAATGATTTTAAACATACTTATATCACTTATAGCTGCTATCACACCGGGACAGAGTTCCCCACGAAATAATATGGCTTCAAGTAACGGTTCCAATTTGATAATAATAATAATAATAATAATAATAATAATAATAATAATAATAATAGTAAGTACTGGAGGCGGACACCATCAAACAAGGAGAGATGAAAGAAAGGGTAAGGAAAGAGTACCTCCGAAGAACGAGAAAACTCCTAGAAACTAGACTCTGCAGCAGAAATCTCATCAAAGGCATAAACACCAGGGATGTCCATATTGTAAGATCCCCTGGACCATTCTTAAAATGGACAAGAGGGGAGCTCCGACAGATGGACCAAAAGACAAGGAAGCTTATGATAATGCACCGAGAGACGACACAGGCAGACTATATGTATTAGGAAAAGAAGGAGGAAGAGGTCTTGCCAGCATTGAAGACTGTGTAGATTCGATAATTCGAGCACTCGATGAATATACATAAAAGAGCAAAGAGAGACTAAAAGCAGCAGCCAGAAAAAACAATTGCAACATATGAACGAGCACAACGATAACAAAATCAAGAAAGCAGAAATAGGAAGAAAAACAACTACATGGACACTTCAAGCGAAACATCAGAAGACATGGATATGGCTAAGAAGTGGAAACCTCAAGCGAAAAACAGAATCTCTCATAATTGCTGCACAAGACAATACCATGAGGACAAATTATATAAAAGCAAAAATAGATAAGACACAGCAGAATAGCAAGTGTAGAATGTGTGGGGAAAATACGAAACTGACAGCCACATAATAAGCAAATGCAGTAAACTCGCACAAAGAGAGTACAAGATTAGACACGAGTGGATGGGAAATGTGATTCACTGGGAACTGTGCAAGAAATTCAGTTTTCACTATTCAACTAAATGATATATGCACAAGCCTGAATCTGTCCTGGAGAATGAGCGGCACAAAATTCTCTGGGACTTTGAGGTACAGGCGGATCTCCTAATCCCAGCCAGGAGACCACACCTAGTTTTGATTGACGAGAAGAAGAATGCGTGTCTTCTCGTGGATCTCCTGGCCGATCACAGAGTGAAAAGGAAAGAGAGCAAAAAGATTGAAACATACTTGCACCTTGCAAGAGAACTGAGGAAACTGTGGAACATGAGGGTGAAGGTCGTACCAATTGTAATTGGGGCTCTTGGAACGATCCCCAGGGGTCTGGAAAAGAGTCTGTATGAATTGAAAATCAGAGGAAGGATCGAGACCACCCAGGCCATAGCATTGTTGAGATCGGCTGGAATACTCAGAAGAGTCCTGGAGATCTGAGGAGACTTGCTGTTACTCAGCATCCAGTGAACCACCGGCTACGGCATGTGTGAAAACTCGAATGGAGTGAAATAATAATAATAAACTGACTCTCTTATAATTGCAGCTCATAAGGATGAACTATAAGAAAAGAAAATAGATAACACACAACAGAATAACAACTTTGTGTGAAGACAGAGAGGAAACGGTTAATAACATATGAGTAAATGCAGCAAACTAGCCCCAAAAGACTATTTGGCAATGGTGATCCACTGGGCATTGTTAATGAAATTAAAATTTGACCATAATACCGAATGCTACTTGCACAAACCAGAATATTAGACGCATAAAACTATTCTGGAATTTTGAGATACAAATAGATCACCTAATACCGACCAGAAGACCAGTTCTAGTGTTAATTACCAAGAATATAATAACTTGTTATGTAGTGGATTTTGCTGTTTCAGTGGACAACGAAATGGAAATGAGAGATATCGAAAATATTGGCAAAAACATAGACCTTGTCAGGTAACTGAAAAAAACATTGAACATGACGGTGACGGTTTTACCAATTTTAGTTAATACTCTTGGAACTGTTCCCAAAAGACCGAAGGAATTGGAAATCAAAGAAAGAATTGAGACCATCTAGACAACAACATTATTAAGATAGGCTAGAAAACTGAGAAGAGTTCTGGAAACCTGAGCATACTTGAAGTCACTCCGACTCCAGTGAAAGACCACCAGCCAACAATGGTGGGAAAAACTCGAAAGTTGTTAAATTATACATAAATTTTTAAAAATTGTGATGAACATTCTACTACATAGAGGATGTGCATAAATATTTAGAAATGCCGATATAGATATAGTACAAACTAATCGTAGGGTGAAAAGTACAGGACTGAAGCCGGGGATATATGGGTTAATAATAATGCATTGATCCAGGCCTATAAAATAGAAAGTATCAGGGAAAGTTTATAAAAAACCCGGCTCAAATCCAATATATATATATAATATAAAAGAAAGTTAATATAGAATAGGACATTATATGCATTGTAAAATATGCAAATACTATGGAATACTATAATGTAATAAATAGTACAAACATCAACCAGAATCAATAAAGAAGCCCGAAAAGCAATTATACTCTGTTGCAATTCAATCTCAAAGAAAATAAAGAGCGAAAAACTAGATATAGTGATTAAGTAATATGAAAGAAAAATACACCTTCTAATTGATAAGTCAGTACCAATAGATTATAACATATCAGTCAAATACTAAGAAAAATGTGTAAATACAAAGGCAAGGAAATGTAAATTGAAATTATGTGGCACCTTAAAACTACTATCGTGCCAGTAATTGTGTGAGCCTTTGGTATGATCAAGAAAGGGATGGATAAACATGTTAACAAGAATTCTGGCACTCCCATATGAAATACAAAAAAGTTGCCCCTTCCGGAACTGATGTCCTTAGGAAGGTACTGTCACCGTTAGTAGAAAAGTCACATAAAAAAGACAGCAAATAATGAGAACATAAATAAACATAAACACTAACTTCCCTCACCGTATGTCCTGGGTAAACATCCGGTGAAGGATTGTCAGAAAACCAAATTGAGGCTGAAAACTAAATACAACAACAAGAGCAATAACAGCAATAACATCAAAAATATAATAATAATAATAATAATAACAACAATAATAATAATAATAATGAGAAGAAGAAGAAGAAGAAGAAGAAGAAGAAGAAGAAGAAGAAGAAGAAGAAGAAGAAGAAGAAGAAGAAGAAGAAGAAGAAGAAGTGGAATGATATTAAATGATAAATGATAAATAAGCCTGTTTACACACAGTCACGTGGCTTAACACATCCTTATCCAAAGGCAATATCAAGATCTCCCAAAACTGGAGCCTCACCCTTAGATGCAGTTTACTTTCACATCCAGTACCCCACATAGGATGGTTGATTTACTGTGTTTCACCTTCGTTTTTACTGATTTACCTATCAGATTAGTAGGGAATAAATACACTATTGATCACTTCATAGATATCTCTATTACTGTTAAATAATTATATTATTGTTAACGATTACGACAAATAATCCACGGTCCACCAAGAAGCAAACGCCTCCTGGTCTATCACATCATAAATTTAACAACCCATTGTCTTTGTATATCTCATATATGTAATTAGAAAAAGGATTGAGAATCTACGTCACATCAACCTACACAACGCAGCAATCGACAGAGAACATAGCTGAATCAAAATGTTCATGTTTTCCAGCAGTAAAGACTTAACAATATAACGACTTCACAATGGAAGGCTTTGCCAAAAGTATAATGTCTATAGATTTATCTGTCATTTCTCATTCTATTTATTTATAATTCTTTCTCCTTTTCTGTCAAGTATATTGGGGCACTGGAGAGAATTGGTACAATTGCCAAGTCACTTACATCAACGTCTTTAAAGATTTATTGATGTATCTCATTTGTGTATGAAAGATCCCTTGGTAAAATACAGAACTGGTAATGGCATTATTCATACCCTAAAGACAGCTTAAGGTCGTAGCGAGCCATATCTTTCATCTAGAAAGTTCTTACATAGATAATTGCTTCTTTGCGTACTTTAAAGAGAATATCGAGTGAGTGAGGAAGTGAAAATAATGTTTAAAAATACGATAAAAAGTTAAAGAAATTAGGTAATGTCTGTTCGTTTTGTATTAGAACAATACTTGTTGGGCTATTCAATGCCTACACCTGTCCTTCTATTTTCTAGCAAACAATACATTGCTTTCAAATTACAGATATTACTCATTTGTAAACAATTATAGTTTAATGCAACCATCTTAATATAAATCTCATATACATAGTAATATGCTCTCAAGTACTAATATCTAATAGTAATGATTTGCAGGTAATTATGTTTTGAAGTGGCTCTTTATATTTAATAATAATATTTATATTTAATTATAATAAACACGTTTAATCAGAATCCTTATCTAATAGTAATATGTACTATTTAATAAACACCCTAGATCTATTTGAACTAAGTATTCATATCAAATAGTAATAACGCGCAATAAATGACATGGTTTCAAATAATAATAATAATAATGATAATAATAATAATAATAATAATAATAATAATACCCCCAAAAAGGAATCATCTCCAACAATAACATATCTACTTATGATGTGGAAAATACTGTGGAAAATACTGACCGCATAGATAAAAGAAGATATCTACTACTGGCCTGATTGCCGCGGACTAATTCTGGAAGAACAAAAAGGATTCCGCAAAAGGAACACATGACAAAAGCATTCTAAAAGAAGTAAAAACAAGGTGGAAAATTTAGTCATGGTATGGATTGATTACAGAAAGACCTAAGACATGGTCTTGCAAAATTAGATAATCGAGTGTTTGAAGATGTACAAAATATCTGACAAAACAATAGAATTCATCAAGAAGGCCATGGAAAATTGGAAAATAAAATTGATAGTGGGAGGATATACCTTAGCAATGGTGAAAATACAAACAGCTATCTTTCAGAGAGACTCCCTATCATCACTGCAATTTGTCATAGGGATGAAGCCACCCAACCATATACTTAAGAAATGTACAGCAGGATACAAATTTACAATATCACAGGAAAAAATAAATTATCTTATGTACATGGATAACATCAAGATTTTTGTCAAAAATGAAAAAGAACTATAAACCCTTATACAAACTATATGGAAGTGCGTGGTGTAATAGTTAAATCATGGGAAATGGACTCGTCGCTCCGATTTTAAATCCTGGATGTGGTAATTGCATTTCACCTAGCACTAATACCTTGGGAAAAGTATGAATCCTACTCTCCCTCCAGCTATGGATAAATAGTAGGGCAGACTGGGCTCTTTAACCTTGTTTAGGCAACCGGTCTTGGAGAAGAAAAACTCTGAATTCAAATCTGTTGAACACCGTTAAAGAAATTGACCTTGTGTAACATCCTGCTCATGCGGAGGGGTTGGTAAATATATATACAACCCATAAGAAGCTACATCGGCATCGGCAAATGTAGTATGTTCGTGATGAATAAAGGGAAAAAACGAGAGAGTGAAGTAAATGGAACTACCGAATCGAAAATAAATTATATTACTTGAAGAAAAAGAGAATTATAGATATATAGGAATATCGGGTCGCGCGAACATTGATGATAGTGTAGTACGACAATCTGAGCACTTGATGAATCCACACATACAAGTAAGGAAATACTAATTACAGCAGCCAAGAAAAGCAATTGCAATAAGCAGAAATACACACAAAAAAAAAAAATTAAATAAAAAACAGAAATGGGATTAAAAAAAACAACAACTATACTTCAAGAGACAAACGGAAAATATATAATATCAGAAGAGAACAGGAAGCCTCACAAGAGAAACTGAATCTCTTATAATCACAGCACAGGGCAATGCAGTAAGAACAAATTATATAAATGCAAAAATAAGGATGATTGGGTGGGAAAGGTGACCCCTGAGAATAGTGCTAATAATAAAAATTCGTCTATACCACCAAATAGGATATGTACAAAATCAGTCCTAGAGAATGAGACGAATACAATTCTCTAGGATTTTGTGATACCAATCGAATTGTGATCATCGAATTCCGGCCACAAGGCAAGACCAAGTGTTAATTGATAAGAAAAAAGAACGTGTCATATGGTTGAGTTCCAGCAAACTCAAAGAGTGAAAGAAGAAAAAAGAAAAGAAAAAAAGGGAGAAGGTACTTGCCAAATAGCAGAATAACAAAAGCTTTTGAAAATGAGGGTGAATGTGCTACCAGCAATAGTTGGTACCCTTGGAAAGTCACCAATTGCCTGGAAACCAGTGTGGGAAAATTGAGGAACAGAGAAAGAATTGAGAGAATTCAGAACAAATCATTTTTAAGATCGGTTACAATATTTTGATGAGTCCTGGAGACTTGTTGTAAGGGGGGTTTAAATGACAAAACTATCTGTTAAAAATGATGTGAAATATTACAAAGAATAACTTAATAACTGGATAAATATCAGAACCTTGCCAGATTATTATAAACGATAATGAACATGAATGACAGTGATAGTAATATTTATACGGAAGGTGCGATGTGTAATTGTTATCGTCACAGGACATGGACTTTAAGATTCAAGTTCAAATCCAGGACGAGCCTGTTTGCATTCTATAAAGCGCTAATACACTTGGAAAAGATATGCATGCAGCTATTTTCCATCCACATACAGGTTAATAGTAGGGCAGACTATGCTCTTTAACTTTGGTTAGCCAATCAGTTTAGGAGAAATATGTTTACCTATCATGTCAACTAAGCATAATTGACAGTTTAAGGTCAGTGAAGAGTTTGCTGTCATCGGATAATCAAATTCAGGTGACCGAGTGATCCAAGATATTTGTAAATTACAGTTAAACTTTAATTGGTCAGCAAAGCAACAGCCTGGACCGCGGATTTAATTTCCACATGTGGTCCGACGACTGGCTCTCGGGGATTTGCAGTCTAGTTATCAAAGTAATACTTTCTCGAAGTAATAAAATTATCAGCCCGGCAAAAGTCATTCTTTTTTATCCCACAAGTAAGAGCTTAAAACACCGTGGGATATTACCAAAGACGGTATTCCGAGAAGTTTTGAATATGTTCTATCGATGGAAATAATACATTAGCATGATCTAAACTAAAAGAAAATAACTAAAAAGAGAATATATATATATATAATATATATATATATATATATATATATATATATATATATATATATATATATGGTATACTCTCATATCGTAAATGAGGGTCAGAAGTGAGTGGTTTGTTTCCTTCCACGTTGTGCATGCTATCAAGAATACATTTTGTCTTTTCTCGAGTGTGATATTAGCCCAGTCTTGCTGCGAGGTACGAAGCCACACTGGCAGATGAAATATTCTAAAGCTGAATTTATATATATATATATATATATATATATATATATATATATATATATATATATATATATATATATATGTGTGTGTGTGTGTGTGTGTGTGTATCAACGGAGAACGATAAATCATTTCAAAATTCGAGAAATAATCAATATGGACTGAATATCTTCTCACCTCTATGTATTGTTTTATCTTTCATTATCATTTGTTTAATAATATAATATACAAGTGAATTGTACCACTCAAAGAGTCTTGAAGAATTGCATAATTTTCTTGAATGTCGAGTTGTATTAATTTAATAATTTACCTATGGAAAATATAACGGGAAGACAATAACGTTCTGATCACCCTGTACATTGCAATAATTAACTAAAACCATTCAGGAAACATCAACACATTTAAAAATTTATTTACGCATATTTCCCTTTTAAGTTTAAATTGGCTCATAATTTAAATAATTACTGGCGTTGTTAGAGGTGTGCTGTTGACATATTAAATAATATTAGTGCATGTTATAAAACCAAAACCTTACGTAAAACATGAAAAAGAATTATAGATTTTTCATGCTTTTAACAAAGCACGTTTTTCCAGTGAATGCAATTAATTTCTTTGGTGATAAAAGATAGGCCTCGCTGGGTTGTTTACTTTAGAAACCAAACAAATCTAATCTGTAAATAATTGAGATAGAATACTGTCAATTTATTGTCAATTTATAGCTCAGCTGTCCAAACTTTTGATCTTCTAACATGGGCGTGGGTATCTTGCTGGCCTTTGCTCCCTGACAGGATAGAAAATCCAGTAAATTGTCATGAATAAAGAAACTGAGAAACACGCATTTATATTTTGCCTCCCATATTTTTTACTTGATCGTTTCATTTAATCAGGCTGGTGTTTTCTATGGGTTTTCATCTGTGATTTCATGAATTCTGACATTTAATGTATGAACCTCCACCCACCCCCCAACTATTGGTTAAATAGTTCCAGTACTTTTGTTCTACAATAGTTTGCTATATCTATAGATAACGAGTACTCAATATCAGTGATATAAGTTTTATATCTAAGTTAGGGTAGCGTAGACAACGCTACTAGGTAACTCTGAGTTTCTCACCTATGTGATTATCAAAGAAAGAAATTTGAAGCATGAAAAATAATTAGAAAAATTAATAATAATAATAATAATAATAATAATAATAATAATAATAATAATAATAATAATAATAATAGATCAGAGAAAAATACAGACTAATACAGACATACGAACAACACCACTGTTATGATCGGGGAAGTGTATCGACAAACTTCTTGAATATAGAGCCTTTCTTTCTTCTTTTACTTAATTATTCTACCATTATTTCATAATCAGAATAATGTAATTATTATGGATAAATAACGTTTATCTTTTTAGTGTTATTATTATTTTAGTATTTTTGGTTCTGTGAATTCCATTTGACAATCAATCAACGTGCGTCCGTGATTACAAATCTTGATTTTCCCATTTCATTAAGTTTCCACGCTGGTACTAAACCGTTGATCTCTCAGCTGTCCGTCAAATCCTCAGGCGTCTGACTTCAGGATCAAACGCATTAATCAGGTTATGTTCTTCATGGCACATTACATCATATCTTATTTCTCAATAGTATAGATATTATTCGTGTATCTTATTTCTAATTACAGCCTTTTTTATGTATGCATTTGCCGAGCCTTCCACACTGTCAAGATGTGTTACGATCACTTTTTAAGCGAGGTAACGCTGGTTTGAATTTAGATGTCCTTTTCATACACTGTTTATCTAACGATAACTATTCTAATATTTAACAAAAAAAAGGATACAAACACCCCCTCCAAAAAAAAAACAAAGATAAAAGTATGAAGTAAAGGTGGGAGAGACCGCGTGGAGTAGTGGCTTCGTGAGGGACTGTGACATCCTAGTAAGCGAGTTCGAACTCCAGTTGTGCTATTATTTTCACTTTCGGACTAATACTTTTGTAAAAGGTGTGAACCCCTTCATCCCCCAGCAATGGATTAAATATTATCAATGCTGTTCTTCTACAAGGATGGTTTGGCCAGTAAATATTCCCGAAAGTTTAATATTAAAGGAAGAAAGAAAGAAAGAAAGAAAGAAGATAATGTAAAACTATGAAGATATTAATATCATTACCTCAGACAACTTTCGGTCATTTCATTGTGGTGTCGTGGTTAGCAAGCTAGTATCGCACATCACTTACTATCGAATAGCTAGTTTTCATTCTTGCTGGAGGCTACCTATTTGGAACCTTGAGTTACATCCTATCCGTGGTTAACGGATTAGGTAAATATCTACCTGAGACAACTTCAGATATTACAAATTTTAACACGATGTGCTATTGCAGTGTGTGATTATTTAATAAAGAATTATATGCAAATATAATTTAAATTATCATTGTCTTGATGTCAGTGCTATCAGATCAAATTATTTGGGATGCTAAACGTCACATTGTAAGTTATAAAGGTGCAAAGCTCAGATGAATCGATTAGTTTAATTGGATGGTTTGCTTTCTTTGTTGAGTTTTACGGCATGTCAACCCCTTGGGTTATTTTATGCCGAATACTTCTATTGGTAATTTGGTATTCAAAAATGTTTAATGCCGACAAAGTTTTGAAATAAATTCATTTTTAATGGATAATACAATTTCGTTTATAAACTCATGTTTTCTATTTAACCCATAGATGGGACCCTAACAGGTACTACCACTCCGGGTCAGAGTGGACCAAGGAGCAATGGTGATGAAGGGGTGCTCCACATTCCCCAAACCTCCAAAACTGGAACCTCACCATCAGATAGAGTTTAACGTCATTCCAAGGACATGTAGACCCGCAGCTAGTGCCTTCTAGCACCCATATATATATATAAAAAAGGGATTGGGGGTAGCCATAAGGGCCATAGGGTTGGGAACATCATATAGGTGCTAGGGCTTGATGTGGCCAGCCGATTGATCGGAGGGGGCCTCTCCGACCGCGCGTCTAACCTAAGTAAGGTTCTAAGGGGAGTGTTGCATGTCATGGACAGCTCACCCAACAAAAGTCCATCCTTAAGCATCATGGGTCACCACCCACGGTCAACAGGTGGCCCCATTGGGGGAGTCTTACCCCTCTGCAAAGGTGCATTTGGTGCATTCTAACTCCCCACCGGCAGGGCGGTGTTTAATTGGAATCTCACTGGTTAATGTGTATGTTAAGGAACGCATTATTTAAAACCAAACTCTTAAAGCAACATTATTTATGTTATCTGAAAAAAGGTACTAAAATATTATTATAAGGTAGCATTTAAATAACTGTAATTGTATTGTTATGTGATGATTTCTTTTTGTAAGTGAAGTTAAATGGCAGAAAATATGTTCGATTTTGTCTGGTTGACAAGTGACATTTAAAAAGGTTGGTTGGATGAATTTTACGACATGTCAACACTTAGTTCATTTTATGCTGAAGATTTTTTTTTAAACTCAGTATTTTATAATATATTTTCAAGACGCATTTTTTTTATCTATCTAACCCATAGATATAACATTAACGGTTACTACCATTCCGGGCCAGGGTGGACCTGGAAGCAATGGCGATTAAGGGGGAAAAAACTCTTCAGACCTCCAGAATTGGCACATCACCACTAGAGGCAGTTTGACCTCATACTCAGGAGAATAATACCCCCAGCAACCGCTTCTTGAACATATAAGATAAAAACGAGTTAGTGGTTTGCCATGAGAGTAATAGGGTCGGTATAACCATATACATGCTAGAGCTTGACGTGATCATCTTATAGATTAGAGGAAGCCTCTTCGACCGCCCGTCTAGGTCAAATAAGGGCCAAATTAGTGTGGTGCATGTCATGAACCGATTAGCCTCAAGGATTCCGTTCTTAAGCATCAAGGGTTGTCACCCACAGACTACAGGTGGCCCCATTAGAGGATGGGTTTTAGAAACACAGAAACGTCTATTGTTTATTGTCAATGATGTTTACATCATTTAACATTTTGAACATGTATCTCTTTTTCTATATAATGGATGCATTTTTGTAGGTGAATGTTGTGAACGCCCGACACCACTTCCTTTTTTAGATCCATGCAAGACTCACCATACACCTTCGTGAATTGGTGATGAATTTCAATCTGATTATTGCCGTTCAAAAACCGAATAACTGCGCGAACTTCACACTGGGTAATAGCGTCATTTGTGAGCTCCATTCAGAAAGAACTGACACGCCAAGATTGAACTTGGTAGAACAGGCACAGGCGCGGGCACAACAAACACATCAGTATTGCCAATAGCCGCATGAACAGTAATCTGCGCCGCAACCGCTTTTAGAATACCCTTGTATAGCAAAACAATTGTACACGTGTAGCAAAAGTTACCATTGGATTTAGATAGACGCCTAGAAACTAACCATTAAAATACCCAGCGACTAAAATTTTAAAACGCTTACAGAGATAGATAGATAGATAGATAGATAGAGAGAGAGAGAGAGAGAGAGAGAGAGAGAGAGAGAGAGAGAGAGAGAGAGAGGGGAAAGAAAAAGAAATGAGCGTTGCAGCAATTGAGATTCTGGAATAACGAAAATCAAAACCAAAATTAATATAATGATACGCTGTCCATAAACATATTTTTTTAGAATTTAATTTCTTTAAATGTGAAAAATGAAGTTGATGTGTTAAAGGAGATGCAATTCTATATTTCCGCACGAATATTCCAATTCTAAAAGAACAGTTCTTCAAGTGAAAGTCTTTAGTTAAATTGACGTAAGAAGACTTTTTCTTTAGAAAATTTCCAAAAAACAATTTGTTATAAATAACTGCAAAATGAGAAATATTTTGGGAAGAATTATTTATTTAAAATATCATCTTAAATGTCTAATAAAATCTATTGATATTCATTATTGATTAAAATTCAGAGATACACTTTTCATTAAGCCCATCATGAATTAATTTTTCAGCATTAATATTAAAATTATAAATAAAACAAAAATGTTAGGAATACAACAAATTATAATTTATATTTCACAAAAGTCACTCCAAAACTAAGTAATGGAATGTTATGCCAATATTTCAGCAAGCTGTTTATTGGCAGTACACGTGGAAACTTCCTGGCTTAATGATTATATATATGTGAAGGTAGGTTAACACAAGCTGTTCTTTTCAAGGTTTGTTGTATTTTAAGTCTCAATTTTCAATGGTGGGTTTATTGTTTTGTAATTTGTTATTAATGGGTGTCTTTTTAATGATTTTGCCATTGTGAAGACGATAACTATTTTCACAAATGTTTTATAGTCAGTATATGGCATTTTTTATTTTGTTATTGTGTCTTTCATAGCTTTCTTTGATTACGAGTTTGTCTTGTAATTTCCAGGTATACCAAGGTGGCTCGGAACCCCAAGAAAGATTATTTCTTTATTTTTGGACAAGTGTCATAACCTGTTTAGTACTTGTGTAGTTAAAGGGTAATTAATGCTTCTATTTTTTAATGCCGTAAGTGCAGATAGTCTATGAAAATTATGAATTTCTTTCGGTGGGTTGTTGTTATTTTGCCATGTGTTAGATTAATAGCAATTATTTCGGCACTTTATATTTAAGCTGTGTTTGTAATTCTTTTTCGTTGATTATTACGTTTTAGTATGGCAGCACATGCAAATATCTTTTTGCCCCATTTGTATATATATATAAGGAATGTCTGGGTGGTTATTTTTCATATTGAATATTTCATTTAGGATATTTTGTAAGGTCTTGAATTATTTTAGGTTGGTTTATAATCCAGGGAGGTGTAGGTGATACAATTGAATTGTGAATTTGCTTTATATCTATCTGGTTCTTGTTGAGCTTTTTTGTGTGCGTCAAATGTCCACTCCTACTTATAGACTCGATGAGAACCATGTGATATCTCTTGGCAAATCACTAGCAGTACTCTGCTGCTGATACAATACTTATACCTGCAGTACTGGCCCTAATTACTCATAGCTACTGCGACTTTCGTGGACGACGGACATAGGATTAAATCACTGGACCTTTAACAATACGCAGGATAGGACTTATTCGCTTACCAAACGATTCCATTACTCAGGACTTACTTACTTTAAGCTCTTTTCAACTGGCCAAGGATGGCATTTAAAAACTTAACAGTTCTGTAGTATGACATTTATGATCGTAAACGGAAAGGTCTGGTTGACTTTTCAGTTTCCTGAAAAAAGCTTTGTGCAGTGTGGTTGGAAATTATTAATGCAAGCTGGGGTCAGGGGTCCTGATGATAGTTTTAGGTATTGTTGAAAGGCAATGCTGCACGTCTTAGTTTAAGAGACGATTCATTTGCATCAGTGTATAACAAGAGAGGTGATATATTCTCCAAGAGTCAGTCTAATCCCTTGGTTATGCATAATATCTAGTTATTTCAAGTATTATTTCCTGGTTGTTGCATATATAAAGCAGCCATAATCATGTTTTGATCTGATTACGGGGCAATATGATTTTAATCTCTCATTATCTCCTCCCCAGTCAGTGCGTGCTATGTCTCTGAACAATTGTATGGCTTTATTACATTTGGATTTTAAGTATTTAATATGTGGAATAAAGGAGATCTCGCGGTCAAAGATGACTCCTAGGTATCTGTATTGTTCTACAATTGGGATTCCGGTGTAGTCAATTTTCAGTACGGGGTCAATGTAGATTTTATGTTGCACAAGGTAACACATTTTGTTTTGTTTCTTTTTTTTGGAATATTTTAGTCCATTCCTGTGGTCCATTTATTGAGGTTATCGAGGCATATCTGGAGTTGCCTTTCTATATGGTTCATATGCCTTGCTCTATAACAGATCAAGAAGTCATCCACATAGAAAACACAGTTTGTTACGCTATTAATGTCTTTTCCAATATCATTTATTTTCATATTGAATAGCGTGACAGATAATACACTGCCTTGTGGTACAGTCATTTCTTGTTCTTTCCTCCGTAGAATACATCTCCCATTCTAACTCTAAATATTCTATCTCGTAGAATTTTTAAATAATTACTGTTATTAAATCTTCTAGCACAAGCTTTGTAATGTATTTTACTATACCGTACATCTACATTGTGTCATATGCCTTTTCAAGACAGAAAAAACTGCTACTAGACGCTCTTTTTTAATAGAGGCAACTCTGACAAATGTTTCTAACCGGATAGGATTATCTATAGGGCTTCTAAAACCAGATTGATATTCAGTTATTAATTTGTTGGTTTCTAGATACCAGATCAGTCTGAAATTTATCATTATGTCTAGTGTTTTGCAGACACAACTGGTAAGAGTAATGTCTATTAGTTTTTGCATTTGTATTGTCTTTCAAAAGTTTCGGTATTGGCTAGTGGTTTGTTTCCATATTTTAGAGATGTCATAATTGATCCATATATCATTGTAAATTTGTAGGAGGTAATGTATAGATGATTCAGGTAATTCTTTTAGGAATTGATAATGAATTATGTCTGGTAAAACTGCTGTATTATCGGCCTTGTTGTGGCATTCCTTTAGTTCTGTTGTAAAGAAATGCTGATTATAGCTTTCGGTGTTTTTATTTTGAAATTTGATTTTACTTTTTTTGCTATTGTTTTGATGATTTGGACATTTTTGATTTTTTTGTGGATGAATTTTTCGATGTTTCTTGCGAGGAAGTTCCGGCTAGATGCTTATATTATTTTTCATTGATAATCTTAACATTATTGTGAATAAGATGTTTGCTATTTTGCCATTTATTTTCCGAATCATCTGCCATATTTTTATGGTTTTGTGTTATTATTTTTTTGGTTTTGTGTTATTATTTATTTTGACAACGTAATTTTTCCTGTATTTCTTTTGGAGCAGTTGGCTCTGCTATTTTTATAAGTGTTTATGTTTTCCCGTTGGGTTTATTTTAAATTTCTTTAACGTTTCTCTACGTAATTTCAAATCTTTTTTGCATTTCACATTGAACCATGGCCTATTGTGTTTTGAAGAGGTGGAGCTTTTCGGCATATGTTTTTCAGCTATGTTTTCGTAAAATAGAGGGTTACTCCCTCATTCTTTTTATTAACTTCTGGATTAGATCGGCAAGGCATAAAGTTTTAAATCCACCACAATTAGCGTTTTCGAAATTCCAGAGTTATTTTAGTTAATCGGTGTTATTTTCTAATTGAATCCAAAAGTCGTCATTTCTGCAGGCGTCATCATGTACTTTTCAGTTAAAATCAAGAATCAGGTTAGAGTCCTATATTGTTATGTCTATTGCAGAATATTTGGCTCTCGCTGAGTGCATTATATGTGTTTGATTTATTGTTGTACATGCACAACTGATGTTTATTTAATATCGAATCTATTATTTTGCCCTTTTTTGTCTGTTTTCTTACTTACTTCCTCAGATCTCAGTATGTCTAGTGAAGCCCCCCCCCAAAAAAAAAAAAAAACACGTTATAACGAAGGGTCTTGGTAAATGTTTCGTCAGATTGTCTTGCTCCAATTCTTTGAGTCCATCACTGTGGGGTACATGTTTTAAATTATTAACGAGCTGACATTTTTTTCCTTTTTTCCAAAAAAATACCTGTTGAATTTAAAAGAAAAAAAACTTTTACAGTATAACAGGCATAGATATATGCGTAGGCTTTATAAAAGACTGAATATTTCTGCGCAACAGGAAACAAACGGTGGCTATTTGTAATATTTGCACGATATAGAAGTCTTCCAGGCTATAAACGAGTATCATTATAATAGTGAAATTATGGTTCGCATATGCGACCTGATCCTTCTGAAAAAGATATTAAAACATCTGAAATTTCCAAGAGCAAATCTACATTATAAATATTCCAAATAATTGGAAGATATCACCAAACTGTGAAAATATTTGTTGCAGCTCCTACGAAGGTACGTAAGAGGGTTGATAAGTGTCACTTGAGGTTTGTTTCCCGACATTATTTGTCAATAATGGGACTTGAAGCAGTTAATAAACCAGGCCTGACCATTGGAGCACTATTCAGGAACATTGGAGAATCAACAGTGTCCTGAGGTACTTACTACTCTTTTTTGAAAAAGTTTAGGACATCGGTGAGGACAGTAACAAAACCTCAATTTACAAATTGCCTCTGTAGAGTCCAAGGCTAGCCTGATCCTATTGGCTGACTTCCCGATTATCGTCTGCCGGGTAATTGTGTTGCTTTTATGCGCCTTCGTCCGCTTTCTTATGTCAGATCGTCAAAGGTTCATTGATAAAGTATGTTCCACTTGACCTGTCAATAAGGTCTTCATCCCGGTAATAATGACCCGTGAATAATTACATTATCATATTATAAAATTGTTTTTTGTCTTTACCATGTATAAATAAATATAACCATGTTTCCTATAGTTGGTGAATAATCGAAGTAAAAAGTATTTATCAATTATTTAAACAATAACATTAAGAAACGATGGATTTCTCCTTTTTCTCTTGTCAGATCGGCAATATTCTAATTAAGCAAGTGTATGTTCCACTTGACCTGGTGTCTGCAAAGTTGACTCAACTTCCAGTATTTGACTACTCGTGTATATTTAACGAAGTAAATGTGCACGAGTCGACCAGGACATGCTCACGGTATATATATATATATATATATATATATATATATATATATATATATATATATATATATATATATATATATCACACACATATATATAAAAACAATTAAAGAAAATTTAACCAGAATATGGGTTTCCTTGAACACATAGATATGGCAGGCATACAATACATTTTCATTCCCCTATTTCCTCGGTTATTAACTATTTTTAAAACATTTAAAACCTTTCAAAAACATTTTTTTGAAAAAAAAAACTTTTCTCCAGCCGATGATCTAAGATCGAAAGTAATTAAGAACAATCAAAAGATAGATAAAATAAAATAATTATTCCTATTTGTCATATCATTTTTGTTCATCCTTATATATTATATATATATATATATATATGTGTGTGTGTGTGTGTGTGTGTATATATATATATATATATATATATGTAGTTCCCCGAATTTATAAGTAAAGAGTGCCCAATATCATTGAAACAGCTAGTATATCTGTTAGTGTAGTTTATACATGAAATCAACGGAAAAGGTTAACTGATAGTTTCTTGCTATGTGATTTTCTTTAGTTCTTGATGTTTCTTGGTTTGAAAATGTTATACTCAAGAACCCGTCATTTACCATGTGCCCTTGACTTCATGTCAAAGTTACCCTAATATACCTACCCTATGGATATATATATATATATATATATATATATGTGTGTGTGTGTGTGTGTGTGTGTGTGTGTGTGTGTGGATATATATATATATATATATATATATATATATATATATATATAGAGAGAGAGAGAGAGAGAGAGAGAAAGAATGAGAGGCAAGCAGACATAGACAGACAGATATAGTTCCCTTTTAAAAGCCGTGGTGAAAACGACAAAGAAATGATGTTGCGAAGATAAAATTGACCTTCACATCCAGTCACTGAATAGTCTGACATTAAATATTTAATTATTATCATAATAAATGTTGTCTATTCTGAACTGTAATGGTTTTCTGTTGATGTTACTCTCGTGCGTCGTTTGCTACGGATCAACTAATTCTGACATTGATTTTAGTAGGCAAAGCACTTCAAGCTATTTTGTTCTGTCTCAACTTATGTACGGTTACGTCAAACAACGCAAATTGTTGGGAGAGCCTTGCACCGGAAATTAATTTCCTCTTCTTTATTTCTTGTATTTCTCTTTTTTATATTTCTTTTATATTGTTCATTATCTTTCTAAGTAGTAGCATTTTAGTAGCAACAGTAGCAACATCATCATCATCAGCAGCAGCAGTAGTAGTAGTAGTAGTAGTAGTAGTAGTAGTAGTAAAAATATTCGAGAAATCTCGTGCGCGTGACGGTGATCGTAGAAGTTATCATAGTATATGAAGCATAAAATTGAAACGTTCATGGCAATAGAAGTTTGGTCGTTATTAATATTGCCGCTGTTGGTGTAGCTATTAAGATTAGAAGTAAAATGATAATAATACTTGTTATTTCTCTTAGCAACAAGAGCAGATAGTATCATATATTGCAAAACCTCAAAATGTATAATGAATGAAGATACTATCACTACCATTGACTCTTAAGATTATCAGCAGTTATAATGGAATATATACACACCACACCAGCGGTTGGATAGTTGGTTGAATTTTATGGATTATTTTAGTCCAAAAACGATTTGTTTCATTCATTCTGGCTGGATATTTATTTTTCTTTAAACTCAATATTCTTTTTAAACACATGTTTTTATCTATTTAACCCATTGGACTTAATAGGTACTATCATTCCGGGTTAGAGTGAACTCGGGAGTAATTGGGATAAAGGGGCATTCCACACCCCCAGACCTTCAGAATTAGAACTTCACCACTAGATGTAGGTTAACGTCATACCCAGGACATTAAGACTCTCAGCCACCACTTTTGAGCACACACATGATAAAAAGGATTGGGAGATTCCCATAATGGCAATAGGCTTGGCACAATCATGTTCGTACTAGGGTACTAGGGCTTGGAATATCTAGCAGATTGATCGAAGGGGCTTCTTCTGGCCGCCAGTCTAGCCTAAATAAGGGAAAAAGTGTAGTTTTGCATATAATGGAGTGCTCAGCCACCAGAATTTCATCCTTAAGCATCACGGGTCACCACACACGGCCAACAGGTGGCCACATTGGTGCGATGTATTACCTCTCTACAGAAGTACAAGCGGCATATGCTACAGCCCCAACCGACAGATCTACAAACGAAAATATTCAGACACAAAACTGGATATAGGAATGATTGTATACTCTTAAGTAATACATACAAATTATGTATTTACCGACCCCTCTGTCACGGACAGGATGTGACACATGGTATATTCTTAAGCAGTGTACAACTGGCTTGAATTCAGAGTTTTACTTCTTCTAGACTAGTTAGCTTATCAATGCTAAAAAAAATCCTATCTGCAATACAATAAGATAAATATATATTTTAAACCATTTATAAATGCTTAGACATTGATCATTTTAAATGTTGCATTTTATTAGTTGATAGGCAAACAGTCCGTTATTAACAGATGGCATTATTTTCTGATAATGATTCCCTGTATTCCACCGCTATAATAACAGCATTCAGTCCTTTCTCATTTGAAGTCATTCTGTCCTTTCCTTTTCTAGAGTCCTTAGCTGCCCCCTGTCACTTGCCAGATTTTAGGATCTCAGTCCTGCAAGTTGGATGACCACCCACAACGTACCAAGCAACTTGGTACAGTGGGGGTCCCTTCGTGTCGGTAATCATTTGACCCTATTACAGCAAATTCCAGGGATCTTTGAGCAAGTTTTTATTGAGGCATCCGTAACACATGGCCGCACATTGACCATAGTAGATGCCCCACCGTTTTTGATAGTGGAATAGTGTTGATGATCTTGTACTGAGCCTTGTTCGAGATTAAGCAGTTCGAGGTCCGCTGATAGTTCTCAGATATTTGCGGTGGCAGGCATAGCGTTTATTCATATAGTATTATATAATGTATGTATACATGAATATATAATATATATATATATATATATATATATATATATATATATATATATATGTATGTGTGTGTGTGTGTGTGTGTGTGTGTGTGTGTGTGTAGAGAGAGAGACAGAGAGAGAGAGACAGACAGACAGACAGACAGATACAGAGACAAGCAGACATAGACAGACATAGACAGGCAATTACCTTTAAAGCTGCCTAGCTGTTTCAATTGTATATCATCAAGTACACACATGTTGCATCTTAGAGGCCCAGTCTCTTTATTAGAGGAACCTATGATCCGTAGAGGTATATCTTCCAGAAACACCGGAAAGAAATGTTGCTGATCACGCAATGTGTCATTATGTCCGTGGAGCTGCAGAACATGGATTCAATAATTGTGTCTTCTTATAATCTTCATATCCCCTAAGAGATGTCTCGTTTTCACACAGGTTGTGTATGTAACCAATTCATCAGTCAGGAACTCAGGGGTGGTGAGGGACAGGAATATGTTGGGATCACGGTTCTAAGAGTTAAATCTAGCAGTTCCATAAGAAAATACTGTATTTACCAAACCTATCCACGACAGGCAAGATGCGAAGCCATGTCATTTTTAAATAGAATTACCTGATGGGAATTCAGAGTTTACCTTCTGGAATTGTTGCATTGTCAAATCTAATCGCACTGTCGGTAGAGCTTAGAATGCGTCGATTGTATATTCTGTAGTGGGGAAAAAACTATTAAATATGGGGGTCCTAAGTATGACATTAAACTGTATTCTGCATATCTGGATAGTGTAGAGTATACTTTTATAATCTCAGGTCAACTGGAAACTTGAGTGGTATTACTATGGGCCGAATAGATATATCTAAAGATTATTCGTATTCGATTGCGCAAAAATATCTAAGAAAAATCTACACAATCACTTTAAATGTATAAATAACACGATTCCCTAACCTCGTATGAATAAAATAATCCGACGAGTTGACATACAGTTAAAACAATCAATCAATCATCACCATGACTAAGAAATCCAGTCTGTTCTATGCTTTACTTATAGCTGGGGGAATAACAGATCGATTAATGCTTTTTGCAAGAGAATCAAAGCGAAGTGAAAGGCACACTGCTTCATCCAGGATTTGAACTCAGATTGCCGATTCTATTTCCGGCGCTGTTAAACGTTACATTATGGTGTATACCATTGCATATTTTTCATTTCCCAGTTTTTCCTGAAAAGAGATTACTATTTTTCATAAGACATATTTAATTATTTGGAAAATTTAAAGAATTTTAAAGAAATGATGCGTGAAGTGAATTAAATTGCAAATTGAATGTTTAGAATAGCATGTATGTCATTTTCAGAAACCTGACATTTCAATGCTATACAGATTTTTCTCTTCGTAGAACAGAAATAATTCCCATTTATTCTTATTTTCTCACTGTAGCGTCACATTTCATTTTTCCCCTAGAATCTGTCTGATTGATTCCGATAACGAACGATACCCGTGAACTGGAGTAACGATGTTCGTCCGTGCGTATTCATCGCTCGTTGTTTAGGTGGTGCGTTTTCGTTCGTTTCTTTCGTGAGTTGGGCGTATGTGTATGGGAAACGAGTTGGCCGCCTCCTCGTCACTTCCGTATTGCTCTCGCTGCCGAAGCAGTGTGTCAGGCGTCGTCGACAGAGTGAGTTTAAGAAGTTGTGTGTTGAGTTTCCGCCGAGGCCAGGACTTTTTATTGAAGCGCTTCTTGGAGGGACGGCTGGCAGAAAGCCACACGAAGCAAAGCGATAAATGTTACTTGGAATGTTTCAGTGATTGCTTATGCGACTTTCACTTTGATATTCAACGAATCTTCATGATACTGTATTATTTTTTCTTTGTTCGCGACTGGGGTCAATTTTATTTAAGGTGGCCTGATTCTTTACTTAACTATTTTAAAAATGTTCTTTCTGGAAAAAAAATGTGTTGGGTTTAAAAAAAAGGATCTATTTTTTTAATTTATAGATAGATTTTTTCATCTTGATTTCTTTCTGTCTATATTTGAATTATATTTCCCTTTTAAGATATTTATTGTAAATTTTCGTTGTATTTCTAACTGGATCGGTTGTTTTATACGTCTCCATTCTCCATTTTCTTCATATATATGTTTACTGTTGTCAATGAGATTAGATTAAAAAACACTACTTTTCAGATTTGAATAAATAAGTGTAAGTCTTGCTTAAAACTGAGTGAGTCCAAGGATATTTACCGACAGTAGACGTAGTATAGTATTTTCCCTGTCTGCAAATGATGTGTATAGTTCAGTACGTAGAGCATCAGTCTAAGAACCACCAGGTTCCGCGTTCAAAACTGGCCCTCGCTAACTCAGTGCATGAGTTGCACAGCTTGGATTTATTATGTAAATTTGGGAGCTGATACTAGATGTGACACTCCACCTCAAACACAAAAACAATCTCTCTTATCAGGCATCAGCGAAAATGGGAGAGACTCCGTCACTATCCAACTGATACCGACAATAGGCCACTCCGCCACAGTTAGTTTACTTTATTATTCTATTTAGTCACTATCAATACATTTCCAAATTACTCCGATAACTTTATAATGGATAGTATTATATAAGTGCACATATCCAACTTTCGATACTATTTTAGCAGCATAACCAAATGTTATCAAGGAACCAATAAATTACACTTGGGTATAGGTCTAATCTTGAAAGCCCAAGGAGTGAGGTCGACCTATATACGAGTTATAAATGTGTATGCTTGAAACTAAAATATAATGCGAATAACTAGTTTTAGATCCTGAATTAAATCAAATTTCCGATAAATCAAAGGAATGAAGTTTAGATGTGATCGAATTATATAAAATCTTTTTTTGTTATTTCAAATAAATAATGTAATAGGAATTAGTGTCGTTATAAGAAACAAGATATTTTAAAAGTATTTGCATATATTTTACTTATTTACTAAGCTTAGAATAGTTGTGGCCCGAGGGACAAATTATGGGGCACCTAGTGAAAATCGGACTCATAAAAATGGTCAGCTAATCTAGCCTGATAATCAAAATACTACATTTTAGAGCTATTCACAATTGTGACAAATACAACATAATGTAAATAACAAAAACAGCAAACTAAATTTTTATTCGGTAAACAAGTATTGGAAGCTTGGTGGTAGGCAAGATATTATCAATAGTATATCCATAATATACTAACACGGAACACAACGGAAGAAAAGAGAAGCTCATTTACACATACAGGCATAGTTAATATATACATAGATAAAGAGCAGTTGTGTGTATGTATGTCTGGAGGAAACTACAAAAATGAAACAATTAATGACAAAGAAAACATATATACACATTCACTATCACCAGATATTACTTTTTGAGTAAAAATAATGAGGATTTGATTTATATTCATGAAGATAATTAAAAAATAAAATTTAAACGATAACAGCATAGAATCTTTTTTTGCATTTGATATTGTGAATAGTAGACATTAATTTTTCTTTTTAGAAGTTTGTAATCAAATGTTTGGTGATAGAGAAATAAAAGCCATATAAAATTTACTGAAGAATTGTGACCTGCACGAAGATGAACGTTTTGTTAAAAATATGTATACAAATGCGCTTAACATGGGTTTTCCTCTACTAGTCTTAATATAAAAGGCAGTACATGGACTGGAAACTCAGTGACTCTCCGATCCGAAGAAATTCACGGGTGCAGTGGTCAGTAAAGAAGGTCATGCTAACAGTCTAGTTGGATATGAAAAAAACATATCGTCGTTGATTCTATTGAAAAAGGTGCAACTGTAAACAGTGTTACCAATTACATACTCAATCAGTAATATTCACCTCATTTATTGAACGAACCTCGTATTTTAACTGAAATCACACTGGGTTATATGTTAATGTGCTTTAAAATTAACTGTTCTGATATAAAATGGTATCGCTCTTGTCTTAGTGGTGCACTTTCATTAAATATCGATTTCTTCTTGGTTGTTATTTTGTTCTTGTCGGGTTTTCACATCAGCGGAATGTGGGAGATCTCGCTAGAAACATCAAAGGGACACTATGCGCCTCGAATCTCCGGTTGTTGTCACATTGTTATCGCCGATGCTGTCGTCAGAATGGTTTCAAATCTTCCTCGGAAATTCAGGTCGATTTTTATCGCAAGGTACTTTGGAAATTCGCCAAGCGTTCCAGTAACAACCAAGATCAATGTCACCTCTCTATTTTTAACCTATCAATTTTGTTAGTAAGATCCACATGTTTTCACTTTCTTCTTTGACTTTTGCTTTAAAATTGAGTTTTGCTAGGACGGCATATAACAATTGTCTGATTGATTCTTCTTTGCTCATAAACAAACCAGCCAGCCAACCAACCAGCCAACCAGCCCACAAATCAACCAAAATATACTGAGAAAAAAAACTTTAAATTACATCACAATTTCATTCATAGAAATCGGACAAAAATATAGAAACAAAAACGAAAACAAAATATGAATAAAAACGAAATGATTAACGCTTAATATTACCGAAAACTGAAAAAATGACTAGAAAAAAATGTACAAAATCTCTAATTTCATATCATGATAAAAACCTCGAAGACGATAGGAAGTTTAAAAACGAAACGAAAAAAAACAAAAAAAACAAAAAAAAACAAAAAAACAAAACAAAACAAAACAAAAAAAACTAAGCAAATAGTGAAATCCTCTCCGAAACAGGTGTATATAAAATACCCAGCAAAATGTTTGACAAAAGCATATTTTCCTTGGATAAATATGAAGGTCCCTTAAAAACCAGCATATAAACACCAGCAGAAATTTAAGACAAATGATGCTCATAAAGCCCCCTTAAATATCGTCTTTTCACAAAAATTCTGCGTAGGACATATAATGACACGTTCTGTAATGGTCTTCGTCATAGGAAATACACTCTTCGAACCGAGTTCAAATCCTTGATCAAGCTGTTAGCATTTCACATAGCGATACCAACGTTAGGAAAAGTATGCATCCGACAATTCACCCTCCAGTTATGGGTAAGTATTGGGCAGAGTTTGCTCCTTAATTTGGTTAGGAAATGAAGCAGTGATGTGCCTGTTCAATACTTAATTGGATGACCGCTTAAGCAACAGTGGTACTGGAAGCAACCTGACTGCTGTGTTTCTCAAAATGTCTTGATTTGGCTTTAAATGCCGTAAAACAAAACCAATCAAACAGTCAAAAATCATGAAATATTTAAGTTTCAATATAATTTCCTACGTAATAATTCCTTTTGCGAATAGTCCATTAGAAGGTGAAAAGATGAATTGTCTGGTAGGATGCCTATGATCCACACTCTAATATTTCCGCCAACTTATTTACCTTACCTTTCAGCAGATCCAACGTCACTTTTAACAGCAGCATCCAGTATTACATGGTTCCTTTCTTTTTTCAGATTAACGTTTAGGACGTCTAATGGTTGAAATCGGTAGTAATAGTTTGTTTTACTCTTAGAATTATGACTGGTACCGCTCTATTCAATTTCTCCTGAAAAAAAAGATCGAATTCATTCATTCATTCATTCTTCTTCTTCTTCTTCTTCTTCTTCTTCTTCTTATTATTATTATTATTATTATTATTATTATTATTATTATTATTATTATTATTATTATTATAGTTGCTATTATCACTATTAGTGATTTGCCATAGTAATTCTTTATTTTCTAGTTTCTTTCATTGATGTCTTTAATACTATTTATTATTTAAGTTACTCAACTTTTATGGCTAAATCTTTTTTTTCTTCGTCTTTTGGACTTTTGATCGAATTAGTACAGCTTCTTATGGAAACGTATTACACGTTAGAAAAAAAAAATATGTGCATACGATTTATCTTCGAACTTTAAATGACTACCATTTATCACTTCCTTTTAATCTTGAATAAGCTGTCAGAATTCAGTCAAACAACTATTCATGCCTTTTCTAAAGATTACATATTCCATTTTAAATTATCTCTTCAGAATGGCAAGTCTTGAACCGATCGTTGAATTTTTGTTTGCAATTCTTTTTTTATTGAATTTAATCATAATTATATATATTTTTTTTACTTTGCTCAATCATCTTACATTAAAAAAGGAACACTTCTTTCTATTAAAGTTGTACTTTAATATAAAATGCGATACAGGTCGAATTTCTTTTATGAACCATTCTGACAAAATCAAACTGCAACAGCTTAATTCGATTAATGCGAAAAAGATAATCTTTTTACTTTTATTCAATGCCATGGTTTGTATTCACAGATTTAAATTACAAATTAAGCTTTTAGTTATCAATTCGAAAGAAAAAAAAACTCAATAAAATATGAAGCTATTCATGCAAAGAAGAAAGACAATTATCCAAATGACTAAGTCAGTTTTACTGGAGAATTATTCATGTTGGACGGAATCTTGAATAAACTTGTTAAAAAAAACAACAACAAACGCTACATTTGAAATTCAGATTCTTATAGAATTGTAAAGTATTTTTTTTAGCTTTATGTATTTTTAAGTATCTTCATTCATTGAAATAATTTAGTTTCATTTATGTTAGAGTACACACATACTCAGCATTCCCATAAATAACGAGTATCTAAAATCAAAATGCAAATATATACGGTGTCACGTGACAGGAGAATATAAGTAATAGTTTATATAGTTAGATTCCTTCTGCTTTCCCCGTCAGTTCTTGAAGCCCAAGTAGCATAGCATAGCAGAAAATGTACCAGTGTTCGAACCTTGCCTGAAGTGACATTTCATTTTTAATCGGCGTTGTTTGCTGAATGGTAATCAGTCTCGTTGACATGAAAGCAAGAGGATTTTTTTAAAAATGTTAATAAAACTTATGTATATATTTTCTGAACATTTCTGCTTCCAGAACGATGCTACACAATGATAATTCCTTAGGGGGAGTACAGCTAATTTCAGATCAGTGTTTTTCCTCGCCTAGCTTGCTTGCAATACCATGGCTAAACAACTTAGAATCAATACATATATTTGTAAATCACAAAGCAAAATAACTGATTTTCAATGTATTAGACGCACTGATTTTACTTTGAGCATTTAACAGAAATATCCATAGATATGCATACATACATATGTATACATAGCAAAGTAAAAATAGACAGTTTTACAAACTTCTTACCTCATTGATAAAAGGTTGTCCCGATTTGATGTATAAAAAGAAAAATGAAAACGCACAAAAACATTGATAAATTAACCTAGTGTCTTTCTAAGAGGGTAATCCCAAATGTAAGGTCTCTAAAATATTCAGAATTCATAGAAATGTTTATTGTTTATTGTCAGTGATATTTACGTCATTTTAAAGTCTCAACATGTATCTGTTTTTCTACTTAATCACCATTTCAGTCGATTTACCTTACTAGGTGCTGTCATTGCTGTCGTTGTCATTGCAAACTCCCTACACCACTTGCGGAGATTTTTGACATCCATGAACGACTCGCCCTACACTTCCGTTAATTGGTCATGGATTTCAATCGGTTCCATGCATTTTGCGTTCTAAAACAAAATGACCCCACAGACTTCACATTTGGTGGTAGTGTCAATCGGGAGCTCCATCAGCAACGACTGGCAAGATTGGATGTGCTTTTAATCTATAATAGTCAATATATGTTTGAAATATTATCTGAGATATTTAGATGAGACATAGTTATAAAACATACTGTTTTATAACCTACTTCTTTTCACCATCTTATCATATTGTATTTATCTGTTGCTATGCTAATTCGGGCCATCTATTCTTTGTCTTGGAATCTAGATTGTTTCTTCGTTCTTGTTTTGGTCAGCTCCCTTGGGACTTCTTCATCTGTATTCGTTGTTGTTTTTAGTAACGAACACAATGACATCGGTATTTTTCAGAGGTCTCTTATTAAAACCAAGATAACCATAACACTCGAAAGAAATAGCCATCTTCAAGACACACTAAACTTGAACTTCCCAAATTACAAATTCTACTTCACCGTACTGTAACAATACCAGTTGTTTTCAGTCACTATCGTCGGTAACTACCTCTGTTACCAATAGTTGCGTGATATCGCAAAAGTTGTAACCGTAGTTCCTTATCTAGTAAAATACTTATATGGAAGAAAACATATTTTTTAAAAGCTTGAAAATATTTTGAAAGAGTTTTTCGGTTTGGGCAGGAGAATACGCTGGCTATACCACAGCAAAGTAATAAAATCCTACCCAATAAAACCACCTGTTGGCCAGAGGTGGTGAGCTGTAATGCTTAAGGAGGGAATCCTGGTGGCTGAACAGTTCATATCATGAAAAATTACACTTAGCCTAGACAGGTTGTCGAAGAGGACCTCGCCACACAAGCAGCTTGTCACGTCAAGCCCTAGCATCTATATGATTGTCCCGACCCTATTGCTATTATGGCAAGCCACGAACCTTTTGTAATATATGTTCGAGAAGCAGGGAACTGAGGGTCTTAGTGTCCTGGCTATGGTGCTAAACTTATTCTAGTTGTGAAGTTCAAATTCTGGAGCAAACCATTTGGGTCAGTGTTTGATGACCTTTTAAAAAAAATGTATCTTTGTTCTTCTATTAGAGACGTGATATTTCTAATCATAGATATTGATATGAAATAAATTAAAACATGAACAATGAACTAATTCATCACCAACTATAATAGAATGATTAAAATAACTGATGCTATATTTTAATGTTGACTAAAATTAAGTTACTTTAAAATATATGATACAAAACCCGTAATTAAATTGAAACATCTAATAATACCGGGGAAACATCACTGACGATGTAGGCAGTTGCAGCTTTCAGGCGTATTTCTTGATATGGGCTATAGAAATTTCTCCCCCTTTTATCTGCTCATCTAAATATCTCAGATAATATTTCAAACATATATTGTGTATTATAGATTAAAGGCACAGTGAGAATTAAATAACTTAAGCAAAGAACAAACAGCTAACAAATACACAATACGAGGAAATAAAAAAAGAAGAAAATCACTTATAAATCAATTGGACATGTTCATGTAAACTTTTCTATTTGAATTGGTCAACTGTCTGAATGTTTTCAATTGTTTACGAACAATGGCAAAAGAAAACACTAATGTTATTTTAAACAAAAACAAATGCAAATAGATAACATCGATTAAAATCATACATTGTAAAATTGCCTTCACATCAACAGTAACTGTCTATTTCTATCCTCATTACAATTTGTAATTGAAACGTAAGTAAAATAAATAAATAAAATCATTCTGTTTATCTAAAACCTAATTAAAACCAATGTAACGATAACAAAAAAAAAGAAAGAAAAAAGAAAAGGAAACAACAGTCTTTTTTTCCTGACAAAAAAACAATTCATATCTATTCACCAGTAATTATTTTACGAAATCCACACCACTTAGTTTAAATATCTAATACTAAAACAGAGCTGGTAACATCATTTGTATGCAGATGCGAAAAGCTCATATTCAAACGTAACATCAATCACTTAACCAGCTTTTGTACGATGTCTGTGTGAGCAAATGTTTGGCTTTATTATTATAAATGTTATGCTTGAATATATTTTTAAAAAACATATATGTAATGTTACTCTTTCAAAATGATCTAATTTTAAATATAAGGACACGATGTACAGTCTATGAGATGACGGTCGTTACGATTTGGTTGGTTGGTTGGGTTTTACGGCAGGTAAACCCTAATGTTATTTTATGGACAATACCTTTTGTGTTTTTTTTTCTTTTAAATACTTGGACCCTAACAGGTACTACATCTCCGGGCCATAGAGTGCTCCACCCATTCTATAGGAGAGCGTTGCGTTTACGCTTTAGTTGGCGGTCATCAGCAAAATCCCCTATATATATATATATATATATATATATATATATATATATATATATATATATATATAAATGGGTAATTCCATACAGGGGTTTTGCTGATGACCGCCAACTAAAGCGTAAACGCAACGCTCTCCTATAGAATGGATGGAGTACTCTATGGCGGCTTTTACATTCATGGAGATGTGTGTTAAAACAGCTAAAATCCCCTTCGCATTCTATGGGTGACGATGGCCGAGCAGTTAAGCTGTCCGACTGATGCTAAATCGATCGAAGTAGGTAGCTCACATAATGTGTAACCATACTGAAGAGACTTGATAAGTCGAAACACGTGTGTGTGGATGACTATATATATATATATATATATATATATATATATATATATATATATATATATATATAATATATAATATATAAGAACCAGAATACATTATATATTGTTGTACCGGCCGTTCCTACAGTGGAGAACATGCACCGGTTCTCACTATAAATAGTGAGACACCGAGTGGAAAGGAGGACTGTTCCCGTTAACGACAAGCTAGTCGTACATGTACCATTAATTGTAAATACACTTGTCTTATTTTACCCCATCTCGACTTGACTTCTTTTTACTGTTGGGACTAACATCACAACATATATATATATATATGAACCAAAATACATTATATGTATGTATGTATATATATATGTATATATAATTTATTTAGTTAATATATATATATATATATATATATATATATATATATATACATATATATATGTATATATTAATATTGTATATGAAGCAAAATACATTATATATATATATATATATATGTAGAGAGAGAGCGAGAGAGAGAGAGAGAGAGACAGAGAGAGAGAGAGAGACAGAGACAGAGACAGAGAGACGGGGGGGATACAGACAGACTGAATGACAGATATAGACAGAAAGTCAGAAGAGATAAATAGTGTCTATGTTTATTGATGAAATAGCATAATTACTTGTAATCCCTTGATATTGTTAGTTTAAATTAGACCATTATTAAGAATGAACAAGATTTTATTAAGATTAGTAAAGCATGGCATGTATTTAATTCTGTTTCCTGATTGTGAATGTTAAAAAACTTTGTAAATATTTTTGATACAATTAATTCACTTAGCGACAAAAGAGAAATGTCTTATATATTCTCTATATCCTGGGAAAAGTTATCAAATTAGCACATTTAGATGGTGTTCAACATGTTTTGTGTTTTTGTAGCAGTTATTAATCTCGTAGCAGATAAGTTCCAAAATCGTAATCTCCTTAATACCTGTTAATTCTAGATTCATAAGTTATTACTTAAATAAACTAGAATAAATTAGTTAGATTATGGTATATTTTCCAGGTTAGTATTGCCAGGGGTAGTATTACTAGGGAGGAAGAGGGGGGGGGCTCTTTAAGTAGTTTTGACTAACGAGAAGGGAGTCTCTTTGGTTTGAATTCAGAGTTTTCTTGCTCTTACACCGCCTCCCATACCAAGCCCAGTCTGTACTGCTATTTATTCATGGCTGGAGTGAGAATTGTTGGATTCATACCTTTCTCAAGGGTTTCAGCATAATAGGAAATGCAAAAATCCGCGTCCAGGATTTGAACTCGTCTCACCGTGTCCATTTACTACGATGGTAATCTTTTTAACCACACGCCTCCAAGAATTATAATGAAGTGTCCGTCAATCCATATTTCCTAGTAGTAGAATCGATTGCTTTTTTTTCAATGTAATGAACTTTATATCGGTGAAAGTCTATTCATAACAGGAATAAACCGTTTGTTTGGATAATTGCTCTAAAGGAAATAACACATACCAGTCAAATTCTGAGTTGCGAACATGATTTTAAAAGTATCAGAAGTTTTGAGCGAACTAACTAGATATTGTGTTAGAGTGAGCTAGACTACGAACCAGTTTGGTTCTCAATGGGTGACCCATACTTCTAACCCTCTGTCAATAATTCGCTAAGCACAAAAAATAACAACGCAATACTGTGTTCACATTGACCTATGTATGGCTACCAGTATCATGCAACACTGCATTGTGAATACCCTCATCTCTACTCGAGGAAATGAGAGAATGGTTCTCAGAAATCAACAGACATGAGATGATTCTAGATTTAAGCATATTATTCACATTTGTGTTAATTTAGATCATTATTTTATGTTGATTAAACACTGCAAACCGGAAATATGATAAGGGTCTTGTGAGATTTGAACTTACATCTATAATTTTATATTGGCATACGACATTCGAAAAATTAACCAATATATATATTATTATTTGTTATGCCTCATTCTGCGTTTCCACATTTTACTATATTCTCACATCAACCTTAAATGAATATCTGCACATAACATATACACTATTAATACAATATCTATATACAGATAAATTCTGCTAATTAGTGTATCCGATAATTCCAAAATGCCATCTTCGTTTCTTTTAATTATTTTTGTTCTGAAATCATCCAATTCAATATTAAATTTAGATAAAGATAATTCCAGATTTGCTCTGCAAATGAACCAAATAGAATAGAAAATTAAATGGATAGAAATAGATTCGGAAAAAGCCATTTGAAATTAATTAATAATTTCTTAAATACTATTGTTTTATTTTAAACTAGAATTTATGCCGTGTGATTGGCAACGTACTAAATAATCAGAGAAGTATGGGTGCATTAGATTCACAAAGCGCTTATCATATTTCTGTGATTGTGTGACGATGAATATAAGCTTACTATACCGTCCTGGAGGCGTGGCACAGTACACTGACTGTTCCTCCTGAAAGATAAAACATCAGCGACCCCAAAAAGTGTGTCCTAGATATGGCATTAAATTGAATCATCTGGTGAGGTTCCACTTCCGGAGCTCTGGGAAGTCTAAAGTACACCTTCATTGTCTTTAATTCAAGTTCCATTGTGACCCGTATGGGTAGTACCTACTATATATTAAATATGTTCAATATTTATATTAGATATGAATATTTGATATATAACTGCGTGCAAAACCTCTCAAGAATTGGCGCATCAATACAAATATAAACGTATATTGTACGTGATTCTCTAATATTTGGATAAAGAATAACCCCAAATATGTTGATATGCCAGTAAAATCAATCAATCAATTAATACGATTAGTAAATACTGATTAAATATTGCGTTTGCACAAAAAGACCCACCGCTATAAAATGTTTAGATGATGGGAAAGTACTATTTTGTAAGCATAAACACTCATGAATACTCACATGTAAACAAAGTAGTATATTCGTCGGATTGACCTATGTCAGTATCAGCTGGATAGTGAGAGAGTCTATTCCCCTTTCACTAGTGTTAGATCCGGGAGATTATGTTGCGTCTTAGTTGGAATGATACACCCACCGTTAGCTCCCCACTTTACCGCACAGATCAGAAACGTAAACACTCACAAATGGACGCTTGCCCCCTAAACCTCATTTAGCACACGTAGTCACATACATGTAGATATTTGTATACTAAGCGAAAAAAACAAAACAAAAAAAGCAAATAATGTCATTAAAGTCAGAATAAAACTTTACAGAATTTATTCGACTATTTCTCACGACCTTGAATCTTGTTTTCAATTTGAACTGCTGTGTAAGGTTGTCCATCCAAAAATAATTAAAATTGATTTCATGGGCCCACAAATGAATGTGACTTTTAAACGCGATTCAATTATCTATTTTTGTATTCCGATTTTCAATCAATTTCATTATTAAATGCTTTCTTTGTTTTGTATTTTTTTGTTTGTTTTTGTTGGGGTTTTTTGCCTAAAATTTTTCCTTAGTTTTTAATTTGTTTTACTAAATACGTTTATGTCAGAGTTGGTTTTGTGAACGCATGATCAAGACACCGGAAAAAGAATTCTCAAAGTATTTTTCTATATTTTTGAATTATAGAATTAAAAATTAGTGTTTCAGCTTGGTGGAACATGATTTTATTTCGAGCAGTGACTTGAGCGTCCCTCTGTTCCGAGAACGCGGCAAATACATGACTGCTCTTTAATTGCTGATGCCTTAAATAGAACTGGATTTCTAGAGACAAATGTTCGCCATAAAAAGAAAAACAAGTAAATAAGAGGAAATAACAATGAATTCAGAGACGATGAATTATGACAGTTACTGATGATTTCTCTGGGCATTAGATACTTATATGGTATCAAGTATTCCTATCCAATACACATAATTTTCACATAGTTTTACCGTTTCATGTTTTCCTACCGAATTCTAATAATTCAAGAATTATGTGGTTTTAAGTTTTCTTTCTTGTTTAATAATCTTGTCTTTACATTATCATATAGTTGCAAGTATTTCTATTTAGTACTAATAATTTGCTCACAATTATATGGCTTCAAGTATTTCAAGGAATTATGTAGTTTCAAGTATCCCCGTAAAATTATATGGTTTTCAGTATTTCCTTCAAATTCAAGCAATACTATGCTTTCCAGTATCTAATGTTTTTGTTCATGCAATTGCATAGTTTAATTATTCCTATCTTTTACTATGTATGTTCAGTCGATAGAGCGTCGATTAGAAACCACAAGGTACCTGGTTCGATACCGACCTTCGCCAACTCAGCGTATGAGTAGCACAGGGATCTGTGCGGTAACGTGAGGAGCTGATAGTAGATGTGGCGCTCCATCTCAGATGTTAAAATGATCTCCTTGGACTAGCGTTAGTGAAAAGGGGATATACTCCCTCGCTGCCTGGCTGATACCGACTTTAGGCTACCTCGACATCTTTTTTTTTTATATGTTTAATATGAGCCTTCGACAAAACAGTGTTTGGAAGCTAGCGTCTTTATGATGTTGAAATGTTATACATTAATGTACACATGGATTAGAGAGAACGAGAACAATTATCGATACCGATCTTCGCCAACTCAGCGTATGAGTAGCACAGGGATCTGTTCGGTAAAGTGATGAGCTATTAGTAGGTGTGGCGCTCCATTTAAGACGCCAATAACAATCTCCATGGTCTAGCGCTAGTGAAAAGATAGACTCAGTCGCTGTCTGGCTGATACCGACTTTAAGCCACACCGACGACTTTACTTTTTTACTTATTCTTATCTATAATACAAGGTCTATATCATGCCTGTCTGTGTATGTGTGTATCTGTCAAAATCTGATGGTCAGAGGTAAAGTTTCCATAGTTGTTTTATGAACATTGACATTATCATGATGCCAACATAGACTGGATGTCATCAGATGTCAAGATATGACATTTCTGACCAAAACAACTGAGAGGGACACTTTCATATAGAGTACACTGTCCTGGTTTTCTTTTCTTTTCTTTTATTTATTACATATGCATTATTATTGATCTCTCTATATATATAATCAGAAATATCAACTGTGTTCTAATTTCCAATTTATCTTATTTAATAAATTATTTCGTTATGTGTGTTCAATCTCTTGTTTTCAATATGGAGGTCACTGCAAAAGTTCACACACACACACAGACGCGCACATGTATGCAAACACACACACACACACAACACACACACACACGCACGCACGCACGCGCACACACAGACGCGAACATGTATGCACACATACATATACACACGCACACACACATACACAACCACACAGACACACAAATACAGACGCGCACATGTATGCACACACATACACACACACATACACAAACAAACGCACGCACACACACAAACCCGCCGCACACATACGCATAAACACACAACCACACGGGCACACACACACACGCCGCACACAGACACACACACACACACACACACACATATATATATATAATATATATATATGCGCGCAGATTATAATATATATACATACATACACACACACACGCACACACACACACACACACACACACACATATATATATATATGGGTATATATATTATATATATATATATATATATATATATATATATATAATATATATATGCAAATAGAATGTGATAGAAACTAATCAGAAATGTTTTCTAAGACATTACTTTTCTTCTATCAATGGCCTGCCTATATTTTTGCATTCGATGGTCCTGTTTCACCATACATATTATCTCACATATTATTCCCAGGCAATGAAAGGTACACCTACCACTCATATAATATGAGTTAACCTGCAAAAATAGACTCATTCATTTTTTTCCTGAGAGAACATTAAATGGATAGTTTCAACAAGGGATTGAAACCGCAAAGTAGAAATGACCTTGATCGTTTGTTTTTAAGAACTATTAAAAACGACAATGTTTTGCAAATTTTAGCCGCCTTAGATCATTAAAAGAAAATGTCCAACAAATAATATTTAAGATTCCAATTCAAAGAAGATTTGAAACGTGTGACGCAACCATGATAATCTCAAATTATTCAAATTTTTGGAATGATTGACATTACTATGACTTTGTCCTTAATCCGTTTAATAAAACTGCCTTGCGATAAAAGATCAACGGATATGACTGACTTTCTTCTGATCAATCTCTTTTAAACTTGTTGTTTAATTCAAAGCGGTCTGGATTTTATTTTGCAATTTTTTTCTTCTTCTTTGAAATTACTTTAAAACAGCACGTAATTAGATGAAGCCAGATATCAAACGCCTTAAAATAAAAATGTCGGAGTTAGTTTAATGTAATAAAATACACGTATTTTATTGTAACAGAAAAATAAAAGCAAACATCTTTTTTTATATTACGAAAATTGCAGAATGAAAAAATATCCCGTTTTAAAATCATAATAATTTACTTAAAAAAAAAATAACTTTACATTTTATCAAATGAAGTTAACTGTTTGTTTTATATTTGGAATATTACAAATTGTGAATTATGGAAGAAGAGAGACTAAAGGCGTAATTAGTCTTAGTTCTGATTAAAGTGTGACATGAGATTTAACTAATATTAAAACATTTGAAAATTTAGATTAATAATAAAATGAATTTCCTTTTATTTCTCTGAATTCTTGAGATGAGGCGGGACGATTAGTATTATTTGTGTTATTCGGACTATTGTCCTCATATTATTTGTTAACCGAACAACATTTCGTCCGATGTGCTTTCCGGCTTTCTTCAGAAGGCCGAAGGGTACATCGGCCGAAACGTTGTACAGATAACAATGAAGATGAGGAATAACGCAGAATTTACTTTTGTTTTGAATGAGACTCTACAAAAGTTTTTAGATTAAGCACATTTCATAAACCTCATGGATCTGAAATATGGACTTGTTCTTTATTTCTTGCTGCGTACTTAGGAGATTAAGAATTCCGATCTGAAATATAGGATAAAGACAACAGGCATCTCTCTCTCTCTCTCTCTCTCTCTCTCTCTCTCTCTCTCTCTCTCTCTCTCTCTCTCTCTCTCTCTCTCTCTCTCTCTCTCTCTCTCTCTCTCTCTCTCTCTCTCTCTCTCTCTCTCTCTCTCTCTCTCTCTCTCTCTCTCTCTCTCTCTCTCTCTCTCTCTCTCTCTCTCTCTCTCTCTCTCTCTCTCTCTCTCTCTCTCTCTCTCTCTCTCTCTCTCTCTCTCTCTCTCTCTCTCTCTCTCTCTCTCTCTCTCTCTCTCTCTCTCTCTCTCTCTCTCTCTCTCTCTCTCTCTCTCTCTCTCTCTCTCTCTCTCTCTCTCTCTCTCTCTCTCTCTCTCTCTCTCTCTCTCTCTCTCTCTCTCTCTCTCTCTCTCTCTCTCTCTCTCTCTCTCTCTCTCTCTCTCTCTCTCTCTCTCTCTCTCTCTCTCTCTCTCTCTCTCTCTCTCTCTCTCTCTCTCTCTCTCTCTCTCTTCTCTCTCTCTCTCTCTCTCTCTCTCTCTCTCTCTCTCTCTCTCTCTCTCTCTCTCTCTCTCTCTCTCTCTCTCTCTCTCTCTCTCCTCTCTCTCTCTCTCTCTCTCTCTCTCTCTCTCTCTCTCTCTCTCTCTCTCTCTCTCTCTCTCTCTCTCTCTCTCTCTCTCTCTCTCTCTCTCTCTCTCTCTCTCTCTCTCTCTCTCTCTCTCTCTCTCTCTCTCTCTCTCTCTCTCTCTCTCTCTCTCTCTCTCTCTCTCTCTCTCTCTCTCTCTCTCTCTCTCTCTCTCTCTCTCTCTCTCTCTCTCTCTCTCTCTCTCTCTCTCTCTCTCTCTCTCTCTCTCTCTCTCTCTCTCTCTCTCTCTCTCTCTCTCTCTCTCTCTCTCTCTCTCTCTCTCTCTCTCTCGTTTTGTGACCAGTCTCATAGCAAACTCGTACATCAAAAGATTTCACTGGTGATTAACCTCTTATTATAGATGGAAAATTACAAAAATATCTCATATTTCTACCAAGCAATGACACCGCAGATTCTTTTAAATTTAATACTGCTTTTAAACTGATGCAGTCTAAATAAGAAAAGCTGAATTTAAACGACTTGTTTCCCTGCTTAAAATTTGGCATTGTGGTGCATCCTGAGTTGTGTAAATACATACTTCATTTGTGATAATTATTTCATACAGTTGTTCATGTAAGATTGTGGGTTGAATATAACGTTTCCTAGAACGGCGTAAATATAAGGACAATTCATGACGAAGTGATAACAATGATATTTCATTACCTGAGCAAACTTAATAGAAGAGAATGACATGATATACAACGAAGATGTTATACATAACTGTGTACGAGAAATATCCTAATGGGATAGCAGATACATGATTTGAGGTTGTTGGTAAAAAAATATAAATATTTACATATTCAATATATTTCCCACATCAGATGCTCCAATATATCCTCGTGGAAAGCAACTTTTCTCCAGTATTCGCATTTGGAACGCAGACATTTTTCATCAATAGTACAACATATCTTCAATATATGTATGACAATGCATACATAAAGATCATATTTTGATTGAGGAACGCGCAGGATGGATGACATCCTTATTTGGATGAGATCTTCATAAGTTCTTTAACACCTTGTTTGCTCAACAGTCAAACTTTCAAAAAGGTTTCCCAAGTTGAATCAATGATATGCTCGGATAGACATGAAACATCTGTAGAAGGCTAGACAGTAAAACGGACGAAACATGTTTTTATATATCACAAAATGATGAGGAAAACAGCCCAGAAAATCAAACTAATACATTGTTCAAATCTGTTTGATATTATTAAGAGATTGGCGTATAATCCATGAAACAATTCATAGTAAAATAAGAGGAAGATACCAAATCAATTGCTCCAATGAGGAAATTTACCAAAGAAAAAAGTTCCAATTGTTTATCAGTCTAATGGATTTCCGACAATAAATTAACAATCGATACGTAATTTAATTTGTTTTATCCTGACTTTAATTTAGATTGATATCAAGCGATTTTCTTGATGCGGAATTTAAAGCAAGCATTTTGTGCATTTTTCTAACTCGCTTAATATATATTTTACTTGATTCTTGATTCATAGAATATTTTTTATTCATCGCCCGTCATTTGGGGAAGACAAAATACACAGAGTATAAAGCAAAAGTAAAAAATAAATAAAATAAATAAAAATAATAAAAAATAAAAATAAAACAAAGCACAAAAAGAAAACAAAACAAACAAAACATTAAATGCCTAGAAATCGACTACTGAACAACCAAAAGGATAATATATAAAGAAGAAGCGAATTAGAAGGAAACACATAATTGCTTAATCGAGGCTATAAATAAAGTACAATTTTAGACGTAAATGTCTACGAATTTTTTCAACGAATAAACGTCTTTAATGCTTTTAAGACTGTTAGTTAAGCAGTGTATCTCGGATATAGCGACAAAGTCTGGGATAGAACCTGATCCCTTGGATATTTCTTTCCTTCCATTTTCGTTGTGGTTTTAACAAATGCTAAACGACAACTACCTAACCTACACAACATCCTCACCGCATCCAAAATACACCTACCCAATAACACACATAAAGGCAACCACAAATGCAACAAACCAAGATGTCTAGTAAGCAAAGACCTAATAACGGATATCCCATTCACAATACCAGACACCAATATAACGATCCAACTCCCCCAACTTACCTGCAACAGTGCAAATGTCATCTTCTGCGCCAAATCCAAAAACAGCGGATATATAGAAGAGACCCAAAGAGTCTTTAGAATTGGATTTAACAAACATAATTTAACCATTACATATTAATCCCAATATGCTCCTGGAGTAGTACATTTTAACAAGCCACAACACACACTAGACAACCTAAAATGCATCCTAATAGATAACAACTTTTCATCGACACAGAAACGCAAACAAATAGAGACTAAATGGATTGCCGCTTCCGCACTCACACACATGCGTTAAACTCAGATCTAGGTAACTTAAACACTTATAATTATTTACATAAAGCACCAGAGACAACTGAAGCCAGCCAGTCTAAAAAAAATATTGTAAAAGAAAGATGGACCCTTCAAAGTATTGGAAATAATAAATGGAACTTGGCATATATATATATATATATATTATATATATATATAATATATATATATATATTTGTGTGTGTGCGTGCGCGTGTGTGTGTAGAGATACATATATACATCATATATATATATATACATATATACATCATATATATATATATATATATGTGTGTGTGTGTGTGTGTGTGTGTGTGGTAAGGATAAAGGAAAGGTGGAAAAAAAGGAATAACTCAAAACAAATAGACGTGGAGAGATATATTTCATTCTGCGTTAAACGGTACTTCTTCAGTCAATTTATTAAAGCATCGCACATACACTTGTATTTACAGAAGAGAAAGTGTGGGTGGGGGAGAGTTTGGTGAGTAATTCAGGATAGAAGAGAATGGTTTGTGAGGATTTGATTGGTCAGAGGGCATCTATTCATGGAAAAAGATTGGGATTTGTGAATTACTCAAAATCAGTTGATTTAACGGTGCAAAAATGAAAACATTGTGTTTCAATCAAATTTCCATTATTTCCTTAAGCTGAAAAAACTTTCTAAAATCATCAGGAGTTTGTTTAAGGTTTCTTCTTTCGAATGGAAAAAAAATTCAAGATGATATTAATTTTCATGCAAGTTTCATTGTGATAAATATAGGGGGATAAATTTCACAGGGAATATTGGTGATAAAAAGGATATTGTTATCATTTTTGTTACCTTCCAATTTTCAATTCTAAAATGAAATGTGGTGCTGATATTGACGTCTGTATATTTTCAGATATTTGCAGGCAATATGATTAATACATGGGGAATATATTGTTTGTTTATTATTTTAAATATATCCAACCTCCAACATAATCCTGATAATTTCTATCGAACTGTGACAATTATTTTTCTCCATATGGTGTTTATTCAATGGCTGTACGTAAAAGTGTCAAATCTTAACTGATGTTGTAACTTCGCTTGTGAGAAAAAACCAAACTCCATTTTTGGTACAAATAATGTTCAATATATGTAGAATGATAATTTAAAGGAAAAATAAAATTATATGTAGTGCCACATTGTGATTTTTTCACTTATTGATCTTGCATTGAAAAAATCAGAAATCATTAATAACGTAAAAAGGGTTAATGTTATGCCTATGTTGATAACATTTTTGAATTCCTCAGGCCTAAACACTTCTATAAACCAATTTTTAAGAGATGGGGAGCTATAGCACGCATTTTATAGACAAACATAGATTACAAAATGTCGCCATTTTTCTCGCCCCCCTCATATTTTTCGAGTTTAAAATCGATATAACTCGGCGAATATTTCAAATTGGAAGCTCAAATTTGGGGGATTGTCTAATTTTAACCTACTCTATACCTGTACAAAATTTCAGAAAAAATGAAGGGGGTGGGTGACATGGCCCTGATGATTTGACATGGAATTAACCATATATATATATATATATATATATATATATATATATATATATATATAGTTACCGGCAGAAACTGGGGTGTAAGGGAGATAACTTCCTATTTTAAGTGCTTGAAAATTTTCAGTTGAGATCATGGTTGAATATATAAAATATGGAGGCCTTTATTCATTTATAGTGATACTATTTCGTATGTTTGAAATATCTGGATGTCAAATCTGAGTTTTCAAATTAAAAGATTGTTGAATAGTTAATTTTAAAAGTATTGCCTCAATTATGATAAAAATAATTTTAAAAAAACAAAGTTTAATAAAGATTTATTTTTTATTTTAAGAAAGAAGCGCTATGAATTTTTTAAGCCTTGAAAAAAAACAAACACGTAAAATCTTTTTGGGGTTTTATTTACTTTTTTTCTCTTTTACCTTTACTTTTTAATCATTAATTAACAACAAAATTCATTTTGTTGATAATTTTAGTGCTACCTTTTCAATTATTTCTTCAGCGAATAATTTACAACAGATGTTACGAAGCTATTTATTTTCAAAAGCGTCAATAACAGGAAGCACAAGAATTTAAAAAAAAAAAAAATATAATAATCCGAATTTAATAAAATGTTCTGTTTATCAAGTAGTAAGATCTTATATTTTAAATAAATCTTTACTTTAAATTAAAAGTGCGGGTATTTTACCCCCACAGTGTACAATAAATAAGTAACTTATTAAAAAAACAAACAAACGCGAAGAAACTTAGTTTCTTCGTATTTGTTTTGTTTTTGTTTGTTGGGTTTTTTTTGGTAGAGGAAAATTAATTTTTCATTTCTTGAAATAGAATTTAATGACGAAACATGTAAAAAAAATCTGTTTAGATAAACATTTTGGTAATAAAATTTGCTCGTAAATTCCTAACATTAAATAAACTGAACCCCCATTTTATGTCCGTGTTTTTGCAAAAAATGTTTTATTTTCTTGCACCCGTTATTTTACAATACTAAACATATTTCCTTTATTTATTTTAATATTCACTTCAATATGTATATATAAAAATTTTTATTTTGTGAGAATGTTTAATTTTAAAGTGGGGTTCGTTTTTACACTTTAACTTTTTACTCGTAAATTCCTACCATAAAATGCCCAAGTCTAATTTCATGGCAGGAATTTACGAGTAAACAGTTGAATATTACTTTTTGTTATTTCTTTTTTTTTTTTTTTTTTTTTTTTTTTGGCTTTGGTACTCTAAAATAAAAACGTCAGAATTTAATCATCGTCGACGAAAAAACAAAATTACGGTCATAAAAGGAAATTATGAACTTTTGTTTAGTAAATTAGGGTGTCCCAGAAAAAACAGAACCCACAAATTTTGTAATAAAACTGCTAATTTTAACTAGGGGAGTTTAGGGTTTGGGTACTGTTTTTGTCTGGGTCACCTGTACAGGGTGACTCAGAAAAAACAGAACCCAAATTATTTATTTATTTTCCCAATAAACTAACCCTAAACCGCTAACCCTAAACTCCCCTAGTTAAAATTAACAGTTTTATTACAACATTTGTGTGTTCTGTTTTTTCTGGGACACCCTAAATAAAGAACGTTTTAGAATATTTTTTTTTACAATCTGATAGATTGGTGTGTAATCGATAATAATCCATCGAAGAAAAGGAAAAAAAAATTAAAAACAAAAAAATTTTAGATGTCAGGTCCGCCGAATTTTTTTTAGCACTTTTTAGCACTTGACAATTTTCACAAGTTCTTTTAATTTTAATTTTTCATAAAAATATAAATTTTAACCAACAATAAATGTCTTCATTTGCAAGGAGAAACCTCTTAAAAATATTCAGCCACGCGAAGGGAACATAAAAACTTAAACACGCGACTTGTAAACAATTTACATTCCATCATCGTGTGTAAATTTTACTATAAACTTATTTTAATTTTTTAAAAAATAGCGAATAATTTCATAAACAAAAAGAGAATTCATTTGCCAATAATTCCTGTTAATGCGAATTAAAATAACATGAAAACTGCCAAAATTTCACGTGTCTAACAAAACTGTTATTTGTTTGTGGTTGCTTTTTTTTTTTCTACAAAAATGTTTACTACTTAGTGTTAGTATAACAATATCTACAATAAAAATACTCGTGTAAAAAATATTTTTAAGAACATTCAGTTTAATTTCAGTGTTCAATAATTTTTTTTTCTTTTAATTAGATTAGTATTAATTTCAAGTTTACTATTTTTGAAAGGAATGTAAAAAAAAATAAATAAATAAATAAATAAAAGAACAATGTACTTTTGGAAATAAAGTGATCCTTTAATGAATGAATCATAATAACTTGGGAAATGAGTTGAATTCGTTCACAAATCACACTGTAAAGACCGTGGTCACAAGGGGAGATAATTTTGATCTTTTGGGCTTCCATATTTAAAATTGACGATTTTTAAAAATCGTTTTAATTCTTTTAAAATATCTTTCCAGGGTTTCCGCATTTTTTAACTTAGATTTTTTCAAAGATAAAATTCTGGGCTATCTTTGGTTAAAATTGCTAATTAGGCCGTTCTGCGGTTCGACATATTAAATTGACCTTGAAATTTTTAAGGTAGTCCAAAACCCAGTTTAACTTAAGATAGAATTTTTTTTTTACATCAATTTAAAGACAACTATATTTTATGATACTACGAAAAAAAAAAACCTGCTACATTAATTATTTTTTGAGTTTTAAGAAAATGAATTTTAGATTTTAAAATCACTTTTTTAGGTTATTGAATTTATATTTTTTATTTTTTTATTTTTCTATATATTCTTCATGATATGATCTTTCAAGAAATGTAAAAATTAGGGACCGGGATTTTTTTTTCTTCAAATGGTCAAAGGTCAAACCCCCCCCACATTCTGAATTTATAAAAAAAGTATTTTTTCAAGTTTCTTCCATAAAATAAACTAATCCTTATAAAATTAAGTCGTGGGAAAATATTTTGGTGAAAATTTCATTAAAATCGGACAATTCCCTGATTTTTGGTAATTGTTTTAAAATTAAGAAATTAAAAAAAAAAAAAATTACCTCCCTTGGCAAGGTTTGCTGGTAGCTATATATATATATTATTATTATTATACTAAAGCTGAGATTTTGAGCTTTCCATAGCTAAAGGCTTTTTTGCTGGTGACCTTGATCAGACGAAATCTGTCATAAATTATTGCTTAGTTTTAGAACTACTTAATGTTTAAAAAAACCCCACTTTAATTGGTTTAATTAGTCGTAATTTGCAATTAAGTCAAATCTTGACCCGTCTCTGTCTTTACATCCTACGTAACTCCCCCTTTTACCCGCTATACGCCAAAGAAGGGAGTGAAATTGATCACAAGTAATAATTTTATTATTAAAAAGGCAGCAGTGAAACCCCTCCTCTCCCCTTCGCTTGTCTTACATTACTTTCTTAAACACCCACCCCGCAATAAAAATTCTAATGTCTATTTCAATTGTCTAGGTCAATTCATTGAAAAATCCGTGTTTTTTTTTTTTAAATACAATTCTAACCCACACGTTTGAAAAAAAATGTACCAACACTCAGGGAAGTGTTCGATTTTAATTAAATTTTCAGTGTTGATTTAGCAATGAATTAATGTTTATTCTATTTTAAACCTTTCTGATTTTTTTCAAGTCACTTAACTTTGACTTCCCTGTTTTTTGGGTACAAAATAACGGTGTGTATATATGTGATTGATACTATTTTCTGCATAAATAAAAAGACTTAAGACAGAAGGTGTGAATAGAAGAAAAAAAATAAATTTGGTACTCTTTGCGGAGAACCGTACCGGGCCCCCTGCCTCAAAAAATGCTTGCCGGTGGCTGCTGTAAAATAAAAAAAGAAAGAAAAAACACCAGCTACGATTGAAATCCGTAGCCGAATTTGTGTTACTTATATATAAAAAAAAGTCGGGTTTGGGTTTGAGCTTGGGGTTGGGGTTTAGGATTAGTTTAATGGGAAAATAAATAATTTGGGTTCTGTTTTTTATAACTCAGAAAAAACAGAACCCAGACATTTTGTAATAAAACTGTTAATTTTAAGTAGGGGTGGGGTTAGAGTTTAGGGTTGGGGTTGGGTTTTCGGGAAAAACGCCCCAAGTTGGTTGTGTTTTTTTTTTTTTTTTTTTTTTTGCAAGTGACATCGCTTCGTCTATGGACTTCAATCGTAGCTGGTGTTTTTTTCAGCAGCCACCGGCTAGCGTTTTTTGAGGCAGGAGGCGGGACAGTTCTCCACGAAGAGTACCGTTTTTTTTATTTTTTTAAAGAATCTGCTCGAGTAGTAAATAAGTACCGAAAATCGAAAAATGAAAAGGAAAACTAAAAAATAATTCTGGGAGTATTATTTGGGTAATATTTGCGGAATTATGTCCTGGAATCCTGCCTCAAAAAATGGTAGCCAGTGACAGCTGAAAATAAACACCAGCTACAATTAAAATCCATAGCCGAAGCGGTGTAAAAAATAGTTAGTGTTTAGGGCTAGGATTGGGGCTGGGGTTTGGGTTTAGGGTTATTTTTATGGAAAATAAATAATTTGGGTGACGCAGGAAAAACAGAACCACTTATTTTGTAATAAAACTTAATTTTAACTAGAGGGGGTTGGGGTTGGGTTTTCAGGAAAAACGCCCTAAGTTGTTTTTTTGTTTTTTTTCAAGTGATACCGCTTCGGCTACGGACTTCAATCGTAGCTGGTGTTGTTTTTTCAGCAGTCTGTGGCTAGCAGTTTTTGAGGCAGGAGGCCAGGAGGGAACTCAGCAAAGATTACCATTATTTGTATTATTGTCCGCATCTTGATTGTTATCTGTACAGCGTTTCGGCTGATGTGCCCTCCGGCCTTCTTCAGGTATTTCTTGTCGGACACAGGAACCTTCTTGTAATAGGGAGCCATCACAGAACTTTGAACCTAACTCTTTATTCAGCCCACGGGGGTATCCTGTTCTCATTCCACTAACCATAACTGAGGTACAGGTGTTAAGCTATGTTAATTATTATTCTATGTTACTGCTGCCCCTGACCAGGATTGAACCTGCAGTCTAGAGATAACTGTCATTTAGAACTGTCTTAACCTAACTCCTTTATCTACTAGGTTTTGTGTCTAATCGGACAATCCTGTGTGATTTTTTTCAATCGCAAAAGTTAGAATTTATTTTGTAAAAACTGATTTTAAGTAGCGTTTTGGCAGATCAAGATGATCGAAATTGACCGAAAACATTGGTTTAAATGTATCAAAAATAAATTACATGTGTAATATTATTTTGCTTTTTTGCTTATGCTCACAGTGTTACTTTTTCGACTTAGACAAAAATTTGACCTTCAATAATAGGGTTTAATGAATTTTAATTCATTTTTAAAATGAAAAACAGACGATATTTTGGCAGATCCTACTCTTTTTCCTAATCCCAATCATCTAGCGAGAGCTTAACTGGTGACTCAACAGGTCACTTTTTGTCTAGTATATATATATATATATATATATATATATATATATATATATATATATATTCCTTTATACATGGATATCCAACTCTCCTGCCTAGCAAATGGAGGTATTCAGATATACAATTTTTTCGATATTAATTACGGTGTAATAAGGGTGAGAGGGGGTGAGAAAGGGAGAGGGAGAGGTATATGTGTATAAATCCATGTATGCAAGTGAACATGTGTGTCTAGTGGGGAATGTTCCTTTAAACATTGTAGTCTGTACTTATAAACCTGTCGATTCAAAAATTAATTTCTAATAAGTGAATATTTCTTTAAGACATTTAAAAGTGTCTTCTCTCTTCCCGTGACAGTCACAATAAATAAGTGTTGTTTTTTCTGTTCTGTTTTTTTCTTTCTTTTTTTTTTCAAGTATAGAACATAAATATATTTCAACTTACCAGGTGGATAACTCCTGTGAGTCTGGCTATTTTTACATCACTCTTATTCGTTTACAAAAAATTAATCATTTTACTATCAAAGGAAAGAGAAGAACTTTTCTAAAGGCCCTCGGGGTGGGGGGAAAAGCTGGAAATAACCTCTCCAAAAGAATAAAAAGAATAGATGCATGTTTAGAAAGACTTCATAAGGAAAGGTAGATATTAAAAACAGAAATGAAAAATAGATAGGAAAAAAATGGAAAAATAATAGAATGATAAAATGACTAGCACATGCGCAGTTTCGTATATTCCTAGACAAGAGTTACTTGAACTTGGATGCTTTGAGGCGCGCAAATAAGCGACTATTCTATCATCCGCTTTTGCTGTAGCATCTATTCATACACGCAAAAATCCCAGCTGTATAAAACCCTCTTCTTCTTACATCAAAAGAGATCCGCCTGGCCTGGAGCTAGATTTCTTTAGAGAACTACGCCATCGACAATAGTGTAATCATAAAATAACCCTGTATCGTAGTACTACTATATTCAGAATAGATGTTAGTACGTATACGTATATAAGGTATGTATATGTTCACACGCACAATCACACGCCTGTAACATACATAATTATTTAACCTGACACAAAATATGTGTGTAAGTGATAAGTTATATATATATATATATATATATATATATATACATATCTCTGTGTATATATATATATATATATATATATATATATAGAGAGAGAGAGAGAGAGAGAGAGACAGACAGACAGACAGACAGACAGAACAGAGAGAGAGAGAGAGACAGAGACATACAGACAGACAGGCAGAGTGAGACAGAAGCAGAGGGAGAGAAAGAGAGACAGAGAGAGAGAAGCTATATATATATATAATATATATATATATATATATATATATATATATATATATATATTAGAGAGAGAGAGAGAGAGAGAGATCATATATTACCTAGTATTTATTAACGGCCGTAGGAAGATTTGAACACAAGGGCACTACCCGGGCCTAGACGCACGGAATTGAGAGAAGCTTATCGATTGAACAAAATCAGTTCCATGCCAGAATCCGTGAAACTTACTATTAATGAAAAGGTACCTCCTCATATCGATGCGCCCAGGAAAACCCCAATTACTATAGCAGACACCATAAAGCGAGAGCTGGACCACATGGTCAAGGATGACATCATCAAAAAGGTTACAAAACCAACTGACTGGGTCTCAAGCCTTGCATACTCACATAAAAAGATGGGAGTCTAAGAATCTGCCTAGACCCTAGACACCTGAACACAACACTCAAAAGACCACACCACAGGATACCTACAATAGAAGAGCTAACTCATCACTTTGCAGGGGCTAAGCTATTCTCCAAGCTGGATGCCAAAGCCGGCTACTGGTCCATATACTTAGACAAAGACTCACAACTGTTAACAACATTCCAGTCACCCTACGGAAGATACTGTTTCCAGAGATTACTATTTGGATTGGGTGTATCTCAATATATTTTTCAAATGAAGATGGACTAGATGTTTGAGCAAGTCGATGGAGCAGTAGGAATTGCCGATGACGTCGCTATATATGCCAAATCCGAAGAAAAACACGGCACAATTATACACAGGCTCATGGAAGTAGCCAAATAGAACGGCCTTGTGTTCAATTCAAAAAAGTGCAAGATAAAATGTGAAAGCATATCCTTCTATGGAATGCGATACAGTGAAAATGGCGTTAACCCAGACCCAGAAAAAATCAGTGACCTACAAAAAATGACACCACCCACATGCAACAAAGAATTACAAGAGTTCTTAGGCCTGCTCACCTACCTATCACCATTCATATCCAACCTAGCCGACAAAACACACACCCTAAGAGGCTTACTAAAAAAGGAATCAGTGTTTCTATGGGAATAACACCACAATCAATTCTTTGAAAACCTCAAAAAGGAGATACGCAAAAACTCAACACTAACATATTTCAACACAAGCATACCTCCAACCCTAAAAACTGACGCAAGCCTAAAAGGACTAGGAGCGGCGCTGATGCAAACTGAAAAAACAATTGCATATGCATCAAAATCCCTGTCCGACACGGAGAAACACTATGCATGTATTGAAAGGGAACTACTGGCAATCGTATTCGGAGTCAACAGATTCCACACATACCTTTACGTTCACCAATACAGAGTACTCACCGACCACAAGCCAATGGTCATGATACTGCAAAAACCACTAACTAGCGCGCCCCCTAGACTGCAACGCATGATGCTAAAATTACAGGGGTACCGGATACACATTGAATACAGATCAGGAAAGGAAATGACAATAGCAGACACGCTAAGCCATCTCCCCAGCGCTGAAAACCAAGACACGATCGACCTAGACATCATAATCGATCTTGTGAGGTTCAGCAGTGATCCCTTACAAAACATGAGGAAAGAAACGGAAAGAGACCAGTCCTCAGCCTATTACATGAGGACATAATAACAGGATGGCCAGATTCAATCAAGGAACTACCACCCGAAATACATTCCTACTGGTCATACCGAGACGAACTCTCTGACCCCGACAGTATCATCCTAAAAGGAACAAAAATAGTGGTCACAGAAAGTCAACAGAAAACTATCCTTGACCAGCTCCACTATAGCCACCAAGACATTGAGAAAACACGCCCACAAGCCAGGGATGCTGTTTACTTTAAGGGAATCAGCAAATATATCGAGAACATGATTAATAAGTACTCAATATGCCATGAAAATCTTCCTGCACAACCAAGGGAAACTCTTTTAACACACGACATCCCAAATCGAGCATGGAAAGTTGTTGGTACCGACCTGTTCCACTTCGATGACCACGTATCCCTGATAATTACAGACTACTACAGCAAATTCTCCATCATCCGAAAGATGACTGGACAAAGTACCAGTAATACGATCATTGCAGCAATAAAACAAGTATTCTCGGAGCAAGGTATACCTAGCAAGGTGATCAGCGATAATGGACCCCAATACTCAAGGGAAGCATTTAACGTGTTTGCCAAACAATGGCAATTCGACCATATAACGTCATCTCCTAGAATCCCCAAATCAAATGGGTTCGTGGAGAAACAGATCCAAACTGTCAAAAGGACGCTACTTAAGACAAAACAAGCTGAAAGGGACCCTGACTTGGCAATGTTCTGCCTCCGAACAACACGAATAAACTACAACCTCCCCAGCCCAGCCGAACTCCTAAACAACCGTGATATGGGAACAATCATAAAAACAAATATACCAACACAAAGATTTTCCAACCTTGATCACATCCGTGAGGAGTTGGAGAAACGGCAAAGGCAGCAAAAACAATACTACGACAAAACAGCGCACGACTTACCACCACTAACCCCTGGACAAACTGTGCGCATGTTAGATCACCAAAAGGGTCAATGGACACCTGCAATCGTACTGAGAAAATGTTCGGACCTTAGATCTTATATCCTAAAGTTTCCCGATGGATCAATCAAAAGAAGAAACCGAGTCCAAATAAGAAAGATCCTAACTACCACCAACAAGCAGGTCCTTTCCAAGGACCACAACACATCACCACAAAGAAAAACACATACCAACACCAATGATAACCAGCATTACCCAAAACAGCCAACACCTAAAACAACTAGAACTGGTCGTTTTATCCACATACCTACAAGATACAAAAAATAACAAACATTTATTAACATCGCATCACCTCTCATCTGGTTAGGGGGATGTAACAGTATTATAGAACTACTTCCTCATATGTCACAGCACAACCCGGCATCGTAGGAAGATTAGGAACTGACACAGACCCTTAGGGGTAGAACTACTTCAAGCACTACCCCGGGCCTAGACGCACGTACTACATCTCTCTGTATTCTTTATAACATAAATAAAAGTATATGTTTATATAATAACGCCTTTGTTATACTCAACACTATACAATACATCTCTTCACACTCATATCTATAAAGTGAGATAGATCGCTTGACAGATACACATACAGTTACACATACGGCCACACACACACACACACACACACACACACACACACACACACATATGTGAAATTTACTCTGTAAAAAGGGAACAGAAGCATTTCTATGTCGCTAATGTGTTTGTCCTTGCTTCTCCAGCATTGCCCATTTTCTTTGCTCAGAACATCAGGGCCATCAAGTGTTGCACGAATTCCACCTATGAACAGAGCTTTTGAGAAATCGACCTTCATGTTCTCTTTTTTTTTCACACGCATTTGTATGTGTAATTTTATCACTTGTTTCACTGAGGTACAACCTTTTTCAGAAGACAATAGCGAGTACATCTTAAAACTGTTGTTTCTTCAATGCTCCTGAAAAGTGTTTCACTGGTCAGGCCTCAAGTTTCATTATTGAAAAAGAAAGTCGGGAAAACACCCAAGAGTAACAGTTATCGACCCTCTTATGTACCTTCGTAGGAGTTTCAACAAATATTTCATCACTTTAGTGATATGTTCAAACTATTTTGAATATGTCTAATGTGCATTTGCCTTTGAAAAATTCAGATGTTATAATATCTTTCTCAGCAGGGGAAAGTCACATTTGCGACCCATAATTACATGATTATGGTCTGAGATACTTCTATACTGTATTAATATTGCAAATGTTCAGTGTTTTTTTCCTGTTTTTATACAGCCTACGTATATGTCTAATCCCAGTTTGCTGTGAAAGTTTCCTTAAATTCCGACAGGAGCTTTTTGGAGAAAAATAAAAAAATGTTACCTCTTTGATAATTTGAAACACAGTATATATATATATATATATATATATATATATATATATATATATATATATGGTTGTTTTGTAGTTTGTTTGTCATACACACGTAACCGTAGACATCTACATAAATCCATATACATACTCACTAACATATTCACTTACATTCACACACACACACACACACACACACACACACACACACACACACACATATATATATATATATATATATATATATCAGTATCTTTTTGTGGTAAACCATATAATCTTGTACAACGTTAACATTAATTCTCAAAGAAACACATGAGGTATTTGAACTACAAAGGTTTTTTATAATATTTTTTGTAATATTGATAATGAAATGCATGCGATTATCTTAGCATAGAGTTTATTCACCGAAACACAACTTATATAAAACGATAAAAAATAGAATGAAACGAATTCTAAATTAAGAGAAATGATAGATTGCTTAGGAAACTTATCATTGTCTAACTGAAATATTCTTATAAACAAAATAAAGATGTGGTATAGAGTTATGTACTTAGTAAGTATTAAATCATTGGGTTTATATTAAAACAACAAGTAACAATAGAATGTAATTGAAATTAAATGTAAAATATAAGAAAATAAACTTTATTAGTGGGGCTTAGAATTCCGGGAATGTAAGGGTTCTATGCTAGTCATGGTACTTGAGGTGACTTAATTTAGTTCCCCGACTACTACATGTATCTCCAGCTAGTCGTTCCGTAAATGGTTCTGTGCCCACGCTGTGTTTTTAAAGATCTACATAACTTGAAAATGATACGACTTTGTCAGAGTTTCGTCTGAACAGTTTGCTGAGTAAAAATCTTTTCGTAATCTATAACAAATATTTATTGAACCACAGTTGTGCAACATAGATACATATGGCGGATTTTACCAAGAAGAGCTGTTTAGGGGGACATGAGTTAGTTTAGATGTCCCCCCTATATATTTTTATTACAGAAATTCTACGTAAATACATTCCCAAATTGTTCTATTTGTCAAAGGGGACGTGTTCAGACAATGACGGGTCTTCAATGGAAGACTCCAAAAAATTATTTATGTAATCCGGAAAAAATGTGGTAGGACGGCATGAAAATAGTAGGCATGCTTCTTCGTATGACCTTCTAAAAGAGGCAGTTTTTAAGAATTATTAAAAAAGTTCTAGTTTATAAAGATATTAGTCAGCATTATAATAACTGTACAATATGGACGACTACAGAAATATTAGAAGATATAAAAACCTAATCCTTTCTGCCTACTCCTAAAAAAATAGGAAAATGTTTTTTAAAAACTGCCTATTTGAGATGCATACTTATAATAGAAAATATCATCTTTGTCTTGGAGATGTAAGACAGCAATAATTCGCTTGGTGCTATTTTAGGGCTGGCTTAACTCAGTCGGTAGGGTGTCCGGCTGGTGATCACAATTTTTTTCTTTCGCTACCTTCCCTCGCCAACTCACCGTATGAGTAGCATAGGGATCTGTGCGGTAAAGTAAGAAGAAACAATCTTCTTGGTATATGGCTAGTGAAAAGGGAATATACTCCCTCGCTGTATGGCTGACTTTAGGCCACACTGACGACGACTAGTGGTGATGGTTGTGTTCAGGAACTTTGAGGTTTTTGGTTTTCTTGAAGGGGTGTTTAGGTTTTTGGAGATAATTCTTCCTTCTTCGTCTTCGGGTGGTCTGTTGTCCCTAAAGCGGAGAGATACTGCTTTCAAAATGGAATATCCTTTATATGACACTTAAATGCATCAGGTGGTGAGAGTGTAGCTTTAGATCAATGTGTAGTATGGTGTTCCTTCATCGTTACTTGTATGACCAGCTCTCATTTGTCCCGGGGTTTACGTACCTGTTAGGTTACAATCGATAAGTTTAATCTGTTTGAATATGATTAGTATTAGATACTTAATAGCATATTACGCTGTGCAAAAAATGTTTATTATTTTGAAATATGAATAATTACTGGAAAATATACAGTTACAAATGTTATTGAATAGATAAGAGGAATTCTGCTGTTAAACGACTCACATCTTACCCAGGATAAACGGGTTGCTTTATTTTTTTAATATGATATCCTTTCTTTAAAACACGTATTTTTCATTGGAAAATAAGTCGTTGTATACTGTCTAATTAGAAATCAAATGACCTGAGTTGTTAGCGATTTATTCACGAGGAACTTCACTATATCCTCGCTGGAAAACTTTATTCCACGCCGACATTCTTTGGAGTGTCAAACAAGTGAAAACTCCAGGGTGACATAATGAGGACATAGTATTTGTTCCAACCTAGGGGAATGGTGGTTTCCACCGTTCTTGTTGCGGTAAAAAAAATAAAAATAAAAAATAAAAACTGGCCAAATAAGTGAGAATCAGAGGGCGGCAGATGTGGATTGAAGTGAGGATATGACAGCTGACCGCAATCAACGGGACTATTAGTTTTCACTGGGGTGAAATCCCGAAACGCGCGTCTGCAGATTACTTTATATACGCTTCCCAATTTTCAGGTTGAGCACTCTGTGTAGAAGGGACTAATTGCGAAAATTCACCGCTTCGGCGAAATGCTAGTCTCACTTGTTTACATAAGTTAGAGACATCTGGTGTGTTTATTTCCGGTTTAGGAAATATAGCGATTATTCTGCCTTCTATTCTAGGCAGCTGCTTGTGGACCCATCGGTAAGAGACTTGACGAGCGAAAGTTCGTTCGGGCCTCGATCCCGACCAGAGGTAGCTGCTGAAAAATAAGTCTAGCTGTACTGATGAGGGGTGAAACCCCGAAACACGCGTCTGCAGATTACTTATATATATATATATATATATATATATATATATATATATATATATATATATATATAGCAACCTCTCTGAACGAGTATGATGTGACACAAGATCAATTAGTTAAGCGGAGTTTAACAGGTTTTAATTCTGAGAGCTCATCTCCTATATTGCATGTCTAATGATAGTTAAAGGTCCTCGTCTGTCTTAATATTTACCCATATCTAGAGGGAGCATATTTGGATTCATATCTTCCCAAAAAGTATTAGCGCTATGTGAAATATACAGGATTTGAACCCATCTCACCATGTGTATTTCTTACGGTGGAAACCATTACACCACGCGCCTCTGCTTGTTGCCATATAAGACCTTACATTGTCCTGGTTCAGGTGATCTTTGAATATTAAATACTACGTTGATATATACACCTTTTGTTTACTTGACTTGCCAATAGGCGCCACTTCTTCAAGGAAATCAAGAATGGTGGGGCCTGTCCTGTCCCAGATGAATCATCATGGCCTTCCTTTCTGAATACTGCGTCTGGACCCTTGTCCCTGCCGGAGAGTCAGTGTGTTTCCACTCCCTAGACTGTTTTCAGGCTCGTAGTGGCACACCCATGTTTCATCATATGTGGTCATTTTTTTTAGCAAAACGAGAGAGAAACGGCTAGAACAACTTAACTCTCTTCCGTTTATGCATCAACATTTCGGGAACCAAACAACTAACTTTAGAAAATGTAATGTCTTAACGCGCAGTTCTGTTTGTTGTACCAACAGAAATACTCATTTGTTTAGGAATGTCCTGTAACACTTCTGCCGCTTAAGATAAGCATATTAACCGAATCAGTTATTTTAGGTGTGCATGCAATTTTTGCCTGCCTGACATGTCTTAATCTCCAATACTATTTCGACGTTCCTTAAACAATTTTGCCCATTTATAAACATTTCCGACTAAACCATGCTTCTCTGTACCCATCATAGCTTTTCCTGTACATTTCACCTAGTTTAAACTTCTCAGCCACCAACGATTTGAAAACAGATCTTTGTTCACACATGGAACATTCTGTTTGATTTACCGCCATTTGAGTAGCATAAAAACAAACATTTCAGTGAGATTAAGATAATTTAGCTATCAGCCAATTCTAAATCATGCATAGTTTAAATTCATAGCAAGAATTGTGATTTATTTCCAGAAATTCACCTTATTTATTGAATGTCATCATTAGTACTACATAGAACTATTTGCAACCAAATTGCTGTGTACAAATATTTTATATTTTAACAAATAGTTTTGATCCTATTAAATCATTAACAAATGAACAAAATTCTGGCACCAAATAAATTGCTCTATGATTAAACAAATGGACCTTAACCAAAACTGAAAAAGATTAAAAAGTGTAAATAAGTGGAAAATTGTAAATAAATTTGATTAATACGAATTAATTTAAACTAACAGGAAGTAAAATCAATAATGGAAATTAAGAAAAAGCAATGAAAATAATAATAAAACATATGTTGAATATTGGAAATTTAAAAAATATAATAGATACTAATACCATATAATGGAAAGCAGTGAGCAGAGTCACCCCGAATATGGTTGAATGGGAGAATTAACATATTCCTAATGAATGTATTAATAATAACGTTATTCACAATAATATTCCAATCAATATCTTCAACATGCTATCACCTATTAGAGAAGGCAATGTTCCATGCGCTTTGCAAGATCACATGAAACAGCAATCTTAAAAAGCATTCATTTATGATGCATTTATTCTCAAAATAATTCTTCCGGGTGTATGCCAAATAATACACATCTCCAAGGATGTCAAGCGATTTGGAATTTTCGGGCTAATTTTGATATTTGAAATGAGAACAAATTTAGACACTAACTGTTTCTTTGTATTTTCTAAATACATTCGAAGACTGTGCTGTCAGAAAGGTCACACAGTCGGTGTAGACTAGAATACATCCCCAAATATGGTGTCCTGAGTATGATATTAAACTGCTTCTCATGGTTTAGTTATCTGGGTGGTTGGTTTGCTGGTTGGTTAGTTGATATTACGGCATGTGAACCCTTGGTGGGTTATTTTCTGCGAATTCGCTTTTTATTCATACTTCATTTTAACTCAATTTAAAAATTTAAAAAAATTAAACTCACTTTTTCGATTTAACCCATACATGGAACCCTACACTCCATAAAGCTCCATAATTAGAACTTCACTTTTACATGTAGTTTAACGTCATACCCAGGAGACTAAGACCCTAAATCACTGCTTTCTTGCACATATATAATAAAAAGAGTTGTGGGTTTGGCAACTGGGGAATAGGGTCGGGATAAATCATATGGGTGCTAAGACTTGATGTGATGAGCCGGTTAATTTATTATATTTCTAGTGGCATTATTTGTATTATACATCTAAAAATTTAATGGTACTTTCTGTTTATTTCAATTTAGCAAATTACTAAAGAAAAGTTAAAGGATTAATTCAAAAGGGTGATAAATTATAAATAAGATCACCACTTCTATATATAGACTCTCTACCAGTAGTGGTAGAGATAGTAGCCAAGAAAGGGGCAGGACACAGAAAGCATTTCAGATTGTTCAGTTTTGATATCATTCATTGGACTATCAAGGCCAATGGAAAACCTCTGACCCATCTCTGGAGGCTTACTACTAACTTAGATTAACCCTGATTCAACAACAACAGCAACAACAATGGCTTCAAGAATTTCAACAGTACTCTATTTGCTACGTAGCGTACAATAGGAGGTTGATATCAACTTTTGCCGAGTCGGGTTCTTCGGGAAACTTAATAGAAATTGATCTATGGTTACATGTGGCATATAATTAGCCGATGAGAAGTGTGACTAATGTCGATAGAAATCGAAACTTCCATTCCTTATTCTCCTGTGACAATAAACGTGTCATAAGAAATTTCATTAATTTATTTTCGGTTGAAGTCATAAATAATGAGAATAAAGAGTCTTCCAATACCCATCTGTTCTCTCGCAAAGACAGGCATATCCTGTTTTTTTTAAAAATATGTTCCCATAATATTCTTAATTAACTTATCTCTACATATTTGTGCGCCATTTCTTATTACGTTGTACCAAATACATGCGGAATATGTTATTATCAACCATTGTTCAAAACTACCGTTTATATGGGCTTATCGACAGTTGTTGCTATTGGAGACGGAATTTAGATTTAAAAAACAGGCAGTGCCAAAAACTGCATCCTTGTTTATTTGACAAGTCCTGATACACATGTCTAAAATTCCCTGCTGCTTCATTCTCGTTAGATAATCAAAAAAGCTAATTCCATCTAAGAGACGTCGGAGCAACAGGGAACGGAAAGCAGTAAAATTCATTGAAAAATACTGTAAAAAAACTATCCATTTCTATGTTATATCTTATATAAAAATATGATATATCTAATATAAAATAACAACAAAATCTACCTTGTCCTTGAACATTCACTAGATGTATTATATAGCTTTCTCTCTCTACCTCTCTCTCTCTCTCTCTCTCTCTCTCTCTCTCTATATATATATATATATATATATATATATATATATATATATATATATATATATATTAATTCCAGTAATAAGATGTGACATTCCATTAATCTTTGACAAAACCTTCATAAAGGAGCAAAACTGGTTAACACCTCTATAATTGGCAACCATAATTTGAAATATCATCAACACCACCATCGAGGCATGTCGAGAGCAATTATTTTCCCTCTCTCGTGCCATAAATCACTATTGGTCATTGCACTTTGTAAGAAATGTAAACCTCACCCAGTATATAGTTGATGAATGTAAAATTTGTTTACTAGTCAACCTCAGTAGTGTGCCAGCGTGAAGGAAAACGTCGGTAAAAGGTTAATACTTATTTCTATAGCGGTTCCCCGGCACATCTTGCTCGTCGTTTTAGGTGGTATACGAGATATGGGGTAAGATGCTGTATAGATGATTGTTTGTGGGGTCCCCCTTCCAGAATATGTTTAAAACGCGAACCATTCTTGTGTGTTTCATTTGAATTCAAGTACTGCAACTATGCAGTAGTACTGACACGGCTATTGCTTTGATGAATACCTGTGTTTTTTTTTATCAGAGATCAGATAACCGTATGGTCTATAACATGTCAAGAGCAGTCTATGCTTTAACTACTTTGCCATCGCCTTCAGTTCATGAGATTTTGCTAAAGAGTTATGTGAACTTGTCTCCTAATTTCAGAGGCTTGCCATTTAATGAGGAGATTGGGCTATCTTGATTAAAACACGTGAACTCTGGGTGTCCGTCGGGAGAAACGCCCATTGTGGCCTGCTACAGGCTACACAATACTTATTAGGTTTGAGTAGGTGAATTTGAAAGAAGCTCTCTAACTGATAATTTTCACTAACTCAGGAATCCCAATCTTTTGATGAAATAGTCGAACTATTGAATTACTTGTATTAGATCTTTATCATTTCTGATTATGTTTCGCTTTTGTAATTAAAGCATATTAATAAAACACGGCAATTATATATGAAATTGCCGTTGATCCAAAATCCTGCACTTTCTTAGACGTTACTCTGCTTTGTTCAATTTAGCACATAACTCAGGTCGGTTACTCTCTTTATTAAATTGTAACCCGCCTAACTACTGAGCAGACTCATGGCTGCTTAACATTAGTAATATTGTTGGAGCTAGTTTTATCAGCACGATTTTACCGTATGTGTTTACTAAGCTTTGCTTATATATGACACAGGCCTCTGATTGCTTTCAGTCCCTGTTGTGGCTTAAGTGGTCTCCCATGTAAGTGTTGGACAGGCACATAACTGCTTAAATTACCCATAGACAATTGTCTTGATCAGATGGATATTATGCACGACATAATGCAATAATTCTTAGGTACACATCTTACTTTATCTTTATTTACTAAACATTACATATTCCTGATTTTGTCATGAACAATATTTTTGTAAAATATTTATTAATTGAACGATACTAATTATATATTCTTAATAGGATCTCAGCCACGCGTATACAATTGTTCCTTGAAGATTTATTGGCTATCGTTACTTTTATTAAAATTGCAAATAATTACAGGCAAGTTCACCTTTAATTTCCACCCTTCTGTTAATTATGCAATATTTGTAATGTGCAAATTATTAATTTCAGTAATGGTAATATAGTATATTGATATATATATATATATATATACCAATATATATATATATATATATATATATATATATATAAATATATATATAATGTATGTGTGTGCGTGCGTGTGATTTTGTGTGTGTGTGTATGTGTGTGTATATGTGTGTGTGTGATGCTGTGTGTGTGTTTGTGTGTGTGTGTGTGTATTGAAATCGCAGAGAAAATTACAACGGGAGTGTTGGTCTCTAGCTTAATTACAACGTAGAATTCACTAATCGCTGTTTAAATTTAACAATCTACTAATACACTGCTTAACAGTTTCCATTAGTGAACACCTTGCTATTTCTATTGCACCGTGATTTCAGCTTGGAATAACGTCACAACTTACCTCTGCCACGACAAATAAGTGAAATCGTGCTCTATGCTATGGCTTCACTTATTGAGAAACAGTGTCGGGCTTTCTAATTAAACTCATTCTACAAGAAAAACCGGACAAATAACTTTACCTTACGGGGTAGACGAAGAGGTTGTGGAACATGAAGATGACGATTATAGTTGGAACTCTTGGAACAATTCTCAATAATCTGGAAAGGAGACTGGAACCAGAGATCAGAGGATGAACCAAGAGTATCTAGAACATTGAGGAATAGGCATCTGCTAGAATAGTTTCAAAAAGTCATGGAGATCTGAGGAGAATTTCTGTCATTCGGATCCTAGAGAAAAGAGAAAAGTTAGAGTTGATGTAAAACTCACAAACAGTAAAATAATATATTTATTTATAATGATATTAATAATGTAGTTTGCTATAATTATAATTAATGAATGCTCAATATCATTGATAGAACTAATATATCTAAGTTAACATAGAGAAAAAATAAAGTTAATGGTGATTGGTAATTTATTAGTTTCTCGTTTATACAATTGCAAACCAAGTGCTTGGTTTGATCATCACATCGGCTAGAAACTGTTATTTATCGAACACCTTCGCTAACCTAACTTATATATATATATATATATATATATATATATATATTATATATATATATATATATATATATATATATAGAGAGAGAGAGAGAGAGAGAGAGAGCGAGAGAGAAATATACATTCGAATATGTTTCATGTAATAATTTATTTCAACGGCAATAACCTTAGCTCGTGCCAGCATCTTCAGACAGTATAAAACCATAGATGTTAGATGGAGTATCAACCATATTTTTGCTCTATGTCTGAAGATGCTGCCACGAACTAAGCGTATTGTAGTTGTAATAGCTTATTGTATGAAGCAATTTTAATTTTCATTTATTTATTGTATTGTTTTATCCGTTTACACAATTGGAACAAGGCCGATCGAGCCCTCACTAGGGAAGATATGTATTATTACAATTAAACCCCTCATGGAATGATCCTCTTAATTCTCAAACACACACACACACACACACACACACACACACACACACATATATATATATATATATATATATATATATATATATATATATATATATTGAGGACTGTGCACTATATAACGCAATTAATTTTAAGAAATAGTCTTTTTCGTGTTCGGAGCATTTTAATAGGTGGGGTGTGTTATTATCCAAGGAAACACTCCACTTTTATTTTCGTTCTTTATATATATATATATATATATATATATATATATATATATATATATATATATATATATATTGAGTTGTGGGTTTCACATATGTATCTTCTATAAATTAGATGAAAATGTTATGGCTTATATATTTAACTAATGTTAATTACTAAAAGAAACTTTTGAACAAATTTAACGTAATAATAATAATCTTATTTATAGGTGCATATGTGTATACTTAATTACCAAGGAAGTTGTCTTTTTATTTCTTTGCATGATTATATCTTACCGCATTTATACTGGGTTTTAACTTAGTACTTACCGCATTCATACTAAGTTTTAAGTTGGTCACTAATGTTCATAAAGTACTTACCGTTAAAATATACATGCCTAATATATATGTCACTTTCAAAATCTGATATCATAACAAAATTATGGGTAGACAACATGATGTATGTATTCTTGTTTGACCTTTTTATAAGAATTCAAACTCTGAAATTCAGCTGTTTTTACAAATTAACTCATGAGGAATAAAAACATGAGTAAATATTTAGCTGAAAATATACATGTTGTATACTCACTTACTGGGTATATATATATGCAGAGAGACTTCTATACATTTTATGAGGAGATGAGAGGCATTTATGTATGTCTCCCGCACATTTAAGTCTTTCCTTACTTACTTGAGTAGCTCAGGTGGAAGCTTATTTCTTCTGTAGTCTGTTTCTTCAAGTCTTCTAACTGGTCTGGTCTGGTCTGTATTTAAGATGGTGGTCTAACTTTAAGATGCTCATCTGACTTTAAGATGCTGGTCACAAAGGCTTATATTTTATGTGATCACATAGTTATCCAGCACCAGACTTTTCAACCACGGTGGAGTTTAAACATAAACGAAGCTTACATCATGGCATCTATCTCTTAATTGACTAAGCTAAACTCAACTTCCGTACACACCATTTCCAAAATGGCAGGAAGTTGGGACCAACTTGATGTCATCAAATGTCAATCATTTAGCTCCACAGATTTTGAATTTCAACGACTTTTAATTCAAAATCCAACTACATTTTACTTTTTAGGGCGTAACCAATCTGTAAAAGAGTTTATTCTTTGCTTTCAGGCACTCCAAAACCAATTTGCACTAAAAATGGTCTTCATTGAATACGAACTATTTTGTCACTGGAAACAGTAGATTACATACATTATTTAACATAATATTAAGAGTTGTTTCTTAAAACTCTAGAAAGTATATAGATGTACCTTTGTCTCTGGTTGTTTTTTGCCATTTTCTAGTCTTTAACAGTCCACAACAGCATTGAGGACGTTTTTAACACAATGTATGGATGTTATTGGGAGAGAAAATGGTTTGACCAGGGAAAGTTGATATATAGTTTATATGCAAAAGAAAGATTACAACGACCTCTATTCTACAATATAATGGGTTTAAACGAGCAGTAACAACTTACTGAGTAAAACAAAAACAGGCCTCAACAGTGTTGTGGACTGCAAGTAAGAAAACCTAATCATATCCAATTTTTCAAAAATGATTAATGAAAAATTGCATTCGGTGTTTAGACTTCAGTCTTAGAGCTTTGGGGAATACGGGGTCTTTCACTCATTGCCGTTGTTCCCAAGACCGCTTTGACCCAGAGTAATAGTACCTGTCAAATCCTTTTACATTATGGTTTAGATCAATGAGGCAAGTATTGATGGGATAAATATGTCCAATATAAAAGAAAACTCTTTGATTCAGATATTTACGTTTAGTTTAAAGACAGATTTAATTCGAACTAAAGATGGTTGAACATTAAAAGTACGATCGGCTGGACATTTGGTTAATATAATATCTAAGTAAAAAAGATATTGATTTTAGTTCTGATTATTGTACACTACATGGCTGAATTTTTTAATGAGCTCTGGTGAAATCGGTTAAGCATGACATTGATTTTCTGAGGTGGAAAGATCAATCTTAATATTTCTAAATTCAAGCAAATCGATTCACACTACACATGATTGATATCCGAAATTGAATATTTAGCAACAAAGACCAGCCATGCAATTCTATGACATTCGAGTTGGGGTTAGAGTGAAGGAGATGGTTATCCCCCTTTTTCGTGTTTATATCGCCAGCCAGAAAAAAAATGAAGGTGAGGATTGTAGTAGAATATCGTGGAACAATCTTCAATAATATGGAAAGAAGAGCGGCGGAACTTGAGATCAGAGGAAGTATTGAGAGCATCCAAACTATTGGAGAGATGACATGAGCTAGAATTATTTTTAATACTCTGGAAAATCTGAGGAGAATGTATATCATTCATAACTCAGAGAAAAAAAACACCAGTTGTATTTGAAGGGAAAAACTCACAAAGAATATATATATATATATATATATATATATTATATATATATATATATACAAGGAAAAGGGGGTTGGAATGAATCCGACAGAATGAGGTAAAATATAAGGAATGAAAGAACAAAAATGTGTAGTATATTTCTAACTAACCTAACCTCCCCTGTTGACCCTCACTTTGGTGACCTACTTGGCCATAACCCACATACTAACAAACACGTTTGATTTTGATTTCATGGTCATCTAACCACCCCCCTTTTATTACTCCCATTTGCTACTTCCTCTACTCAAATCTCTCTATCAACAAAATCTACTCCCCTCCTCTCAGGAATTTCTCACCATTCATTTTTTCTACCTACCTCCCTCAAATCTATTTCCATCTGATTTCCTTTTCATCTTCCCCAAATATGTCCCCTGTAAAGAACCAAATCTTTCTCTCACCACAAAACTTACCCACCTACCTACTTCCCCCTTCTATAAAACACGTGTATGAACCGAATAATTCAATAAAAGCTGAAGAAGCCGAGTTCAAACTCCAGCGAAATATACTACACATTTTTGTCTGAGTTTTGTTCTTTCATTCCTTATAATTTATCATATATATATATATATATATATATATATATATATGTATATATATATAGAATTATTTTATAGCTCTGCTGATGAGGCCTAATAGACCGAAATGTACATACAGAGATTGATTTTTCTCGATTTGTTTAGCCATACATTTAATAGGTATTCCCGCCTAATTCATTATTAATTAATTAATTTTCAAAATTAGGTACGACTCCAATTAAGCACTTATTCTCCAAAAAAAAATTATCGGCAAAAAGCCATTCTAAACAAACCTTGTTTATATATATATATATATATAATATATATATATATATATATATATATATATATATATAATATATAAAGAGACGGTGTTAGGCATTCGAATTAAACTTATTGAAAGTGAAAAACTTGACAAATAACTTTACTTTACTGGAGAGAGGAAAAGGATGTGAAACATGAATGTGACGTTTGTAGTTGGAGCTCTTCGAACAATACACAATAATCTAGAAGGGAGACTAAGGAAACTAGATATCAGAGGAAGAACCGAGAGATAATTGAAGAGATAAAATCTGCTAGAATACTTTTAAAAAGTCCTGGAGATGTGACTATTTAGGAAAAAAGACCAGGCAACTAAATCTACACCATTCAGGCTGGTAGTAGAGTGAAGGAGATGTTCATCACCCTTTCTTGTGTTTTGATCGTCACTCAGAAATAAGAAGAAAAGAAATCATGGTTCAGAAGATTCCAACCCCGTGGATAATCTTGCCACATTATTTCAAGTGGGAGAGTCGGAGTACTTTAATTCCTTCGTGACGGAAGTTACGGGAATCAGTAAATTCTCTCCTGGTGCACGAATTATGAACTGTGGAACTGTTGTTACCTCCGTATTTCCCATAATTGTAGACTTATGTAAATATCAATTTTCTTCACTGTTGAGTTTGGTTTATTTCTTTAATGGCACATCAACTTATTTTGGGTCATCAAATGGCAAAGTTTGATTTTGTTATAAATTTTTTTATTTAAATCCTAATTATATTTCTAATGTTCCATTGGATTAAAAAGAATGCGTATTTTTCATTTGTCTATAATGGTTTGTACATTTTTGTATCAAGTATTCCTATCTAATACTCATAATTTGCACACACATGTGTCGTTTCAAGTGTAATACGTGTATGGTTTGAAGTCACTATTCATATTTAATCATCCTTTTTTTACAGATAGTTATGTTTCAAGCATTCGTATCCGATACTAAAAATATTCAATCAGATGAATTTGAGACATTCAAGAACATGCTATCAAGTAATAAAATGTTGGGTTAAAGTAGACCTGGGAGTAATGGTATTCAACGGGTACTCTACATTCATCTAAGCTCTTGAACTGGGACCTAACCATCGTATGTAGTTTAGTATCATACCCAAGTCAGAATTTGTATCCCGTTTTTTTTACATGTAATTATGTGAAGATTAAATGAAAGTTGAGCTGATGTTTCTGGTTTTTAAACCAGCAAAGTACCTTTACCTTGTCCTGTGAACTTTATATATAATATTGTACACATCTTATATTTTATAAACATAATCAAACGTTTGTAAAGCAGTTTCTTGCGATCGAGAATTAATGTTTTTTTCACTTGATTTTCTTTGTTTTAGATAGTGTGTGTGTGTGTGTGTGTGTGTGTGTGTGTGTGTGTGTGTGTGTGTGTGTGTGTGTGTGTGTGTGTGTGTGTGTGTGAATGTGTGTGCGTGGCCATTAAGTGTTTGAGGTTATCATATCAATTAATGAAATAAGTCAAGAGTGAAAATTAAAAGTATCGTAATTAATTCATTGTCAGAATTTTTCTTCTTAAAATTTTATGATGAACATTACGTAGATATTAGAGGGATGTTTTAAAATGAAGGCTTACATATGTTAGCAATGCCATTCTCTGCCATTGCAACACGAGTTTGTTTGGGACACAAAGTCTCAAGTCCAGTGACAGCATGTTTTGTGGTATTCTTAAGGTTAACAAAGGCATAAGTGGACGCTACTCATACGATTCATAATTATCCCGGATAAATGGAAATCTAATAAAAAATGTCCAGCACTTTTGAAGTGGTTAAAGAGGTCTTAGAAAAATCTTAGGATTTTTAGCAAATGACATTTCAGAAAACGTCCAACGCATTTGAAGTGGTTAAAGTGGACTTACATAAAATCTAGGGGATTTTAGCTAAGTAAATGGAAGGATAACGAAGGGTTTAACGACCGGAAGGAAAGGCAATTATGTAGGCCTGGGTTTTCTGACCAGATGAAAGGTGTGGTCACGAAAAAATGTGTGGTGATCGTACCAGATGAGACGTGGCGACCTAGAATTCATAGAATATTATTTACACAAGAACATAGAATATTATTTACCGAATGTTAGGTCCAGAAAATCTGGGTAAAAGGCAAACTGAAGTCAACTTCCGTCACCCTCTGTGTATTACTAACCTCTTCAACTTTCATTTACTCTGCACAGTCGTTTTAATTCGGAGAATAAAAATATAAGATACAGTTTTATACAAGAGTTCATCGTATTTTCTCAAGTACAGCTTCAGTGAGTATACCGGACATGAAGAATTCAATAAGCAGTATACTACAGTAGTGGTCACTCGCAGCTCATCATGGCCGACACGGAGGCAATGGCTTTTTGTGTCACCAAGCTCCCAAGTAGCATGAATGTTAACAGGCAAAACAGATTAATAAAGCAAATTATCATCGGGTACTAAAAAGGATGATAATAAACATGTTTTTTTGTATTTATTATCCTATTTTATCACTTGAAATTTACAAATAATTTGAATGTAACATCAATATCGTTTATGAAACTGGAAATTTATATCACAATTGCAATTTATTAGGTACATTTTTTATCTTTTAATCTGAAAATAGTTTGGAAATCATGTTTACTATGAAAATGCATCGGAAACGATTTTATTATGTTTTACCATTATCATTTTCGAAGGATTTCATAGTAAAACTGATTTCCATCGGAAATGATTTTTACTTTGAAAATGTATTGGGAAGGATTTTAAAATGATAATGTATAGGAAATGATTTTACTATGGCAAGGCGTTGGAAATGAGTTCTCTATAAAATGCAATGAAAATTATTTTATTATAAAAATGCATTGGAAATTAATTAACTATAAAAAAATGAAATGATTACAAATTGACGATAAAAACGCATTGAAAATAATTTAACAGGAAATGCATTGGTAATAAATTTACTATAAAATGCATTGGAAATGAGTTTATTTAAAAATGCGCAGGAAATTATTTTACGATAAAAATGCATTGAAAATCGGGGACTAAAACAGGGTACTTCATAAACATGCACTCTAGTCTTCGTTGTAAAAGTAATGTCTCTCTCAACCACTGACGAAAGCGTCCATATTCAGAGGCAATTAATTGGGACGAAGAAATTTATAAACAGCTTTTCATCCGGGAGCCAACTGCCTGAATCATGCGCGCAATTACTTGACGCTTCGATCAATCTGATCCGTCGATGTAGTTTAATCTTGTTGTTAAGATTACCTAACAAACAGGTGCGTTTTTCTCTCTTCCTTCATTATTTTCATTCTGCTGACAGGGCTTCCCGCATTTAGATGCGACCAGTTGAATTTGAAGTAGAAGGATTTATTTATAGGCTAAACTCAGTCAGAAAAGGAAGGTATATTGTCTTGAATTTTATATTCAGTAATCGATGTTGATTAGTGGTCTTAGTTGTAAGCGCACTAGGAAAAAAAGGGAAAACAATAAGGAAAAACTTCCGCCATTTCTGTCTCTGTCTCTCTGTCTCTTTCTCTCTATCTCTATCTCTGTCTCTGCCTTCTCTGTCTCTGTCTGTCTGTCTGTCTGTCTGTCTCTCTCTTTGTGTGTGCGTCTTTCTATTCTTGTCTCTATCAGGTATATTTCAGAGTTGTGTATTTGATATGGCCTACAGATTTCTTGTAGATAAACATGCAGAACACGAAATAGTTGTACGCGCACTAGGAAAAAAGTGAAAAAAAAAGACTCTGCCCCCTCCCTCCCTCCCGCTCTCTATCTCATCATCTCCATTTATTTATTTCCTTCACTTTGTCTGTCTGTCTATTTCTCTCTCCCTGTCTCTCTTTGTATCTCTCTGTCTATGCTCGCCCGTCTGTTTGTCTGTTTGTTTGTCCGGCTGATACCGACACTAGGCAACTTCTCCGAATTTACTTACGTTACTTAATACCACAAGGGTATGCCAAGAGTTTTCCTTCTCTTAGACTGGGTGCCATATCAAGCTTAAAGAGCCCAGTCTGTCCTACTATTTTACCAACAGCTGGAGAGAGAATATCTAGATGTATACCTTTTCGATTCACATTGAATTCTCCATGCTTACAACCTTGTGTCACATCCTATCCGTGGTATTAGGGCTATGTGAAATGGAAACAGCCTTCTCCAGGATTTTAACTTGGTCGCGGTTTATGTAGCCCATGACCATAACGGTTATAGAACAACATCTCCATTATTATTACAGTACTAACATAAATACTATAGAATGTGTTTTGAAAATGCGTTCAAAAAGATTGAATGAATAAAACAAAAAACATATTCGACCAACGAATAGACCAACTAACCAAATGAAATTTCAAGAGTATATATGACGATTTCTTGTATTACTACATATTTCTGTTTTAGATTGTTGATTGATAGATTGATTTTAACCGTATGTCAAACACTCTTGGTTTATTTCATGCATAAGTGTTACGGAATCGCGGAAACCCAGAGTTAATATTTAAATTTGTTAGTTTTTTCCTTAAGATCTTTTGTACACATTTAGATGATATCAAGTATTCATTTTACAAATAATTTTTATACCGTTTTATAGTTTCAAGAATCCCGATTTAATACGAATACTCTTAAACATTTCGATTTGATGGGACTCTAAGATTTACCAACATTCTGATTGAGCATCGATTTGGAAGTAATTTGAAGAATTAATCAATACTTCTCAGAGCTTTATAACTGGAGCATCACTATCAGATGATGTTTAGTACCATTCCCATAACACCTTTTTTTAGGGTGGCTAAAACCTCTGTAGGGGATACAATGAGTATATATTCTAATACCCAGTGCATACGTTTTGTCTTTAGCGTTTTGATACTGATGTGACAATTAATAAATAATAACGTGTAGTATCCAATTTTATTGTATTATATTCCGCAATAATAAACAAATCCTGGTAGATTTAGTTTGTAAGAAAATTAATCTTTTTTTGTATAAAAATAATATCAGGGTGTACTTACTTATGGGCGATAATCTATGTTTCTATGAATCTGCAAGGATGAATAAAGAGGGAAGTTACCAAGTGCCGAAATATTTTGGACGAGCTATTCAGAAAACTTATATCATTAGATATACAGGCAGTGAGCGGAAAAAATGTTGTTATATTTAGATATGATAATAAATTAAAGTTTTGTTTCAAAGGAACATAATTTCTATTCATTTTCTAACTTAATATATTGTTTGCATAGTATTTTTCGGGCAGCTAATCTGTACAGGGTAGCTCAGTCGGTAGAAACCATAAGGTTCCTAGTTCGATACCGGCCCCCGCCAACTCCGCGTATGATTAGCACACGGTTCTGTGCGGTAAAGTGAGGAGCTGATGGTAGACGTGGCGCTCCATCTCAGATGCTAGAATAATCTCATTGGTCTAGCGATAGTTAGAAGGGGATAGACTCCCTCGCTGTCTGGCTGATACTGACTTTAGGCCACCTCGACGACTTTTTTTATATGTTTAATATGAGCGTTCGACTAAACAGTGTTTGGAAGCTAGCTTCTTTATGATGTTGAAATGTCATACATTAATATACACATGGATTAGAGAGAACGAGACAAAATTATCGTGCTTAAATTGTTAGACCAGTCTGCTGAAAGAGTACAAGGGATGTTGTCGGTAGCAATCATGAGTGGATTCGTGAGATGTTGAAAAAACCTAGATCCCCAATAATCGTTCCCTCTGTTGGCCACAAAGGCAAACCGGTCACAGACTAAAATTAACACGGACAACGGTGTTGTGGGCGACTAAGAAATCAGAGTTTTATTCTCAGAGAAGATATACCAAAAGTAAATCGGCGGAATTGTCATTGTCGGTATCAGTGTCTGAGGTGGAACGCCACGCATACTATCAACTCCACAATTTGCAAGTACAAATATAAGCTGTGCTAGTCATGCGTTCAGTTGGTGAGGGCAGGATTGAACCTGTAAAATATTTCTGTTCCTACGTTGCTGCTCTAAAACGAAATATAATTGTAAAATGATTGAATGATTGACTTTAATGCCATGCCAAACCGTGTGTTGATATTTTATGTCTAGAGTTTAGTGAATTGATTAGAATATTAGCGCTATGTGAAATGCAATCAGCCTCATCCAGGATTAAAACTCATTTCACTGTGTTCATTTCCTATGAATAAACCACTACACCACAAAAGCCTCCACGTCTGTATTATTCAGCGCATTTAAGCCATGTTTTTCAATTAAGACAGTGCATATTTCGAGGTGTAAATATGTTAATTAATCGCTTAGCTGTTGGGTTCTTGTGTGTTAAATCCATCGGAAGACATATCACACATGTTAAAAAATCATAGCTTCAATTCTTTATATGATAAACTAAATTGTGAATGATACAGGGTGCTTCAGAAAAATTGATATATTTTCGTATTCTAATAAACTGATTTACGTTGAAATAACCTCGAATAATATGAGCATGTGTCGAATTATCTCCAAATTATATGTTTAAAATTTGATAGGTTTTTTGACAAAAAAAAATGAAGCGTTGAAAGACCACTAAGTTAGTGAGGTGGTTTAACACGTTGACATGCAATGGAAGAAAGAGAAAATTCTTTGACGTTTGTTCACTCCAAGTGTTAATTAATATAATACTAATAATAACAGTAGATTTCCCGATTTGAAAACAAAATCCTTTTGAATTATCTTGCTTCATTTATCGATGATGTGATATATTGTATCTCCTTTTTTTTAATAAACAGATTTGTTTGTTTTTTTGTGGAGTTCTGGCTGTTTATTGGTTAACTAATTTCAGTTAAGCATAATATACTGGTGAATATATTACTTTCCGATTCCGACTATACTTGCTTTCATTCATTTATTAGAATGGTGTTTCATGACGTTTCATGATACATGTTTCTGTGTTTATTAATTATACATGTCCTTAACAAAATGGCATTACTTTTTAAATCACCCTCGTAATTCACCTGTATATTATGCTTAACTGAAATTAGTTTTATATGGTTAATCAATAAGTAGCTAACTCCGCAAAGAAGCAAATATGTTTATGAATAAAATAGTAGATAGATAAATGAGGCAAGGTTGGTCAAAAGGATTTTTTTTTTAAATTGACAAATCTACAGTTATTATTAGAATTATATTTATTAACACTTGAAGTGAACAAACGACAACACATTTTCTCTATCTTCCAGTACATAATATATATATATATATATTCATGTTTTACCCGTCATTAGGACCATTCTTAACTCAGCATTGATTATCTCCTACACATTAAAAAAAAATATATTCATCGAATAATAGAGAAACACCTTGATGTTTATTCCTTTTCTCATTTTCTAGCACATTGATTTCATGATGTATTAGCTTCCTTATGATATTTTATTTTCGCGGTAGGCTTTACCTGCGACTAGGGACTGATAAAAAAAGAGACAAAGGTGATAGTCACGCTATTTATTTAGAAATGTGTAGTAACAGGCGGTATTACGCTGTTTAAGAAGTGCTATCACGAATACAGATATGAAATCTGATCATGACTATCAATATATATATATATATATATATATATATATATATATATATATATATATGCGTGTGTGTGTGTGTGTGTAAGTGCACGCGCGTGTTTGTGCGTGTGTGTGTGTGTACATGTATAAATACACATAAAGATGTATGTATAAAGAGAGACATAAACACAAAGCGAAAAACATACACTTACACTTGAATTCATATATATATATATATATATATATATATATATATATATATATATATATATATATATATAAACATACGCACAGAACAGGTTGCCATGCACCCACAAAAACTCACAAACTCGCTGAAACGGGAAGATCATACCAATAAGACAAGGCTGGAGGTCTGCAAATTAGTAAAAATCAAACTGAGGAGACAAATAGTTTCTGAAATAAATTTATATTTCAACCAAGGTATCCATTTAATCATGTATTTACAATACTCCGTATCTGTAAAAATATATACGCTAATCTTTACATGTACGTTTGAGTTTCCAATTTTTTGTTTACTTCTATAAATAAACACATGATATCATCCACCTATATATATATATATATATATATATATATATATATATATATATATATATATATAATCCGACCCGAAATAGAGAAAATCCTTAGAAAAAATCAAAACAGATTCCGCAGAAATCGATCTACAACCACACAGATCCTGACCATTCGCCGAATCATAGAAGGGGTCCGCGCAAAGAATCTCGAGGCAACCCTACTATTTGTAGACTTCTCCAAAGCATTTGACTCCATACACAGAGGGAAAATGGAGCAAATACTGCTAGCATATGGCATACCCAAGGAAACGGTTAACGCCATAATGATGCTCTACCAAAATACAAAAGCAATGGTACGATCACCAGATGGCGACACAGACTTCTTTGACATTGTCGCCGAAGTCCTACAAGGGGATACACTAGCGCCAT
>CM042139.1:86966313-86993813 GCA_023376005.1 Doryteuthis pealeii | reverse complement strand
ATTTTAAAAACGAACTAAAATTTATCAAATTGATTATTTAAGGTCAAATTTTTGTCTAAGTCGAAAAGTAGTAATATAATGAGCATCAGTTAAAAATCAAAATAATATTACACATAATTTATTTTTGATATATTTAAAACGTTTTTTTTTCGTCAATTTCGATCAAGATGCCTGTCAAGAGGCTACTTAAAATCCGTTTTTACAAAATAAATTGTAACTTTTGCAATTGAAAACATTAACACTGGATTGTCCAATTGAACACATATCCTAGTAGATAAAGGAGTTAGATTAAGACAGTTCTAAATGCCAGTGATCTCTAGACTGCAGGTTCAATCCTGGTCATGGGCAGCAGTATCATAGAATAATAATTAACACAGCTTAACACATGTACCCCAGCTATGGTTAGTGGAATGAGAACAGGATACCCCGTGGACCTAATAAAGGGTTGGGTTCAAAGTTCCCTGATGGCTCTCAATTACAAGAAGGTTCCCGAGTCCGACAAGAAATACCTGAAGAAGACTGGAGGGCACATCGGCCGAAACTTTGTGCAGATAACAATGAAGACGAGGACAATAGTCTGAATAATACAAATACTGGTAATCTTTGCGGAGTTCCTCAAAAACTGCTAGCTGCTGACTGGTGGAAAAACAACACCAGCTATGATTGAAGTCTGTATCCGTTGCTTGTCCGTTGTTCCGTGTATCTTGAGTCCTATGATCTTTGTGTTCCTCGGTGCTAAGCACGAGCAACTGAACGTCTTTCAGCCAAGGCTTTCAAATAGTTAACCAAACACGTATTCGTGTGTGCTGATTCAGTCAACACTGCCTCCAAGAATCTATAACTTTAAGTTGTGATCCTCAGCACACCTCATATAGCTAAACTCTTCCAACAGAACAACATTAAAAATGGAAAAACTAATCATTGTTCCTTCTGAATTATTTTCTAAGTATACTGAGGGGGGGGGGGTTAATTTATTTTTTAAGAATAAAATAATAGAATAGAAATCGATCCAGGGCAATGAAGTGTCACCATTTATCTAAATTAAATCAATTATTTTTGGAACTGGATTTCTTATGTTGGTATTAGATAAATAAATTCATACAATGACTGTCGTTTGCAGAGCGGAATTGCTGCCACCAAAGTCTTTATCCGATGATGACTCTGGGTTCGGGCATGGTTTCTAGGCCGAATCATCATTACCACTAACCCAGAGCACCCCAGCAGTATCTCACGATACCACTAGACTTTGTTGGATTTTTGTCACTCTTGGGGTTGCCATATCCTTATCCTAGATAGATTTTATGTATTTCCTCTTGTCTGGTGGTGGGAAAATCCAAGAGTAGGAAGGAATGTGGAGGTTGAGTTGGTAATGAAACATCGGCATCCTACCTGGATAGGAAATACATTCGCTATACTGTCATTTCTGACAAATTGTTCACGCAGATGTTGATATTTTTCCAGTATGTGTCATCATTATGTTCACAATATGACTGATTTTTAAGTCATTTAATTTGTTTCTGTAGATTTTTAGCATTGTGGTTCTATAGCGTCTTGGATATCTCTCTGGTCGTATCCGAGTGTCAAGGCGCCAAATGTGATGCTATGTCAGGGTTCTTGATCAGGTTGAATTAATCTTGTCACTAAAAAGCACTTGTATCTTCGGCTAGTTGCTGCATCAATGGTTCCGTACCAATCTTCTATATATAAACAAAAACAAATATATTTTGAAACCCAATTGTGCAACAATAATACATAACATATAGAATAACACCTTTGTTCTGAAGAGAGGTGACAGTAATTATTTGGTGAAATTACTAGCAGTGATGTTATTTCAGGTACTTAGAGATTGTCTACGATTTACCTGATGAGGTGTTCTGAGAGAATTATTTCGTCTTTCTTATTTCCCTGTGCATCCTACTATATAGAATTTAATATACAATTTAATATAAGTTTTAGTTTATTTTAAAACACACATTTTTATGTAGCTTATTTAGGAATTTAACAAAACTCTTAAAATAATTCCCCATGAAATAAGGAAATAGCATTTTCTTTCATTGGTCTGCAAGAATTAATTCCACGCCTTTAGTTCATAGAACCTTTTGTATTGTATAGTATTGTATTGTAGTCAGTATCATTGCAGAAGGGTACACTATCTGTCATCTCTTATGTTAGAATTATTTATACTTACTCTAGAGGCTGTTATTCACGGTGACATGCTGATCACTAGACGGCAAAAATCATTTTTTTAGCTGGTCATTGAACTCCTTATACTTCCGTATTTCTTGCGTTGATCAATATCCCCAAATCAAGAATTGTTTTATCTCCGTTGTGAATAACCACTATGCCTTGATTCTTGTTACTGATAGTATACATCTCTGAAAACCGAGTAACAATTTAGATTTTTTTGTGATATATAATTAAGCTAAGTGATTTTTTTTTCATTGATTTCGACATGATGAAAGAGCCGATTCTCATTAATGTGATAAAATTGATGTTTATTATCGACTTAAAAGTTGAGTGAGGGTCATCTTAGCAAATACGGAGTACGTAGGGTTAACAGACTATCCTCTTTTTTTCCAAAGCCAAACGTTTCCTTCACTATCTAAAGACAGAACAATCAGGCAAATCGTTTATTAACCAGAAATTGCGTAAAACGAGAAGAAAATTACCAATAATTTTATGAGAAATAGTTTCGAGGATTTTAAGATTTATGCATTCTCTAAAACCTTATACACGAGCAGGATGCGATATATAACCAATTTTTAACGAAATTTAACAGGTTTGAAATCAGAATTTTCCTTTTCCTACACCAGTTGTCATACCAAGGTTAAGCAACCGAGTCTGTTCTACTATTTACTCATAGCTGGTGGGTAGAATAATTAAATCTATACCTTTCATTATGTGAAAAGCAAAGAGCATTGACCATGATTTTAACTCGGTTCACCGTGTCCAATTCTTACGACAATAATCATTACACAACAAAAGCATTTTCATATTTAAACACACACAAAAGCTTACTACATCATATACAACGTTGTCACAATTATTAACAATACGATGATTGGATTAACGTATGTATTTATCAAAATCTCCGCCATGGGCAGGATATGACACAAGGCTAATTGTTCAGCGAAATAAAGGTGATATGAATATTGATGGTTTCTTCTCCTAGACTGGTTGTCTAACCAAGGGGAAACAAATCTTTGCCTCCATAGCGGTGGAGTTAGATGGATTTATACCTTTCTCAGGAGTATTAGCGCAAAGTGAAGCCTAACGGATTTGAATTAGGCTCACCGATTACATTTATTACTGTGATAATATTCATGCAAACTCTAATTCAGAATGGGAACGTAGGTTTTACGGTAGGTTTCCAGAATATCTTAAACGCGTTAGAAGAACAGTAAGATAGACAAATGACTGAGACGAAACAGTCTTCATATTACTTATTTCAAGTAACGAACATCAGCCACAGGAGACAACGATGTTCAAACGTTCAGAAAATTAATAAGGTTATGATTTTATTCGGGGAAAGTGTCATTATTTGTATATGAATTAATAGTATTTACTTGTCTCTTTTATGGTTCAGTTTATGTCATATGTGATAATAGTAAAAGTATGTATATTCATATATGTATTTTGTTAAGTAAATGCTTGAGATAATTGTATATCATACGCTTTTTTGTAGTGATTTTGTGTGACAATATTGTTCAAATATAAGATAGGGAAGCATGTTTTATATAAGTGCTAGAAAGAAAGAAAAGAAATCACAAAAAAGAAAAAAACAACCAAAAAAAACAAACAAAGGAAATAATAAAAACAAGATAATGAAAAGTTGATACACTCTTTAGCAAAGTCACACCCAATCCCCAAATTCTCTAACTTCATATATGAAATTTGAAACGTAGGTACTCATCCATAAAATTTGACACAAGGCTGCAAGTAAGAGGCATCCAGCAACGACAGAACTCTCTATCAGTATTAAGGGATCTGTGAGATTTACTTGTTAATCATTACAATACGATGGTGTGTCCTAACAGGATACTAAGTAAGGTGAACTGCGGGATAAATATGTCAGCACAGCAACAATACTTTCGACTTTAGGTCATTTCTTTCTTGTTTATTTCGAAAACTTTTCAGCCCCCTTACATGTATCTATCTATTTATCTATCTATTTATCTATCAGAGTATTTTTTTCATTTATCTATCTATTTATCTATCAAATTTTATTTTTGTATACATTTATCTATCAATAAAAATGCATTTTTGCAAAGATCTATGAAATGAAAAATACAATTCTGCTAAATGTTTTTATTCAACTGCGCGAGATCTGTGAGACTATCTTGCAAATTGCAGATTAACCAAGATGGAATGACCCTCTGAAATTTGAAATGTATAGAGATATAATCAAGTGGAAATTATTTTTAATAGAATTAACCCGCTTTGTGAGGAATACGATTAGGGCAGATCTTCGTTAATTATTTATCAAGGGGTATGAACGCTTTTGTGCTCAGTAAGTTGATATATCAAATGTTAAGTGTCGATTAGCCGCTGTGAAAACAATAAGTAGCCCATATATCATCTTCAAAGCTGTGTATATTTTACTTATCTTGGGAAAAAGCCCTCACCCGGAGACAAATGAAAAATTGATTAGAAGATTGCATTAAAAACACACAAAGAGAAAATAGTAAAAAATAAAATAAAAATGAGTAGAAAAGAAAGTATTGATTTGGTGTATTCTTACTCGAGACAAACATCTTTTTGAAACGTTTTGATTTGAGATTATGGAAGCTGATGTCTTTGATATTTTTGCAGTAGAACACAATCGATTTATTACCTTTAAATAATGAAATTTCCTTTTGATATAATCATGTCGCACCAAATTTATTATCAATTCTGAATTGTTGTTAGTTGGTTGGTTGGTTGGTTGGTTGGATTTTACGACATGTCACTTTTTAGTGGGTTATTTTATGCCAACAAAGTTTTGTTTTATTCATTCTTGATGGATATTTTAAAATTTTATTTAAAACTAAATTTTTTAAACACATTTTGTAAAACTCATTTTTTCTATTCATAGATGGCACACTAACAAGTTCTCCCCTTCTGGGTCAATGTGGGATACCTCACTCTCTTCAGAGCTTCAAAATTTAAATTTCACCATTATATGCAGTTTGCAGTCATACCCACGACAACTGAATTATTGTATCGTTAATGACAACATAATCAGTCTCATAGATGGCAATGATATACATAGTTTTTTTTTTCGAATCACATCCTTAGTTATGGTTCACTCAAACTGAAGAATGAAGCTTTGCTTTGAAGATAACCTTTGATGATTCATCATGCAATGGCCTCAAATGTTTGTCATGATAGAAAAAATCTTTGTGACTAGAGTTTTATGAACCAGGAAATATTACAATAACAACTGTGTTAAGGTAACCTTTCAAAATGTGGTATCATGTAAGTATGGATGTTTATAGGTAAGAGAGAATAAGATATTTCGAAAAATAAAGAAGAAATCTTAATGTCTCGATATTTCACTCGGCTTGTAACGATGTCAACTAAATTGTGTGGACAGAAAAAGCTGCGTGAGATATTTGTATAGCCTAAGAAATTTTGCTCAAATACTGTGAATTTGAAACTCACCAGGAAGTCTTCGCAAATCAGTGAAAGGAGTGATAAAAGAGCGCTGCAAAGGAGAGAGCAGGGGCTATGATTTTATAAACATAGTTTATTACAATATGAACTGGGTTCATCTATCTTGTCAACATATAATATTATGGTAGAAAGTTTATATTTAAATTGAATTTAGAGAATATTAAAAAAGCTCCATGTATCCATATTTCAAATATTAATATACTCAGATGCGTGTAAGGTAGTTACCACACTCATTAGGATAGGTAGGATGTGCACAAGATCTCAAGTATGAGACTTGTTTACTATTACATCACGATGTGATGCTTTCATCAGACTGCGTATAATGACGTCAACTGGTGTGGAAAGGAAACAGAAGCTGAATTATTATGTATTTATTTTCTTTAGTTTCCTGACCACCAGCTGGTACAATGTCCTCTTAACGCCGGGAGCTATGAACAAACTGTAGGTCATGCGGTGGCCAGTGAAAAACTGAGTGGCTCCGTCGGAATCCACCTCTTGGTAAGTCGCAGGGTACAGGTGCTGCCTGGGGGGACACCCCTCTGAAATCATGCGATTTATGTTGTATATATATATATATATATATATATATATATATATATATATATATATATATATATACCAAACCATCAGCTGTAGTAGAATGTGAGATTTCCTTCTCCTAAACCGCTTGCCGGACTAAGGTTCAAGAGCTGGTTCACTACTACTTACCTTATAATAATTGGACTTATACCTTTCCACGGGCATTAACACTAAGTTAAATGCAATTAGTCACATCCGGTATTTGAACTATTTTGGACGTGTCCATTTCTTACTATGTTAACCATTATACCACAAATATGTTCAACTGTATTTCGTGTATATAGCCTTAGATCAATAGTGCAAATATTCAAATCTGAGGGAAGTCATCGCAGACCGGGGACACGGACATACAAATGAGATTGCCGAAGCTGAGAGCAGGAGTCAAGATTCAACATAGGCATAAATAAAATAAATAAATAAATAAAACAAAAACGGCTAAAGATGGTCAGAAAGATCGAACGCAAAATTAAACTTCATAACGATCGTTACAAGTAGCTATTTACTAAATTTCGTTTATATGTAACTCAAGGAAAAAATTATGGGGCGCCCACTGAGAGTCACACTAGCTAACAATTGTCTGCAATCAAATATAATAGCCATTACATCACGCAAGGCACCCATCCTTATTTTCAAGTAACTTCATCCTCTCGTATTCTTTCCTTCCAAGGAATTCAAATATAACATACAAAGATCAGTTGTTTGAGAAAATGTTGCTTCTGTTACGCCTCCCAAACCAGAAGATCGGCTCACGCTTTTTTTGTGGAGAGGGGTGCTTTTCCTGACATATGATGTTTATCCGACCACGATAATTCATTGGCCACATATCAGTTCTACTAAATGTCCACGAATTCTTTATCATCACTTGTAAAACGAATTCAAACAATATAATTTCAAAGCACTAATAATCCATGGAATATGTATGGAAGCCACATACAGTATATAAACTACTATTTGTCTAAATGTTTGAAATGAGTTACAAAATGATTTCTCAAGTTGAATTATTACTACACTCGGAATTTGATACTTGTAACGGGATGAAACAATCTACCTACATGTATTACAAGAAACACCTGAAGAAGGCAGTAGGGTATATCGACCGAGACTTGGTGTGTGCGTATTTAACAATGAACATGACAACAATAAAATAATCAAAATAATACATATACAACTGTACTTGTGTATTAATACATTGCAAAACCATTATTGCTTATTGGATCTTGTGCAACCGATTTAAAAAAAAGCAGTAATAAAATACATTTTATATTAGTCTATAATGTGATAATATGGCTTTTATATAATAATTTATTTTACTGTAATAGAAGAGAATGATAGTCAGACTCTGTTTGTTAACTGTTGGTAAAATATTTGTAGTAAATAAAGTAATATATAATCAAATTTACATCTCAATATTAAAAGTATTGAGTTTTGCGATCATTATAATTATTTCTCATGGGGGATATCTTTTAACACCTAATTAGAGAGGACTTTCCTGTATTGATTTGCTTTCAATTATTTATGATATAAATAGATAGAAAATGACTCAATTTCTAATTTGATTGTGGACGAATACGCCTTTAAGCGAGTCTTTTTTTTTTTCAGGAGGAACGTATCCACAAATAGACAATATTCCGTTGTGTGTACGAGATATCTCTTGAAAGTAATGAGATTGAACATTTTTCTCCAGTTAGCAAACGTGACTGAAAATAAACTCGTCAGCATTGACCTTGACTTTGATCTTTTGTTGAAAAATTCCGTTTATATATATATTTCTCATAATTCACTTTCAGTAGAGAGTTACGTTGCGGGTTTCCGCCAAATGTTTTGAGACTCGAAGATCAATGAAGAGATGACAACGAGTATACATCAGGTAAACGTTAAAGATGTCAGATAAGTGGTCACAAAAGTAATACCCCTCACTTTATTACTATGGTCCAACCTTCCACTAGACCATTCTCTGATCCGGAAGGAGTGAAGTTGTATTTTTGAGTCGATGAAGAAATTGCTAAATCGTAGTTAACCTTCAATATTGAGTGATACCTGTATCCAAAAATGTACGTCGTTTCTATACCCTTGAGAGTTAATAACTAAATGGCTGAACCTTAAAAAAGAAATCTTCAACACTCACGTGTGACCGTTTCTTTTACTCAACGCTAGATTTCCTGTGATTAACTCCCTTTCTGTCGGTCACACATCCGGTGCATTAGTGCTGAGTGGCGTACACTACATTACAAGTCGGTATCAGTTTGACAGCGAGGGAGTCTATACCCTTTTCACTAGCACTAGGCCAATGAGATTATTTTAACGTCTGAGATGGAGCGCCATACCTGCCACCAGCTCCTTATTTTACAGCACAGATCCCTGTGCTACTCGTACGATGAGGGACGGTATCGAACCAGGAACCTTGGGGTTCCTGTCTAACGCAACATTATTATTAGTGTTTTTGTTTATTTTGTTTGTTTTTAACTGTGTCACGATCTCTGAACGCGGGAATGATCGGGCAACATAATGTGATCAAAATTTCCGTCAAATCTCAGAGCAATTAGAATTTAAAACAAGTTCTTAACAATCGAATTTCATCTTGTACATAGGTTATTATGTAACATAATTTGGACTCAGGTCCTCGTTTCTATTTCCTAAGACGATAACCGTTTCGCTTACGTAGGATCATATTACACCTGACATACATTACGTCTCTGTAAAGAGGCGCGTTCTCTAATGGTTATCTTCGTAGGAGATTGACACGGTGAACCGAGTTCAAATCATGGACAATGTTGTTTTGCATTTCACATAGCGCCCATATTCTGGGAAATGTATGCAACCAGCTATTTTCCCTTCAAGTAAACTGGGCTATTTAATCATGTCTAGGGGAAGGAAAACTCTAAATTCGAACATGTTAAACTCGGCTTAACAAATTGACCATGCGTTCCATCATAATTGTGTGGAGAATTTGGTACATATGTATAATACGTTTACGTAAGTGCATATTACTTGCCACAAAATGTATCGACCAAACAATTATAAACAATAAAATTAAAACGGAGTTCTATTGTCCAGAAAGTTCACTGAATATGAATGATCATTCTGAAAACTGTGGATTCTATCTAAACATAAGTATTTTTAAAAGTATTTTTTATTGTTACTGTTCAATACTCTTCCTCTATGGATGACATCCATACTTCTCCGCATAGCCACTGTTTCTCTCAATAGCAATGTTCTACCTTCGAATGAGAGCATGTATCCCTGTCCCATAAAATTCTGTTGGCTTTTCCTTGAGCCACTTTTTCACTACAAACCCTTTTTCATGGGACCAAAGAGATGATAATCTGAGGCAAATATTATTCCTGTGAGGAGGAAGTGAAATATATAGTGAAGAAGTGGCTCTAAGAAAAGACAACATAATTTTACGGGATAGCTGCCATTCGACGGTAGAACATTGCTATTGAGGGAAACGGTGGCTATGTGGAGAAGTAGGGACCTAATCCACACATGACCAGCTTTTTTTTATGTATGATAGATGTTCTTCTGTTGGTAATTATACTTGTCCTAAACAAAAGGTCATTACTTTTTGACACTTCCTCGTTAGTTGACGGTGAAATTTAACTTCTCGCTTGGTTTTATTTACTAGTTAGCATGCCGGTCCTGCTATGTGATCGTGCATGATCAATATGCACGCCCCTCCGTGGTGTAATGGTTAAAATCCTGGGAAATGGACTCGTCGCCCCGAGTTCAAATCGTGGACGTGGTAATTGCATTTCACTTAGAGCTAATACCCTTGGGAAAGGTATGAAACCTACTCTCCCTCCAGCTATGGGCAAATAGCAGGGCAGACTGGGTTCTTTAACCATGGCTAGGTAACCAGTCTAAGAGAAGGAAAACTGAATTTAAACCTGTTGAACTCCGCTTAAGAAATTGACCTTGTGTCGTATCCTGCTCGTGCGGATGATTTGGTAAATATAAATATACACGCCCCTCCCGAAATAAAACGACTACAAAGCCACTCAATACTCATGTTCCAATTGATCGCCGCCAACATAAAAACCACATCAAACCTGGTGAATCTGTATCACCGTTCTATAAGTAATAATGCCAAATTAGATTTTTATCTTTAACATTACCAAAAAGTCATGCGTGCTTTTTACAATATAGCTATCTAATTATTGAAAAGAATTAGAACAACTTACAAACGTTTCAGATCGCAGAGTTCAACATTCTACTTTGATCTATTTAGCCTTTATTATATATACTAGTTCGAACAACAGGAAATAAATTCTATAATTATATATGAAAGCTTATGTCGGATTTTATTGTCTCTTTCCTTTCATAACCCCTTTGATTAAAGGCACCTAGAAAAACATATATAATACATTGTAAACAATATATCTCGAGCTTATCTTTTTGAATAAAGATCGAACGTTTTATTTTATTAATGATATACAAAATTAGTTTATTGAATAAAATTTGCTCAGAAACCCTCGAAGGCTTAAAATATTTTCCATTTGACGCTCATCAAATTCGACGTTTTGGTTCTTTGTAAATCATATTTTAGTTTATTTCCTGTTTTTTTTTTTTTTCTTCCTACTTTGGAAAAAAGAAAAAGAAAACGTGGTTAATGAGCGAAAAGACAGCACTAATTACTTCGTGATCTAATTGCATTAAGATTCGATTGGTCGACGTAAAATATATTTTGTGATTTTTAACACTGGGCTATTTGATGACCAGAAGCCATAGCGATAAAGCTCTGGCTTTTAATGGCTTTTAACAATAGGAGAAACGTTTATAAAGTGAAAGCGAAAGTAATAGCAGAAAAAAACTAACATTCACTTATAGTTAAACAAAAAATGACTCAAGTGCTGTAAACTTTTTTTATCTATAAATTGGAAGATCGCATTTGTCAGTATACTCGTCTAATGATCATTTTACGCACTTAAGTAGAAAGATATCGAAATATTACACTAGCTAACTATTTCTATATATATTATATATATATATATATATATATATATATATATATATATATATATATATAGAGAGAGAGAGAGAGAGAGAGAGAGAGAGGAAATCTATCTATGTATATATAGAGAGAGAGAGAGATAAAAAGCATATTTCCATTCAAGCAAATTTGGTTAATATAACGGATTCGATTTTTTTTTCTAACAATTTTTTAAATGTCATATCTTAAAACGTGTTAATGAGTTGTCTGAAAGATTTTTTCGTTGGTAAACCAAATACTCTCAGTTCTTTTCTAAACCATTATCAAGGCTGTTTGATATATTTCTTATTTGTCTAAACTACTTTTCTCTTTTTGTCTCTAAGGTGATGCTAAATAAAGCTGCATGTTTATATTTTTTTAAATATATCTAGCGAGCTAGGCAAACGTGATTTAGAATAGATATATTTATTTTATTCGTCATTTCCTTGACTGTCTACTTTATGAACCTTTTCATCATTTCTGTTGGAGGAAGGGATCCACGAAATCTCATCAGTTTCAACTGATATACTTTTGTGAGGTGCCTGGTGTAAGGGTTAACATCGGAAAAAGGGACAAGGCGAGACGAGTTCAAATCCTGGATTAGGCTCTTTGGATTTTCATATAGCTCTAATACACTTGCGAAAGGTATGAATCAATTATTCTCCCTGCAACTATAGGTAAATCTTAGGGCAGACTGGACTCTTTAACCTTGGGTAGGCAAGCAATCTAGGAGAAGGAAAACTCCGAAATCAAACCTTTTAAAAACTATGATTAAAAAATTGACACAAGATCTGTTTCTAAGAGGTATAAAGTTTGTTTGCATTCATATTTTCCTGCTATTAGACTAGATTCCTAATTAAGCTTAGATAAACCACTCCGTCTTCCAACTTACCCACAGCAAGTTGAAGAACAAATACACCCAAATGTTTCCCCAGGGAATTAGACTGAAGAGAAACACAAAAATTCTCGATGTTCGATGATGATTGGTTGGTTGATTGATTGGATTTAACGACATGGGTTATTTTATACCGAAGACGTTCTGTTTTATTCATTCTTGTTGGGCATTTAATTCTTTCTCAAACTCATTTTATTAAGATATTTTAAAACACAATTTTATCTATTTAACCTATATATGGGACACTAATAGGTAATACCACTCCGAGTCAATCAAATACGTGCTAGAACTTGACGTTACTAGCCGATTGATCGAAGATATTTTCTCCGACCACCCGTCTAGTTTTTTAGCCATCAATGCTCTGTTCTTGAACATCACATCTCAGAACCACGGCAAACAGGTGGCCCTATTGTGGGGATTTTACTCTTTTCCTTATGTGCAGTTTGATATTCTACTGCCCCAGCCGACAGAACGAAAATATATTTAATCGTCTTTATCAGCATATATAAGGTTTTGTGTGGGTGTGTTTGAATAGGATAGATTCTTGTTTTGTAAAAGAGAAAGTAAATGAAAATTATTTACGATTCTGTTTCCACAATCCCTCCACGCACTTAGAAAACAATCAAAAATGTGCGCATGTCACAAACTAATTGCCCTACATAGTTTTGTTTAGCCTTAAAGCGTGATGTATATTTAAATAGGTTTTCAGAAATAACCACGGTATAGTACTATATACTAAGGTATATATATATATATATATATATATATATATATATATATATATATATATATATATATAAATAAAGCACAGCATGATGAATTTAGTAATTATTTTCAATATATTTCTTATAGCGATCGGGTTACGTTGGTGTTTCATACCGATGCCTGTCTTTGGTATTCGATTCTTGGTAAAATAACAAGATATTATGTTCCGAAACAGGCAGGTAGAAATTTCTCGGCTGAAGATTGGCATAGTACATGACTCATATTCATCATATATTTCGATTTGATAATATCTTGTTTTTTTTTTACTATGTCAATATGGAGTGCGCTTAGGTAACATTTATGGGAGTAGTTAAAGGAATCATCGACCCGCCCGCTCTGTCGTCTGGGGCAGTAGATGAGTATATATCCTCTTTTCACTAGCACTAGACTAAAATATTGTTTTTGTGTCGGGGGGATGGATCGTCACACCTACTATCAGCTCCTTACTTTACCACACACATCCTGGTTCCTAGGCGGATGCTCTACCGACTGTGTCTAAGAGACTCACTTGATAATTATTAACGTTTTCCACGACGTGAAAATAGCATCGAATTAAATGCCAACGTGGATTGTTTATCGCGTCTTTTCTACTCAAACGTGTCCAAAATTATATTCTTATATATTGTAAATGACATTATTTGTTCACTTCTCTTTCTTTATTTCTTTTGTTTTTTTATTGTTTATTATAATGTAAAGATTAAATTGTTCTGTATATGTATCAAGTAGCCTTAATTCGTTTATTTTTTAAAATATTTGCTCATGTTTCTTAGATTGTTTTTATTTTATTTTTTACAGATGAACGTGTATTTCATTTGCATACTATTAGGCATTTTTATTTTCTATGAATATTTCAGATATGTCCGTAATTTCTTTAATTCTCTATGATTATTGTACTTCGTTAGGCTAAACTTTTTTTTTTGTGTCCCCTTTCTATTATTGAAAAGCGTTAAAGAAATGTCCTTATTTTATTCATGATTTTTTGTGTACCTTGTTAAACCATTTAGATTAATTCATGAACATTGATGACGCAGTGTCAAACTGATTTTATAAAAAATATATAGAGAGGCTTAATCACTGAAAACAAAAACTATGAAAATACTTCTCGTCTTAGAAATTCAAGCAACAATGACCGAAACCACATAAACATAATATGAAAGACCAGAATAAAACATAAAACAGGGCAGTTAGTAATGAGAAAAAGGGTAGTCTCCTTGGCTGGACAGCAACATTATATTACGCGAATTCGAATTCCAGTGGCACTAGTACGTTCACTTTCGAACTGTTACCCTTGGGAAAGGTGGGATCTCTTTCATCTCCCCAACAAGTTCTTTCACATCGGTATCAGTATCGGTTTCGCATTACTAAGCCCACAAAGGCTGATATACCATTAAACAAATAAACCAAACTGAACCAAACTAATACGAAACTTTCATTTCAACTCTCGGGTCAATCTCTGGGAAGACTGAGAGTTCGATTTCAAACACTGTACTGGTTACACACAAATAACAAGCATGCTTATCTGAATATTCTGTACAAGAGAAAAATACTTTCACATGAACATTGTACAGATAATTGCGGCAATTGTGAGAGCATTATATCTCTAACTTTATTCGTAAGATGATGCCTCCCAAAAAGATGTATGAGGTTGTCCCATAATATAAGAATCGGGGTTTTGTGAATTTGGGTACGAGTTAAAACCTACTTCCAATAACGATTAATATATTTGACTCCTGCTGGTGATGCTGCCCATCAGCAAAATGGCGACTGACATGAAAGCAGAGATTTGTACATTAGTTAGGATTTTCTGAACATTTAGCAAGACCAAAACAATTTATGTGTGCAGTGTTCAGCGATGGGATAAGAATTTCAACAGTAGCGACAATCTTTGGATCGACAGCCTTGATTGATAAGACCCCGTGAACAGTGGGTAACAAGAGAGAGAAAAATTAACATAGTCGTTGATTTATCTGGAGAATTCGAGTCGCTATTACTGGTACAGATGGTTTTCCAAATATTGATTGCAAGTTTTGTTTAATTGATAACAAATATGCATGACCAAACAGGCTTACTATGTGGAAAATAGTTATTTGTAGCTTAAAACTTGTCCATGCAAACATAATTATTATTACTAGCATAACAAAACCGCCCTTCGGGCGGTGTAAAAATAAAATTTTGAAAAATATAGCCTGAGCCGAGTGGGATTTAAAATTCAATGTCAGAGAGGTAGTATCCAAGTAAAATTAATAAATGAATTGAAGTAATAAAAAACAACAATGCCAAAATATGCCAAAAACTTTAAAAGGATATTCAACATTTAATGATTTTAGTAATTAAAATCATCAAATTCATTAAAGGAGTAAAAAATAAACAATTTGAAATGGAAATTAGGAAAGTTAACTTTCTACACCAAAGTTTATCCTGAAATAATATTCAATAATAAAACTGAATTTGGTTTATCAATGATTAAACAATCAACTATACAAAATGAGTTTTTATTGTTTTGATTATTTCTAAAATATTTCTTCAATAAATAATATCTTTTGATAAGAGATTCAGTATCAATTTGTCTGTAACTAAAACTATGTTGCTGTAAAATTAATAAATCAAATAAAGTAATAAAAAACAACAATCCTAAAATATGCCAAAAACTTTAAAAGGACATTCAACATTTAATGATTTTAGTAATTAAAATCATTGAATTCATTAAAGGAGTAAAAAATAAACAATTTGAAATAGAAATTAGGAAAGTTAACCCTCTACACAAAAATATTTTTCCTGAAATAATATTTAATGATAAAATTAAATTCGGTTTATCAATGAATAAAACAATCAACTATACAAAATGATTTTTTATTGTTTTGATTATTTCTAAAAATTTTGAAATAAAAAAAATAAACATTCACCTTATTTATTTTACATTTAACAAACATTTAGTTTTAGTGTAAATAAATATTACATGAAATAAAATAGAGTAATGATACTTAAATCAATTTTTAAATGCTAAATAATATTTAATATTACTTTTTTTTTAATTGGAGTAAATAAAAATATCTAATTTGTAGATTTATTTTCAACTAAATTTTATTTGGTAAAATTCTGTAAAATATAAATTCTTTAAAAATTTTCTTCAATGAATAAAATCTTTTGATAATAGATTCAGTATCAATTTGTCTGTAACTAAAACTATGTTGCTGTTGTAACACCCCCGTGCGGGCTGCGAAGATCTTTTGCACACTTCTGCATCTCTCTGGCATTCTGCATCTTCGCTGCACTCCTAACTCTGGCCAGGATTCATTTCGTCTGCTGGCTATTTCTAGGACCTGTCCACATTGCACATGTGTGCTCAAAACATCTCGCAGGGGCCCCCCGCCAAAGGGGTGTACAAACAAACAAGTATCACAAAGAGAAATGAAGACAAGACAATTTCAGGTGAACTTCAGAAAAAGGCAGGGAGATATATAATTTTCTGTTGCTATCTCCAGTCACTCCATCAGCTTATCATTCATTACTCCTATGTCTGTCGAGAGGGGGGTCACTCCCATTCCTTTTGGGGACCTCTGCTAAAGTTGGTTTCTATTGGGCATCTAACATCCTATCTCTTCCGTGTTCAGGGCTCATGTGTTCCCTTCGCTGTCCCAAGACTAACTAACTAAAACTTTTTGAATTTCCCAGAATTCCGCAGATCTCATATCAAATCTCGTATGAAATCTCATCCTCCTAGATCTTATCAACCCTGCGGGATTTGAAAGGGTTCTTTGTCTAAAAGACCACCCTCATGATTTTTATGACCAACTGGTCAACTAGTAAAGTTATTGAAAACCTAGACTTCTTGTCTCTAATCTGGGGAGTTATCACCCTCTTAATCTTCCTTGAGTTTTAATGGTTTCTCTAACTTATCATTGACCCTACTTTACACATACTATATATGTAGACACACACACATGTATATATACACACGCACATATATATCTATATCTATATATACATACACACACATGATCCACCTGAACACACTTATCTTATATATGGGTTTTACTACTACTTATTCGGTCTACCACATACACACACATATATGTGGTTTGACTTACTACCTATGTATCATAACTACCTAGAATTATATATATATACACACCTACTGTGCAGCCAAATATGCATGCCCAATGCATAGTATTACACTGTAAAATTAATAAATCAAATAAAGTATTAAAAAACAACAATGCCAAAATATGCCAAAAACTTTAAAAGGACATTCAACATTTAATGATTTTAGTAATTAAAATCATCAAATTCATTAAAGGAGTAAAAAATAAACAATTTGAAATAGAAATTAGGAAAGTTAACTTTCTACACCAAAGTTTTTCCTAAAATAATATTCAATAATAAAATTAAATTTGGTTTATCAATGAATAAAACAATCAACTATACAAAATGAGTTTTTATTGTTTTGATTATTTCTAAAATATTTGAAATAAAACAATAAATATTCACCTTATTTATTTTACATTTAACAAACATTTAGCTTTAGTGTAAATAAATATTATATAAAATAAAATAGAGTAATGATAACTTAAATCAATATTTAAATGCTAAATAATACCTAATATTAATTTTTTTTTAATCGGAGTAAATAAAAATATCTAATTTGTAGATTTATATTCAACTAAATTTTATTTGGTAAAATTCTGTAAAAAGATAAATTCTTTTAAAATTTTCTTCAATGAATAAAATCTTTTGATAATAGATTCAGTATCAATTTGTCTGTAACTAAAACTATGTTGCTGTAAAATTAATAAATCAAATAAAGTAATAAAAAACAACAATGCCAAAATATGCCAAAAACTTTAAAAGGACATTCAACATTTAATGATTTTAGTAATTAAAATCATTGAATTCATTAAAGGAGTAAAAAATAAACAATTTGAAATAGAAATTAGGAAAGTTAACTTTCTACACCAAAGTTTTTCCTGGAATAATATTCAATAATAAAATTGAATTTGGTTTATCAATGAATAAAACAATCAACTATACAAAATGATTTTTTATTGTTTAGATTATTTCTAAAATATTTGAAATAAAACAATAGATATTCACCTTGTTTATTTTATATTTAACAAACATTTAGTTTTAGTGTAAATAAATATTACATAAAATAAAATAGAGTAATGGTACTTAAATCAATTTTTAAATGCCAAATACTACCTAATATTAATTTTTTTTTAATCGGAGGAAATAAAAATATCTAATTAATAGATTTATTTTCAACTAAATTTTGTTTGATACACTTATGTAAAAATATGAATTTTGTAAAAAAATTTTTCAATAAATAAAATCTTTTGATAATAGATTCAGTATCAATTTGTCTGTAACTAAAACTGTCACTGCTTACATCAAAACACTGTCATTGATAAAAATATTATTTGATTAATAATCAATAGATGCATGCAACATTTTGATTTGAGGGGGACAGAAGTAAGTTTCCATTTCAAATGGTTTCATTTTCTTTACTCCTTTAATAAATTTGATGATTTTACAGATAATACAAACCCACTTATATGGAAATTTTAACTCAGACAATATCTTTCAAAAATTAATTTTTATAACCGCCCAGATGGCATTTTTTGCTAGTTTATGTAAAAATGTTTGTACAATAAATTAATGAATATAATATATGTTGTTACACTTTTAATTCATTTTCTTAGAGATTTAATAAATTTTATATCCATTAAAGTAAGCATTAAATTAAATAATAGGCAGACCTGAGCATCTGGAAACCCCCCATCTAAAATTTTTGTTTTTAATTTTTTTTTCTTTCTTTTAATGGATTATTATCAATTGCACACCAATCTATCAGATTGTAAAAGAAAAAAAATTCAAAAAAGTTATTTATTTTTCGCGGTGCTCAGTTCCCCGTATAAGTTTATCGTAAATCGATCCCCCATATCAGAACCGCTACAAAATTTATTCATTTATTTATTTTATTGTTTTCCTTCAATGGATTATTATCGATTACACACTAATCTATCAGGTTTTTAAAAAAATTCTTAAATGTTCTTTATTTTTTGAGTTTTCAGGGGTGCTCATGTCGACATATAAGTTTATAGTAAATCGCTGCCCCATATCAGAACCACTCGAAAGGAAACTGGCGCAAATGTGTCAAAGTTAGGGTGGCCCAGAAAAAACAGAACCCAAATTATTTATTTTCCCATTAAACTAACCTTAAACCCCAACACCAACCCTAACCTCAAATCCTAACCCTAAACCCCCCTAGTTACAATTAACAGTTTTATTACAAAATTTGTGGGTTCTGTTTTTTCAGTGTCACCTTAATTTTGACACCTTTGTGCAAATTCAGCCCAACTGTTCAGGTAGAGCGGTTCTGATATAGGGGGAGCGATTTACTATAAACTTATACAGGGAAATGAGCACCCCTGAAAACTCAAAAAATAAAGAACTAAAAAGTTCTTTATTTTTTAATCAGGGGCTCTTTTTTTTTTTTACAATCTGATAGATTGGTGTGTAATCGATAACATCCATTGAAGAAAAAAAAAAATTTTTTTAGCGGTTCCGATATGGGGGATCGATTTACAATAAACTTATACGGGGAACTGAGCACCCCTGAAAACTCGAAAAATAAATAACTTTTTTGAATTTTTTTTTACAATCTGATAGATTGGTGTGTAATCGATAATAATCCATTGAAGAAAAAGAAAAAAGATTTTTAAAAATTTAGATGGGGATTTCAGATGCTCAGGTCCGACGAATTATTTTATTTATTTAATTTTTAAAAACAAAACAAAATTTATATAAACTCGAAGTAAAATGCTATTTTCAATCATCTAATATAGAATAGTATTCTTATTGATGAATGTGTATTGTTTAAACATTGTTTAAACATTGAACAAAATACTATTAATTTCTCGCTACAATTAATTTAAATAAATGATGAAAAATAACATTAGTAATATGAAATAACCGTAAACAAATTTTGAATTAAAAATAAAAGTAAACATCTTGTTTTAATTCCTAATAGGAATAAAATAATTTGAAATAAAAAAATACTTGTTATATTTGTGAAGGTGCCGCGAAAATTAAAAATATATTTTATCTATAAATTTTTTCATGGTGTTTGTATCATTTGTTATTGTATTTAGGCGGCCTCGATTTAGGTAGGGGACTTTTTTTTTTATCACCGCTTTTGTTTATACAAACCGAACTTCGGTTAAACATTGTTGAATAATGAATTTTAAAAGTATTGCGTCAATTATGATAAAAAAATAAAGATTAATTTTTAGTTTAAGAAAGAAGCGCTAAGTGTTAAAAAAACAAACACGTAAAATCATTTTTTTTTTTTTTTTTGTCGTCTGATTCAGACCTACTTGTATTTTTTTTTTTAAATCAACAAACTATTTTCTGTAAATGGTTGACAAGGTCCAAGGGTATATTTATGACAAATTAAAATTAAAAGATATTTCTTAATTTCTAAATAAATCACTGTCATCATATTTAGCGGAAAAGCATCGCTCAGAACTGGTTGTTATTTTAATTTTAATATTACTAATATGGAATAACCGTAAACAAATTTTGAATTAAAAATAAATGTAAACATCTTTTTTAAATTCCTAATAGGAATAATAAAATTTGAAATAAAAAATACTTGTTATATTTGTGAAGGTGCCGCGAAAATTAAAAATAAATTTTATCTATAAATTTTTTTATCTATAATTTTTTCATTAAAAATTAACTCTATTAAAACTTTAAAAATATTTTTTTTTACCGCAACGAAAACGGAAGTAGTCACGGACAAAATACCATAACTAATAATTTAACGTAAAATTTAAATTAATGGCTGTATCTTTATTTTTAAATTAATTTCTCGCAAAACTTTATACGTGAAATAATTATAAATACAAATAAAAATTAAAATATCAATTAGAAACTGTTTAGAACTAAACATGCATTTATTAAAAGATTCGTTGAAAATTGGCTATGCAAATATTACAGACCAGATATTAAAAACGCATCTCAATACTTGTATATAAAGCCATTTGTTCCTTTAATATTATGTATAACACAAATTGATTATAAATTAGGTTCTCATTGATAAACGCTAGAGTTTAGTTTGGAATATGTGACGTCAGCCGTTACGGAGTTTCGGCTTCAGACAAAAATGCAGTCTATCTCCATTATATATAGATATATGAATACGATACATTACTTTCGAAGGACAGTATATTTTTCTTAAAGAATTGAAATACAATTAATTATTAGTTGATGAAATATGAATGATATTTTCTGACAAATTCCTGAAATAAATGGTAAAAATATTTTTATTATATAGAGACATAGAATTTTTTAAAAAATAACACACACGTATATAAAATGAATATAGAATAAGTTATTGATAAGTTGATTATTCAAATTTTATCTTACTGATTAATGGTATACAAGTCACTTACTGAAAGAAAAAAAAGAAAAAGAAAAGGAAAGAAGTCATGAAGCGTGGTTCATAATTTCTACATGCTCTGAAATATGAGGTTCGGCTTCACATTTTTTTAGCTGGTGTCTGCCTTTTTTATGATTAACTTCATTTAATTTTTTTGTTAACAATTCTTACTTTATTTAGAATATTTCCATTCATTTTGGCTTTCGGTTTTGACATTTTTTTTGTATCGGTAAGTATTTTTTCTTTCTATTTCCTTCTTTTTTTTTTACCAGTTTGATAACTTTTTCACTTTCCGTATATTTTTAATAATTCTACCGCACATGTTTTACTTTACACACACACGCACACACAGCATTGAACATAAATGTGCTATCTAACTATATATATATATATATATATATATATATATATATATATATATATATATAATATGACTGCATATGACAAGAGCAATATATCATTGTCATGAGAGAAAAATACACTTATCCAACTCATTTATATATTTATTAAAATATTTATATCGACTTTAGTCAATTCTGATATAAACACATATTATTCTTCTTGAACTATAGGAAAAAATATCTCTTAGGCTTTAAAAATTGGAGATAACAATTGATGGCTGATAAAACCTTCAGAAAGTTTCAAGAAAAATATTCTGCTATGCATTTGAGTTGAAGCTTTCAATAAGAAATATTATTATATACTTTTCAGTCGAATTTTATTTGAAAATATACGGCTGTGCACTGAGGTGAGCATTTGTGGAAATATCTTTCAATTCTTTTGAGAAAATGTTTTCAAACATATATATATATATATATATATATATATATATATATATATATATATATATATATATGTGGGAATGAGTGTGTGCATGTAATGGCGTCCCGAGTTCAATCATAGACTAGGCTCTTTAAATCATATACATATTTTTAAACTGTGGATGAACGTAAGCTTTTTGATATCGCTATGACAAACGTTCTATGTGAAAGAAAACCTGAATTCAGACTTGTTCTACTCCGCTGAAACATTGACCTTGTGTTGTATCCTTCTGGTGGACGAATGTTTGGGTAAATACTCACCACTTATATATATATATATATATATATATATATATATATATATATATATATATATATATATTGGGGGGTTGTGCTTGTGTATGTTTGTTTTTGTGTTTTTGTGTATGCAGATGAACGTGAAGAGATTTTATCAAAAGTTAGGAAAACATAATGATTACTTATTAAGTTTTGGGGAACGCATTGTTGTCCATTATTAACTTTCAAAATATCCTATGGCTTTCTTTAGACTTATGACCAAATTAATTATTTACCCAATCCCTCTACCAAGGCCTGGATTTGATACAGGGTCAATTTTTAATCGGTGTAGTTCTGTTTTGAATTCAGATTTTTCATTCGCTGAGAATATAAAAAACTCAGTCAACGCTACTATTTACCCATCACCGGAGGTAAAGGAATCAAACCTTTACTGAGGGTAATAACACAGGATTTTAACTTTTGTTATTGTGTTTATTTCCTAAGTTTGCATTTCATATGAAGCTAGTATCTTGAGAAAGTTATGCAAGCAAGTACTCTCCCTCCATCCATGGGTATATAGTTGGGTATACTGGGCCTTTAACTTTGGTTAAACAACCTCTCTAGAAGTGGGAAGCCTGTCAAACTCCACACCAAAAAATTACCTTGTGTTGCGTCCTTCTGCCTTTAAAGGAGTTGAAAAATATATATTTAAGGGACGATTACAAATTCAGTGATGGTACTACTGTTTGCTCTTTTGGTGACATAATCCAATTGACCTCATAATATTCTTTAATTGTTAAGGATGTACTTATTTATGCTAAATGCTGTAAGTAATACCTAACAATATCTGTTTCGAATGTATAATGTTCCACTAGACATAATAAAATCCTATTTGTTCCAGTTTAGGAAAACAACAACTTTTTATTAAAAAAAACTTAGGTGTCTACTTATTTCTGGACTCTATCTACAAATCAATAAATGAAATTACCAGATCTGTGTTAACATTTTAATGGAAAATATGTCCTCAGATTTGTTTAAAAATCTAATTTTCTTTTTTGACTTGGATTTTATCTATGTTCTAGATACCAGGATTTTATTATTTCTCATGAAATGCTATATAATAACAAATCTCATTAGCTATTATTTATGACAAAATTGTATTAGTTTTAATGAACTGGTGTGACTTTTCTCATGTTATCAGCTTCCTAGTATTCATTTACGCTTAGGAGAACTTGAATTTATTTCATATTGAAAAACCATTGTACTTTTTATTTACTCGTTTTTGTGAGCAATTGTAAATATGTTTTAACTTTATTATGCCGTTTTATATATTCAGATATGCGTAATTTAAAGATGTTCTTAAAATTGTCGTTTATAAATTAGAATTGCATATCTGTACGAATGAATATGTAATTCTAAGACAATCCTCGGAGCAATGCTTTGAATAACTTAAGAAAATTGAAGAAAACATTAAAAACTTAGCTAAATAGATGAATCCACAAATCTAAAGCTAATCAGAAGGAAAAGAGAAAAGAAAAAAAAGATAGAAAAAGTGAACCAGTTATAGTTTAAATCGCAGCTTACAAGTGTTTTCTTCTTTAAAAAATAAATAGAATGTAAGCGCCTTACTTATGCAACGAAAAAATGTGGACCAGTGATAGTTTAAGCCTCAACATACATGTATTATTTGGTTGTCTGTTTTTTTTTCGTTTTTGTTTGTGTTCTTATATTTGTTTTGGTTTAGATTTTGCCTTTCGCGTTTTTAATTACATATTTATACGAATGAAGAAGTTATTTTGAAAACGAACACATATGAAGATCGATGTTTCAACAATTGAATGTGTCTTGCAATGTTGCAATACTGGGTCTCGATAAATGTCGCTGGAGACATAGTCAAGATAAAGAGATGACAATAACAAATGGTTCTGATTAACATAGGAAAAAATGTAAGACACGTGGGCACGCAAAAAATGCCACTCATTTTATTACTCTGTTTCAACCTCCCTCTAAACCGTTCTAAAATTAGAAAAACGTGAAGTACTATGTTTTTAGTCGATGAAATAATTGCTAAAAGAAGATGGGGTGGTTTCACAAGTTTCCAAATTTAAACCCCTTAGTTGTCCTCTGCCAGTAACTAATCCCCAACTTTCCTGTGATCTTTTCTCGGACTGACCACAACAGTTCACGCGGTTAACCCTATGTGTCGGCCTCAAGTTCAGCGGAGGTGAGAAGGCGCTACTACGTTACAGCTGAAAAATTTAAAGGCTGTTAACTAAGAGGTCGAAATGTACGAGGGAGAGTCAAATATTATTCGCACTTTCACCATATCCTATATTTATTATAATCAAACTGCATTTGTCGCCAGCATACATATAGGGGGCACTTTCGAGGTCACTTGATAGAAGTTTAAGTCTGATCACGCCATTTTCCTTGCTGTCTTTACAGCGTTCAAATTGTTGCTCACTAGCAGTATGCATCAAGGAAGAACAAAGAGTGGTGACCCGATTTCTCTAGTCGGAAGGGCTGTTAGGGCTGAAATTCATCGGACGCTTTTAGCACTATACAGGAACAGTGCAATACCGTCTAAAAGTTCGTATGTGTGAATCGAGCAGTTTAAAAATGGCCGTAAAATAAGGACACTGTATATAAAATTATACTCTTGTTTATCCCTGCTTTTGTGTAAGTACATTGAAAAAAACACACAAACGTACTGATAATTTTTTTACTGTCCCTCGTATAATATCGCAAAGCTTTACTTAATTTGAAAAAAAAAAACCCCAAACATTGAGGAACTCTCTCTCTCTCTCTCTCTCTCTCTCTCTCTCTCTCTCTCTCCCTCCCTCTCTCTCTTGGTGAGTGGCAACATGCTATACTTAACGATCGTTAGGCGGCAGACAAACATGTAAGTTTATTAAGTTCGTACCAACAGAATGACAACGTTAGACTCTCCAGTTCTGCCTGTCTTTTTTGAACGGCTTTTCGTTTGAAATATCTGAATTCTGACTGATTATTCATGCGCGGCACATTAGAAGATTCCAATAATAACATAAATAAGTATTTGATCGATGTACAAATATAAATGACTTAAACTGTCTGACATCAGATGCGCCGTTGATATGGCGTATCTGTTGGACATTTTATATATTTGTATTCGTAATATTATATATAACGAAGCTTGAAAATGTTTATCTTGTTTTTTTTGCACTCAGGCACCTTATTAGTCGACGTTCTGGAACATTGCTTCGCCTATTGACTTATAGGAAAACAAATGTCAAAATCATTCATCATTTAAACTAATATATTCCAGAAATAACTTTGATGTTAAATGAAATTGCATTCACTTGTTTTTATTGACATAAAATAACAAGTCCAAGCCAAAATTACTGAAAAAATATGTGTCGAACAGAAAAAATGGTAAAAATGTGAAATATATTAATGTGTCATTTAACAGAATAACAAAATTTTAAGTAACAATTCAAAATATTTTATATTCACTTTGATAGACAAGGATAGTGTCGGATTCTACTACCTCCATCTTCATATATATATATATATATATATATATATATATATATATATATATATATATATATATATATATATATATATATATATATGTGTGTGTGTGTGTGTGTTTGTGTATATATTATATATATATATATATATATATATATGTGTGTGTGTTTGTATATATATACATATATATATATATATATATATGTGTGTGTGTGTGGTGTGTGTGTGTGTATGTGTGTGTGTGTGTGTGTGTGTGTGTGTGTTTGTATAATAATGAAATCCTTTTCAAAAGCTGATATGCTGTAATAATTTCCTAAAAATCTTAGGTCTTACCATAGTTTCAATCAAAATTATTTCATCAGGAACCTACCATACGTTTAACTAAGTCCATGTAATTCCTTAGTTAAACGGCAACACTGTGTCTTTGGATGACATATATATATATATATATATATATATATATATATATATATATATAATATATATTATTTATATATATATATGGGGGGTATGTGTGTATGTGTGTGTGTGTCTGTGTGTGTGTGTGTGTGTGTTTGTATAATAATGAAATCCTTTTCAAAAGCTGATATACTGTAAATATTTTCTTTCGAAAAATTAACGTGTCTTCCTAAATGTGTTGAAATTTTCAAATGTCTATCTGATTCGACCACTTTTAAAACAGATCACGTTCTGAACACGTTTTTACCATATGTACAATATGATTCTCTTTTGTCCAATGCCAGACACACTAATCATATGAATTCTCATAATAGTGAACTATCTAAGCCTCGTTTAGCTAACGTCTATTAGCCGCAACCCACAGGTAAATATTGTCATTTTTTGAATAAGCATGAAACGTTTGTGATGCCATATGAGAGTGCACGGAGGCAATGCCAACGCAAAAGACTGAAGATTTATGTGTCACACATGCTATAAGGTCCACAAAGTTATACTGGATCTGAGTTTGGAAAAAATCCGAGAAAATTTGAAAAATATAATGAAAAAGTTGATAACCCAACACGAACATTTAATTCAATTTATGGATAAATTTTAATATTTCATATTTATTTCCTCAAAGACTTCATCAAACGGAATCAACAAACTTCAAATTTAAAAACCTAGATAATGAGGAAAGATTAAAAAATAAAAGCGTTGGAGGAGAAAAAAGAAAAAGAAAAGAGAATAAAGATAGAGTGAAAGAAGGAGGAAAGGGAGGAACAAGAAAATGTTTGGTTGGCAGGTTTAGAAGAAAACTAGGTAAAAATAAAGAAAGAGAAAATAGTGTATACAATTAATATATCATTGCAAATAAAAAGACCTGTGGGAAAACAGGAAGGATAAGGGATATTTGATGTAAATGAATATATATAAGAAAAATATGTTGAAGCATTGAGGTATGTTAGAGAAATAAAATTGTATATATATATATATATATATATTATTATTTATATTTTGCTTGAAGGCAATTATAAATGCATGTATCGTATAAAATTCGATAATTATAGAAAATAAACTTGACAAGTAAATCCGCAAAGGATGGCTCGCCATGCAGAACACCGTACAGACTGTTTCGACTTTATTAAGTCTCTTCAGCGATGTATACTAACGACTCCCCTCCGACAGGGATCGAAAACCGGGACT